>OZ024711.1:9756294-9815577 GCA_964016945.1 Microplitis deprimator | reverse complement strand
GTTGTTCCAGTGGTTAATATTAATATTAAAAGCTCAAAATTGGACTGAATTTTTATTTTAACATATAGAACAAGATTTTCGATGGGGAGCGAAAAAAAAAAAAAATGTTCGTTTCAAACGGAGCACCTTAATATATATATATATATATATATATATATATATATATATATATATATATATATATATATATATATATATATATATATATGCATGTAAAGTTGCTAATTATAATATTAAATAAAATTTAATCCAGGCTGAGGCATTGGCCAATGGTCAGCTGCCAAGGCTCGGCTTGACAAAATTAAACTCTCGGGCCTGGCCCTGGCCGAGGCTTGGGCTAATAGTCACTACCCAAGGCTAGGCTTAATTTAATGAAACCAATGGACCAAGCCTTGGCCGAGTCTTGGGCCAATGGTCAACTGCTGAAGCTTGTCAAGTGACAACAGGGCTAAGGCTTGGCCTATAGCGAGCCTTGGCGAACCCTACCTGGATAAATTCAAAAATATTGAATTTAAGTTTATTCATTTTTTAAATATTTATTATTTTCTCAATTTAATATTTACTTTTTTTTTTTATCAAAAAGTTTTCGGTAAATTTGTTCATTTATTTTTATGAATATTTATTATTTATCCAATTTAATAATAAATAATAAATATTCAAAATTAATGTTTTAATTTGATGTTCGATTTTAATTTTTATCACTAATTTTTTATTAAATATTTTATTAAATTTATTTCTTTATTTTGTAAATATTAAATAACCGATAATAAATATTTAACATTAATAATCTAATAATTTTTAGTATTAATTATATTAAATAATAATATTTTAATTTATATCACTACTGAATATAATTCATTAGCACATATAATTCACTCTTGTATGAAACTAAAACACGTGTTGTGAATGTAGAAACTAGAAACATGTGGATAAGTATGGAAATAATGATCAGAGGCGACGAGCGTGCCAACATGCGCGACTAATAGAAGTTCTATTTCTATTTTGTTGGTAGTTTTTTTTCGAGACTTAATGAGCGGTTTAGCGGGCAACTTCAACCTGTAACTTTTGTGTTACACTGATGCGCGCACATCTTAAAATTTCACTCTCATCAATTTTTCATAACCCGCCTAAAGACGTATAACTTCAAAAATTGTTTTGATATTTATTAAATTATTGTATATCGAAATTTACTATGGTCCCTGGTAAAAATTTATGAGTGAAATATGATTTTTTATTAGTTGCATTTTTAAATTGTGAACAAGTTGGTTATAGTTTACATATAACATGCGCCCATAGTAATTTTTAATGAAAAATTTTCATAGTGTACACTATCTTGATAAAAAATTTAACAGCTGCTGCTAATTAACCAGGATTGGGCCATTACTAATTGTCAATGCAGACATCGGTCAACCTACGGCATTTTTTCCATTAACGGCGACTTTGTATGGGTGGTATAATTACCATGTGACAATTAACGTGGAATCCGATGAAACAAAAATCTATGAAATAAATTATAAAAACAAACGTTTAATTAGAAAAACAAATAGTTTTTTTTTTTATAAAAAATAAACTTGCAACTGTAATAATGCACATCTCGTTTAAATTCGGGTATAGTTAACTAATACAATTAATATCATGACTGATATAATTAATGTAACGGCACCAAAGTCCACCTCCGTTTGACGGGAGGCAGATTCCTCGCCTGTTTTAGGCATACTCACGATTATGATTGATATAAGAACATTCGATTTAATCAATATCATTATTATTTATTTTCTTGACAGCTCTGCAATAACTTTGCCTCTTTGTACTTCTTTCACCGCTAATAATAAATTTTTATGTTTATAATTACACTTTTTTTTTTTTTTTTTTACTGATTACTTCTTTAACTTTTTTTTTTCGTATTTTCAGAATTTGTTGGAGTTTTTGCAAATCTGAATGTTTACTACAAAAGGTACACTTGTTGTCATTGATGCCTGGCCCCTACTCTTGTAGGGTAAGTTATTCGTAATGTGTCAGCGCGATGTGGTTAGCACGATTCGTAGGTTCGCAGGCACGAGCGAAGCGAGTGCATACTGCGCACCGGAGACGAGTGCTAACACATCGCGGATTACGGATTATGATTTAACCTACATGTTGCGCTTATAATTTTATTCAACTCATATGCGCTATTTACGTTTTATTAATTGCCTAAAACGCGAAGTCTAAATAGTTGTTTAGTGACATGGTGAAAAGAAAAAACTTATAATATTAAGAATATGACAAAATTATAGGGATGTTGATTTAATTTAACGGAAATTCAAATTCAATGTCAAAGTTTTAACTCTACGTTAAAAAAATTCGGCATCACGATTTCGGATGCTCAATGGATAATAACAGGGAGTTGTAATTACCCAATATTCAGTTATAGCCCGAAAGATAGTTACGTTTTTTTTTATTACGTCACAATGGCTGGGATAGTAGACATCTTTCTGCGTTTTGACGAATAATTTTTCACCAGTCGGTGAACGGCCATTTAATGTTCGGATTTTAGGCATGATAAAACGTGAATAGCGCGCATGAGTTGAATAAAAAACATAGTTCAATGAGACCTCTACTATTACCTGTAGTTTCCTTAACTGATATGATATTAGTTAACAGTAACAGAAAAGTACAGTTAAGGTGACTATTTAGTCGTAAATTTAACAGTTTCTTATTCAGCATGTCCAGAAGAAAATTGTTATGACAACCATACTTCTATAGTTATAGCAAACCTAATTCGATGTAATTATCATCACAATATAAATATAGTAACCACTATTAAGAATTTATAGTTTCAGCTACTATATTACTTTAGCGCCTTCAATTATTTCAACAATAATAAATTCAAAAAATTAATTTTTTTTTTTTTATTCTCAATTTCAGTGAAGTGCAAGGGTGATTACTTTTATACTGTATTAACATATTAATATCATACCTACATGCTTGCTCTTTTCTCTGAGAATTGGATTTCCGCCTCTACCCTACGGAGGATTCGAACCTATTCAAAATAGTCATTTAGCATGAGGGAATTTTTATTTAAATGAATAATATTCAAATAAATGATTAATTAAATAAATAAATTTAAATGAAAGAATATTATCCAACAAATAATATTCAAATGAATAATAATTAATTAAATAAATAATTCTAAATGAAAGAATATTATTCAATAAATAATATTCAAATGAATAATAATTAAATAAATAAATTTAAATGAAAGAATATTATTCAACAAATAATATTCAAATGTATAATAATTAAATAAATAATGAAAGAATATTATTCAACAAATATTATTCAAATGAATAATAATTAATTAAATAAATTTAAATGAAAACAAATAATATTCAAATAAATAATTATAAATAAATTTAATTTATTGTAATAAATAATATATTGTACATGTGAGTGTATGTGTGGATGCGCACACAAATAGGCCCACATCGGGGTGTGTCTTTTCCACTTCCCTAACGGAAAATCATAGGGAAAGGGAAAGGACCCATAGGAACTGTGTTCCGATTGGGCACAGTTTTCCCCCAAACCATAGAAGAAGTAGGATCCGATAGGAACACATAAAAAGGGCCGAAAAATTAAAAATAGTCAGTCTCAATAAGTCTCAGTCTCAATCAGTCTCAGTTAGTCTAGTGTAGGACAGGAGTCCTATTGAGGCAGTGAAGTTCAAGTCACAGTGTCTTCACAAAAGTTATTTTACACTACTTCCACACTAGTTTTTACAAGTGTCCTCACACTTTAGTTTTTCACTAGTTCCGCACTAGTTTTTATTTTTTTTTATTACAAGTGTTCTCACACTTACACACTAGTTCCGTACTAGTTTATTATTATTACAAGTGTTCTCACACTTCAGTTTTATTTTATTGTACAATTGTCCTCACACTTAATTTTATTAATTATTTTACTAGTGTTTAAATTAATATTGTCTCAGTTAGTGATTAAATAATTTATAAGAATTAACATAACGCTAAAACAAGTTGTAACCGCGATTGGTAAATTAGAATCAGTGAAATCAGCGAAATACAATAATCCAGTCTCCACAAATTCAGGTACTGTAAGTTTTAAGTTTATTTTATGTCAAAATACCAAAACGTTTCCAACAAACGGAAATATCGCAAAAAGTTGTATTGTAATCAAAATTCTATAGTCCTCTTTAGTTATTGAAACGAATTTTATTGTAAATTAGAGTCGGCTGACTAGCCACCTAATACTTTTATAAAATAATATCAAGATTTATTGTATTCGAATCATCAAAATTTTCAATTGTATAATATATAGTAATTTAATTTGCATATCAAAAATCTTTCATTTCAAAACAAACCTTCCAGATAATTACTCAGTGTGATCCCGGTCTATTGGTCGAAAGACTAGGGCCGAAAATAAAAATAATAATAAATTGTCCATATCGGTACTCGCTACCTGGACATAACATTATGTTGACGTAATAAAATTTAGTTTAACAGAATTTAACAAAATCAATTTAATTGTCCGAAGAGAAATTTTTTCTCAATGTACACAATCACTAAAACTATTCTCATCACTTTCATTATTACTATTAAATACACTATAATTAATTTCTTTATTTACAACATTATTTAAAATTGTTTCACTGTGTAAATTATCATGATTACGATCATGTGTAATATGACCATTAACAATTAACAGTGAGGGTATATTAGGCGGTTGAGATCTATTGTCCATGTATTTTTTTAATGCCCGATGTTTTTTTACATGGTCAGACATGATTTTATAAACTACAAAATTTTTTTTAATCACAACGATAAATTTATTTTCTAATATATTCAGTAAGGATTGCTTCTGTCTAATGAAAAGTATAAACACGTAAATAATGCTTAAAAATAGCTGATGTGATATTTAGCGCACATGCGCAAAAGATAATTTATCATATCATCGACCGAGAATCGGCTGATGATCGTATTTCATTGTTATGAATATAGTTGGGTGACCGATGGTGTGCCAGCCATAGGATGATAATAGAGCACCAACAGATGATCGATTGGTAGCCGAGCCTCGGTCGATCAAAGATTTTTTTCGAGCATCGGTGACTTAGTATGGGAATATAAATTATCTAAAAATATCGTGATATCTAACCGCTCTTTTGTTTTATAATCGATTGACGTGATTAATTAACCAAACACGTTTAATGATTTTATGTTGTAGAACAATAGATAAAAAATTTTGTATAGGTAGTCATTTTTGAAAAAAAATTTTTTTTTTCTATCTGGGCTATGTTATGCCTCAGTCATTTTATCAAGTCAAGGAATATAGTTTTATACGAATTGTTGCGTAAAAAATGTCATGGAAAACAGTAACATGAAATCAGAGGTTACCGAGCGAAGTCTATAATTGAACACTTGAATTACTATTTTTAATAGCACCAATGCAAAAATAAATGAGATTATTGAGCTTATAATATTTATGATCACTTAATTTAATTAATTTGAATGAGTTTATAATAAATTGCACTGAATTGAATTTACTTGTTAAACACGTGGTAGCATAATTGCAGAGGCTACTGAGCGAAAGTTAATATTTAATTTAATTGTAATATTGAGCATAATGATAATTAATTAATGAGAATATTGAGTCTTTTAATTTAATTGAGCACTGGTAATAATTAATTATTTATTAAATAAAAAGGCACCTGTGATGTTTGCCGTTTGAATAACCTCTTGAAAAACGTGGTCGATGATCACTGGAAGTCTTGAGTTTTTTATGTAATTTATTTATGAGCTCTGGTGCCCAAAATTATATAAATAATTATATTTTTTATGAGCTTATTGAGTACTTAATTGTGTTTGATTATTAATTTTAATTAATTACTCGAGATGAGCGCAAAATGATACGATTTAGAATAACACGTGTTATCTGTTGAATGTATATTGTGAAAGATAATGGCGGCCGTCTTCTCGACACGAAGCAGGAAAAAGTATATGCGCATGCGCCGAGCTGCGCATGATCACGTTTTAATTTATAAACGAGGTCCCAGTAGGTGCTGCCTCTATCTGCCGGAAGTGAAACTATATTTGAATTTAAATTAAATGAATTTAAATTATTTTATAGTTTTGATTACGCAACATTCCGCCCGCCAACAGCAACAGAGTTGATGATTGATGAGTTCTTGAGTACGTGATCTTTCGTTGAGCATGCCAATGAACCAGCTGAGTTAGTTGTTGTCATCTTCTTGAGGTTCTGGTTCAACTGGTAGGAGTGCGAGCTTCGTGATTGGACGAGTGACTGTTGAGTTCACTGTTTCGAGCGTAGCAACCCTGGTTAATCCATCTTTGCCAGGGTGTAGTGCGATAATACGAGCGAGAGGCCACCTGGTTGGTGGAAACCTTTCGTCGGTGAGTAATACAAGTGACCCAACTTGAATATTATGAGTTGGATGTTGCCACTTGGTGATTGCCAGTTGTCTTTGAAGATAACTTATAGACCAATGATTCCAGAACTGTTGAACCCGTTGTTGTAAAAATTGCCATCATGACAATTGAGAACTATTTGTATCGATGAGTGCTGGTTCAGGAATCATGTTGAGTGCTCGTCCAATTAAGAAGTGACCAGGAGTGAGTGCATCAATGTCATCTGGATCTTCCGTGAGTGGCTCCAATGGTCTTGAATTCAATATAGCTTCAATTTGCGTAAGAAGAGTCGTAGATTCTTCAAACGTGAATGAAGATTCTCCCACTGTTTGAGTTAGGTGGTGTTTGAGTGATTTGAAAGCAGCTTCCCACTTTCCACTCATGTGTGGAGCTGCTGGTGGATTGAAGTACCAAGTAATACTGTTCGCCGTGATGTGATCCAGTATTTCTCTTGATTCTTGAGTTCCTTGAGTAAACAGACGGTTGAGATCATTTTCAGCGCCTTTGAACGTCGTTCCGCAATCGCTGTAGAGTGCTGTGCAGATGCCTCGTCGGCTGATAAATCTGCGAAGTGCTGCTATGAACCCACTAGAGCTGTAGTCGCTGGCTACCTCTAGATGTACTGCTGACGTAGACAGGCAGACAAAAACACAAATCCAGCCTTTGTATGTTTTTGCTCCCCTACGTCTCTAATTTTTGAGTGTTATTGGACCAGCATAGTCAACTCCAGTGTGAGTGAATGCGGATGGTGGAGTGACTCGTGATACTGGTAGCTGACCCATGAGTTGTTGAGCTTATCAGCACGATGTCGTGCGCATTTTATACATTTGAGTATAACTGAGCATACTAGTTGTCTACCGCCAATGATCCAGTACTTTTGTCGCATGAATGCAAGAGTAAGTTGAGTACCACCATGCATGGTACGCTGATGAGCATCAGAGATGATGAGTTTAGTGAGTGCCGCATTCCGTGGTAGAATAGCAGGATGCTTACTTTGGTCTTGATTTGGAGCATTCTCCAGTCGTCCACCTACTCGAATGATGCCGTCGGTGTCAATGAATGCAACCAATCGAGCAAATGGATGACCATTAGGCCATGGTGCGTGTTTGGAGTGCATGTTGATCTCGGTTGCAAAATGAATACGTTGAGTTTCTTTGATACAGAAGTTGAGTGCGTAAATTACTTCACCAGAAGTAATTGGAGTCTTGAGTGATGAGTTCGGTGATTTTTTGATCATGTCACGGAGTCTAAAGCAGATTGCAGTAGCTCGTAACATGCGTAGGAGTGGTATTGGCCGTTCCATAATAGGCCACCTTGATTTCAGTGATGAATTCGATGAGAATAGGGCCAATCCAGGCCGTTCTTCTGCTTGAGCTTCTGTATCATCAATTGATGGACATTTAGGCCAGGACGATGAACTCTTGAGCAACCATGGTGGGCCAGTCCACCATAGTTGATGATCACGGAGTTGGGTAGGCGTCAACCCTCGTGTTGCGCAGTCTGCTGGGTTTTGTGTGCCCGGAATGAAATTCCAGTGGCCATCTGGAAGTAGATCTTGAATGTGTGACACCCTATTCCGAACAAACTCCTTCCAGCGAGACGGATGAGATTTAATCCACGTGAGAGTGATTGTTGAGTCCGTCCACAAGTATGTTGGCGATTGAGTGAGATTTAGAGTGCTCTGGCAGTGTTTTATGAGTTTTGCCAACATGTGAGCTGCGGTGAGTTCTAACCTTGGTATCGTTAGTCGTTTTAACGGAGCTACCTTGGTTTTAGAGCAGAGTAGCGTAACTCTGACTCCATGAGCAGGTGTGAGGACTTTGATGAACACGGCAGCTGCCATTGTCAATTGTGAGGCGTCCGAGAATCCATGGATTTCGGTGGTTAAGCACGTGGATGAGTGGATCCATCTTGGAATTTTGATTTCAGAGATAAGTTTGAGTTCATCTTTGAAGTTTCTCCATTTATGCCGATGATTAGCTGCCAATGGAGTGTCCCAGCTGAGCTTTTCGAGCCAAAGCTCCTGCATGAATACCTTGGCTCGAATGATGAGTGGTGCGAGAAATCCGAGAGGATCAAAGATTTGAGCAATCTCTGATAAAATGATCCTTTTTGTAAATTTTTGAGTTAAGCATGTTGGTGAGTACTTGAAGTAAAACTGATCTGAGTATGAGGACCAGTACATGCCCAGAATCTTGGTGCTGGAGTCTGAATCCTCGAATTTGTGATTCTTGATCGCTTCCACATGATTGAGTTATTGTAATTTTGGATGATTGCTTGCCCATTTAGCAAGAGAGACTCCACCCGCCTTGCAGAGTGCTTCAAGTTGATCGGCAACTTGTTGTAATGAGTTCACCTAACACGAGTGCGATGATTGATTCGTTTGAATGCCTAGATGAGAGTTTGAGTGCAAATTGACCTTTAGTTCTACCATCATTGGCTACATCAATACCAATGATCTGTATAGATGAGTGTGTGCGTTAGAGTTTAAGTGAGTGCACCAAGGAATCTGAAACAAAAATGATTCAGAACTTGGATCCAGCAAGATACATACTGGATGAGTACTTAACTTGGTGATCAAGTCCACTTGGCAAGTTGCGAGTAAGATTGCTGGGCGATAAGTGCAAATAGGATGAGTGCCAGACGTGTTGAGTACAATTGAGTTCAGTTGAGCGTCGCTCGAGTTGTCATGTGGAAGCAGACGTCCTTATTGAGTGCGTTTAGCGGCTGAGCTGGATGTTTTTTGACTACTGTTGAGTCCCGGGTGTATCATTGTGTGGTGTTTTTGTTGACACACCTTACACTTGAAGAGTGAGTTGCAAGCGTCAGGCATGTGATGCCCGAAACAATTTTCGCACAACCGTTTGTCAACAACGACTTGAGTGCGTTGAGCATTAGTGAGTCTCAAAAATTGAGTGCATCGCACAGTAAAGTGATCTCCCTCGCACAAATCACAAGGATATTGTGCAGGAGGAAATGCCTTCTTGGGAGGCTTAGTGAGTGCAGCCGATGAGTTCGTGGCTGGAACTTTAGTGTCAGATGAGTGCGAGTTGGAAACAGCAGCAGCAGAGTATGACGCTGGTTTTCCGGATAAACGTGATGGTTTAGACGATGATGCCTGTTCCACTCGTTCTTGAGCCCGAGCACGACTGACCAAGAAGTCATTGATTGATTTAAGTGTTGGGTATTCTGTGGAAGCACCCATTTTGTTCCTCCAGAGCTCCCTGTTGTGTGAATCCAGCTTAGATATGATCAACTGCGTAAGCAGTGGATTCATATCCGAGTTCAGTTGTACCCCGAGTGCGTTGAGTGCATTGATTACCTCTGAAACGGTGTTCAGAAGGTAATTGAGCTGCTCAAATGAGCGTGAAGTGAGCGCATGCATGTTGAGGAGCTTGTCCAATTGAGCACCGATGAGTAGACGAGGATTATTGTATCTCTCCTTTAGTTAATTCCAAGCAGGTACAAATTGGTCGTCGCGCATTTGTACGCTAGCAAGGCTGAGTGCGGCCTGTCCCTGAAGACAGCTCTTTAAATACTGAAGACGCTGGACTGGAGCAAGTTCTTCAGCATTGATCACAATGGAGGTGAATGAGTCCCTGAATTCAGGCCAGTTCTCGTAACGCCCATCGAACTTGGGAATCGCGAGTGCTGGCAGATGAGTTGGAGCCCGGGTTGAGTGCACGACAGCTGGAGCAGCAGCTGGAACTGGTATTGAGTTGATGAGTGCAATGAGTTTGCCTTTGGCAGCAATATACGACCGATACACCAAATCGTATACCCCGTCCTTGACATATGAGCTCTCCAAGAACTCCTTGGTGCAGGTGAGTGCTAGTGAATCATGAGTGAAGTTGAACTGGTGCCATTCACCCTCAAGTAACTCAAGCCTCGACTTCAGTTGAGCTAAACCGTCGGCAACGGTGAGAGTAGCGGCCAGAGCTTCCCAGTTTGAGAATGTTCTGAGCCGTGAGTGCTGGCTGATCACTTTGAGCTCGAGTGCTGGAGAAATCGTCGATTTCTTTGGAGTGCGCCTGGTTTTGGATCTCGGGAGAGTATCTCCATCGACGTTGTTCCCAGTGTCGGTGACACTGGAATCAGTGAGTGCATGTGTGTCGTCGACACTGATCACCGGAAAGAGATGTGGATCCGAGGTGATGCCTTCCAGACCCATTGAGTGCTGAGTGTCCTTGGGAGGATCCTCCTTCTCCTCATTATCTCCCATGTTGAGCTCCGTAACCTGTTAATGGATTTATATGAGTACAGCTGCCCACTGATGATGCTACCGACACAACCAACCAACCATCCGGCTCGAAGGACCATTAAATGTTGTAATAATAATAAAATAATGTTACGTCCGAGTAAATTTTTAGTTTTAATATTATTATCATTTTATTTTACTTTTATTGTAGTTTTTAAAATTTGTCTCAACATATAATTCATATTCGAATATTATATTAAGTGAAAAGGAATTTTAATCCTCACCATGGTCAGAGTGGCGGTTGACGCACTTCTTATCACAACCGCACTCTAAAATAAGACTTAAAGTAAATAGTACCATTGTAATGTATTTCTGATATGTTTTCTAAATTGAAAAATACTTAAAAATAAATTATGGTGTCTAGACAAATGAATGTTTAAATAAATAAAAAGTAAAAGGTTTTAGGTAGATAATAAAATTTAACAATTTTAAATATTGTTAAGAGTAAAATACTAAAGCGAAAATACAATAAAATAAAATAGTAACATTCAAATTAAAAATAATAAAATATTAAAATATGATAATTTAAATTAAATAAAATAAAACATTAAAATATTAGAATTTAAATAAAATATTTAAAATTCAAAAGAAACTATTAACATTCAAATTAAATAAAATAAAATATTAAAATATGAGAATTTAATTTAAATAAAATAAAACATTAAAATATCAGAATTTAAAGACAAATAAAATATCAAATTATTAGAATAAAACTTAAACAAAATAGAAATAGAAAATTTCATTTAACAATAATTTAAGGAAAAATAAATCGAATTATTTATTAAGATTTATGAAAATAGTAATATCAATTACTTTTATTATTATTACTATTATTACATTTATTATTAGCAAAAAAGAGCAATTACTCGAGCTCAATTTTATAATTTGCATTCAATTAATTACGTATTCATGAGCTCAGACAATTTAACAGTATTAAATAATTAAATCAACGATTTAATTGTGTAACCCAGTGATATTATGTGCTGTGACAAATAAAAATATTGTTATATTTTTTAATATGTGTATTTTTCAAATATCCCAACCACCAACCAGTCCTGGCATGTATTTATATTATTATTATTACAACACGAATAAATGGGGAAATTTTGTGAAACTGCTGAGATTACTATCATGGATTAAAATAAAAAAAAATCAATATTAACTAAAATAAATAATCATTTTTGTACTTTAATGTGATTGGGAGGGTCCTTATGAAAATTAAAATAAATTAAATAATGTAGTTTACAGAATTAGGAAAATTCCAAATGGGAAATATAAAATCGTTTATGTTAATCGCCCTTCACCATATTGTAATCAATAAGAGAAAGTAAAGAAAAGTCTGACTGGGACACTGAAGAATCTCAGTGTAGATGTTGAAAAGGGTTCCCGGAATTCTGTAGTCCAGTAGTAAGGCTAGGATATTTCTTTCAATCTTAAATGATTGAAGGATTCATCTGAATGACTTACTAAGGGCTGATAAAGTCCTTAGGAGAAGTCTGGGAGTGGACACTGAATAACCACACTGTGGACATTATTGAAGAGTTCCCGAGATCCTGAAAGAAGTCTGGCTGAGGGCTCTGAACGATCTCAGTGGTAACGTTATTTAAGAAATCTCCGGGATTCTATAAGGACTAGGAATATTCTGGGTTCGAGTATATTAGCTAAAGGGAAGTCTAATCGTTTTAAGAGGTTCCCGGAATTCCTCAGTCATTGATCGGAGACTGGATATTTCTTTTGTTCTAAGTGAGCTCAGCAAGGATCAAAAGTTCGATTCTGAGGACTTATCAATGACTAAAAGCTACCTGGCTGGAGCTTTGGGATCCATCCGGAGTTGACTCAGTCAACATTTCTCTTTAATTGCGGCCGTGGCTTCTGAGAGATGGATACCCTGGTAAGAGTTTTCGAGGAGCTTTCAGGGAGAAAAATTAAATTGGTTGCGTGTTATTCAGTATCATTCATCGTGTTGTTCAGTATCATCATTATCCGGTATGTCAGCTCGAGATGACATATCAGATAATGGTTTGAATGAATCGAACGGCATAACATGAGCATGTAAGATCAAAAAAGTATTAAATTGATTACAAAGAAAATTTATGAATGAATAACTAATAAATAATAAGCGCGATGTAATTTCTTTAAATATAAAATTGAAAAAAGTAATGGAGATACTTGTTTTGTTTTCTTTATTTTGCGCAGATAATATTTCCAATTTCATTGTGGAAGGAAAGAAGGAGACCATTCTTAGTCCTTCAAGGAGGAGAGGAATGAGTTCCTATTCCCATCCTGGACCTGTTCCCATTTCCATTGAAGGTCCATCTAACCAAGAGTAGAAATACATTTTTAATTTAATCAATTTCAATTCGTTAAATATGTAAAATACAGTCACGTACATTAATTAACTTCCAGCAGAATAATTTTTTAACTTCCCGCTAAAAGAATTGAAAATTTTCAAAAATTCGGGAAGTTATTGGTTTCGGTCCGATTTTCGAAAATCAAATTTCCATCAGATCTTGACGTTTTGAGGTTCTAAGAAGCTACTCTGACTAATTTCAAGATGATATCCGAATGGTGTTTGTACGTACGTGCGTACGTATGTAAATATCTTTAACTTTCAAACGGATGAACCGATTTTGATCGTCAAGGTGGCATTCGACGTGGCTTGTCAATACCTAAAAGCTGTAAGAAATTGAAATTGATCGTTAGAGTGCGTTCGGAGATATTCCAAAAATAAAATTTTTTCAACGTTTTTTTTTGGATAACTTTTAATGAGCCCGGTGGATTAATTCCAAAATCTAATCGGCTCTGAAACTTCATAAGCCACACCGAATGCCACCTCAACCATCAAAATTGGTTCATTTGTTCAAGAGGAACCTTGAACGAAAGAATTAAAAAAAAAAATTTTAGTTTTTTTTTTACATATCTCAAGACGACTTGATAAATCAATTCCAAAATCTGATCAGCTTTAAAACTCAATAAAACAAGTCGATTGCCACCTTAACCGTCTCTATTGATCAATTTGTTCGAGAGATATTGTCGGAGAAAAAAATGGTAAAAGACGTTTTTTTCGAAAACAACGGCATAAAAATGTATTTTGAAGCTCGAAGGGCTCGAAAATGTATTCACAACAATATTTTCGAACTCAAGGAGCTTGAAAATATCGGAAAATTTTAAAGCTGGCCTGCAGGGTCAACCGATAGACCGATTTTTTTATTAATTAATAGCCCAATTTAATCATAAACGATTTTTCCATTATTTTTAACGGTTACGTGCGTTAATATCCCCGGACAAAATATCCCCGGACATAATATCCCGACATTTTGTAATAAATATAAAACGAATAATTTCTGATCAATAATGTTTTTATATTACTTTTATCATATTTATTCATTTCAATTATTAATATCATAAAATAAAATCGTTTTTTTTTTGTCACTTATAAATCAATAGGCAATTATTGTTGATGCACATTAAATAATAAATAATTATAGTAAAATTAATGATATTAACGAAAAAAATCGGTCTGTCAGTTGACCCTGCGGGCCAGCCTCAAAACTTCCCGCAGTTTTCGAGCTTCTTGAGCTCAAAAACATTGTCGAGAATACATTTTCGAGCTCTTCGAGCTCGAAAATACTTTTGAGTGCCTTTGTTTTTGAAAAATAACGTTTTTTACCATTTTTTCTCCAACGATATCTGTCGAACGAATTTACCGATTGCAACGGTTGAGGTGGCAATTGACGCGTTTTATTGAGTTCTAAAGCCGATTAAATTTTAAAATTGATTTATCAAGTCGTTTTTGAGAAATTTTAAAAAAACTAAAAAAAAAATGTTTTTTTAATTCTTTCGTTCACGGTTTCCCTTGACTGAATAAACCGATTTTGATGGCTGAGGTGGCATTCGACGCGGCTTATAAAGTTTTAGAGCTGATTAGATTTTGGAATCAATCCATCGAGCGAATTAAAAGTTATTCAAAAAAAACATTTTTGAAATATCTCCAAACGTACCCTACCGATTAAGCTCAAATTTTCAGTACTTATAGAAATTAACAAGCCAAGTCGAATGACACCTTGAAGATCAAAATCGGTTCATCCGTTCAAAAGTTACAGAATATTTACATACGTACGTACGTACATACATACATGCATACACACTCGGACATCATCTTGAATTTAGTCAAAATAGCTTCCTTGAACCTCAAAACGTCGATATCTGTTGGAATTTCGATTTTCGCAAATCGGGGTGAAAACAATAACTTTCCGAAATTTTTGAAAATCTTCGATTTTCTTAGCGGGAAGTTAAAAAAATTCCCAATCAACACATAGAACAAATATAATCACATTGTTTTTACAATTGATAACAAAATAATTTTTTTTTTTTTGAGTGACCTTTACATTAAAAAACAATTACATTTTGTCGCGGGGATATTTTGTCGGGGATATTAACGCGTGTCACCATTTTTAACTTCCCGGTAAGAAAATTGAAAATTTTCAAAAATTTGAGAAGTTATTGGTTTCGGTCCGATTTTTGAAAACTGAATTTCTATCAGATCTTGACGTTTTGAGCTTTTAGGAAGCTGCTCTGACTAATTTCACGACTATGTCCGAGTGTATGTTTGTGTGTATGTACGTACGTACGTACGTATATAAATATCTGTAACTTTTATTATACTTGTGTCTCGTTCTCGATGATTATTTTATTGAATAATTGTAGTACTGCTAAGTACATGTCAACTACACAACTTTTAGCGTTTGAATTTAAAATTTTTTCCCGCGCACGGCTTCTTCTACGTGGCGCGGAGGACACCATCATGGCGTCACATTGTTTCGTTGTGTCAATGACAATAGACGCGTAAAAATTTTATTAATTAATTAAGCAAGTAATTAATTAAATAATAGTAGAAAATATTTTTCCAAAATGGGAAAGTCAAGAAAACGGACACGCTCAGGTTCAACAGAATGTAGCAAATCGCCAGTGTTGTCTAAAAGACAGTTACAAGAGCAAATTAACGCAATTGCCAAAATAGTCGCAGAGTTAGCTGAGGCGCAAAAAGCAGCCATCAATTCATCTCATATAGTACCTGAGCCCCAAAAATGTAAGATTTAGTTACCGTAGCTTAATTGACCTTATTATGTACGAATCTTCCACACGAAGTTCGTACGAGTGGTTCTACACGAACTTAACCTAGTTCCACACGAACGGCCGGGTCACAAAAATTGTAACAGCGTTATTCCATACGAATAAAAGCTACACTATAGTGCGAATGTGTCAAGGTACTAATGGTCACATATCTATTGCAGTTCCGAGTAATGAAGACCCGGGTAACACAGTGACAGCTGATACAGGAGTCGAGACCATCGACGAGTTAAACGCCGACAATAAGTCAGACGCTACTAGGTCAAATGACCACATTCAGGAACCGACAGAAGTAGAAGTGGGCGAAGTTTTTTAGGAAGAACTAGATGAGGGATTGCTGGATGTTTTGGGAGAAGAAATCCCTGCATCAAATTCACAGTTGAAGATGAACGAGAGACTTAAAAAATGGTGAAAAGGCTGGATGAAGAAGGGTATATCTGAGGAGGTAAGAAAAGAACTCCTAAAGAAGTACCCCAGAGATGGCGAGTTGGCCACTGAAGCGCCAAAAATTAATCTCGAAGTACAGCGTCATCTTACTGAAATTTCTAAAAAACGGGATGAACATTTCACAAAAACGCAGAGATGTGTCGGAACAGCTATCATATCGCTTGGCGGAGCAATCTCCTTGTTGACAGAACCTTCATCAGAGTCAGTAGACCAGACCCTGTTATTAAAATACGTCTAGGATACGGGAAAGATCTTAACAGACGTATTTCACCAGCAATCTAGTGCAAGAAAATCATTCATAACACCAACCTTGGATAAAGATCTTAAGACAACTCTAGAGACTAGTATATCTGATGAGTGGTTGTATGGCGAAAAATTATCGGAACAGGTTAAAGAAGCAAAGGTC
Organism: Microplitis deprimator; assembly: GCA_964016945.1. Taxonomy (NCBI): domain Eukaryota; kingdom Metazoa; phylum Arthropoda; class Insecta; order Hymenoptera; family Braconidae; genus Microplitis; species Microplitis deprimator. The sequence continues at coordinate 9,798,920 of OZ024711.1, read as the reverse complement.
ATAGTTAAAGCCGCTGCTACGCTGAAGACACCAGACAAACTTGCCACCAAAAGACCCTCGAATAGAAGCTATGTGTCGGGAAATGCGAAAAGCCTGCCTGTGAGACCCAGACAGGTGGGCTCATACTTACCAAGAAGTTTCAGAAACGTGAATTACATGACCACAGCCCCATTAAGAACATCGAGGACCAGTCAAAGAACGAGCAACGAGAGAACACAAGCTCCGAGAAGGAAGTAGAAGCAGAATGCAATCAGGGAACTCAGAAGATACTAGAGATAGCAGGCAGACGCAGATTCTTTATCGATCATTGGAAAGAGGTAACAGAAGATAAATTCATCTTGAACTGCCTAAAAGGCTGCAATATTTCTTTTGTTGAGCCGCCAGTTCAGAGGTGTGAACCTGTGGAGCTGGTATGGTCACCTGAGGAATATATTCGAATAGAGGTGGCAATACAGAAGCTGATCTCAAAGCAAGACATTGAAACTTGCACCGAATGTGAAAAGCAGTTTGTCTCGTTGTATTTTTTAGTTCCGAAGCCAGATGATCAGATAGGTTTATAATCAATCTTAAAAATCTTAATAAATTTATTCAAACCTCACATTTTAAAATGGAGGATCTGAGATCAGCAAAAAGTTTACTTAATAGGGATGGTTTTATGGCAAGTATTGACGTTGAGGACGCTTATCTATTAGTACCAGTAGCAAACACTTGTCGAAAGTTCCTTAGGTTTATATTCAAGAGCCAGTTGTATCAGTTCACCTGCTTACTCTTCGGTTTGTCAATTAGTCCATATATTTTTACAAAAATTGTAAAGCCTGTCGTTAACAAGCTCAGATCGCGGGGCTTACGATCGGTGGCATACCTGGATAATTTTTTGTGTATAGGTGATACTTTTGGGACTTGTGAAGCTAATGTAGAGTATACTATCAGTTTTCTTGAATCTCTGGACTTTATAATAAATTATTCGAAAAGTCAAATAATTCCTAGCAGGAGGTGCAAGTATCTCGGTTTTATTCTCGATTCACAGACATACCTGGTGGAGCCAACACACCAAAAGAGATCTCAAGTTATAGCACTCTTAGAAAACAAAGAACCCAACAAGAATGACAAAATTAGGAATATTGCTCATATAATAGGGACCTTAGTTGCGTGCTGTCTAGGGGTAGAGTACGGTAAAGTTTTTTGCAAAAGATGTGAGAGAGCAAAATGGCTAGCATTGTTGGTTAATGATAATGATTTTGAGGGAAATATGAAGCTAAATAATCATACTTTTGAGGATATCCTTTGGTGGAGAAAGAATATACTGGAAGCTAGTAACAGAATTAAGTCACAGAAGTATAAATTAGTTATAAGTTCTGACGCTTCGAGAACGGGCTGGGGAGCTGAGTCAGATGGAAAAGTCACGCACGGGTTTTGGAGCTTAGAGGATCAAAAATTTCACATAAACCACCTAGAACTCTTAGCAGCTTTCTTTGCATTGAAATGTTTTGCTTCGGAAGTAAGAAATAGTGAAATATTACTCAGAATCGACAATACAACAGCGATAGCATATATTAATAAAGCTGGAGGCATTAGATTTCCAGGCCTAAGTGAGCTCGCGAGGGATATATGGCAATGGTGTGAGATTAGGAATATTTGGGTAGTCGCTTCTTATATTCCATCAAAACTTAATGTGGAAGAAGATCGAGCTTCGAGAGAAGTAAACTTAGACACGGAATGGGAGTTGCCACAAGAGGCATTTAAGAGAATCGTAAAAATTTATGGCGTTTTTTTCAATTGACCTTTTTGCCTCGTGCATCAATAAAAAATGCCTCAGATTTTGCTCACGCTATCCGGATCCGGAGGCTGAGGTAATAGATGCGTTTACGGTTTCATGGAAGCATGAAAGTTTTTTCGCATTCCCACCTTTTGCTCTAATTTTACCAACATCGAGGAAAATTATTAATGATGAAGCGACAGGTGTACTAGTCGCACCTCTCTGGCCGGCTCAACCGTGGTACCCGTTGTTTACCTCTCACTTATGTCAACGACCGTTGATCCTCGAACTTATAATAAACTTATTACAATCTCCTTGCAGGCAGCAGAGTCATCCATTAGCTCGCAAACTTTCTCTTGTGGTCGGCAGATTATCAGGCAAGCGTACGTCAATAGAGGAATCTTGGCAGAAGCAGCTGAAATAATGTTAGACTCTATATCGGAGTCAACAGTAAAACAGTACGAGGGGTGTCTGTAAAAATGGGTGATATTTGCAGACCAGGAGAAGATCGACGTCTTTAAACCTCAGAATACGGACGTCATTAAGTTCCTGCCAAATAGGTTCAACGAAGGAGCAAAGTACGGAACGATTAATTTATCGAGAGCAGCGATATCTTTGATTTCGCAAAACAGCTTATCGAAGGGTGGGTTGTTATCAAGGTTTGTAAAGGGGACTTTCAAAAGAAGACCAGCTAAACCGAGATACTCGAAAACCTGGGACACAGAACAGGTACTAACTTGCATAGAAAAAATAGAAGACCTTGATAAACTAAAATTGAAAGAGGTATCGGAGATTGCTGTAACCTTTTAGCCTTAATTACTGCTTATAGAATGCAGACGTTAGCCCCGATTAACATTAAGACCATAGAAAAATCAGCATCCGGCTTAAGTATAAAAATACCAGACACCATCAAAACATCGAAACCTGTCAAGGACCAACAAGTCTTGATTATACCTTTCTTCAAAGATAGAAAGAATCTCTGCGTGGCATCGGTCATATTGCTGTATCTAAGGAAAACAGAACACCTTAGAGGCAATGCAAATAATTTGTTTATCTCAACGATGAAGCCGCATAAACCAGCTAGTACACAAACAATCAGCCACTGGATAAAGGTCCTGCTAAAGAAAGCAGGAATAGATACCAATATCTTTTCTGCCTACAGCGTGAAACATGCAGCAGTGTCCCAAGCCTCGAACCGGGGTATGGATCTAAACACAATCAGGAAAACTGCGGGTTGGTCAACGGGGTCAAACGTATTCGCACGTTTTTACAATCGGCCAATACAAACATCATGTGATTTATTTGCAAAGACATTGATTGGTGGAAATAAATGAGCATGCTGTAATTACTTCAATAAAATATTATCTAAATCTCTAAATATCTACAAGTATTCAATAAAATAATCATCAAGAACGAGACGCAAGTATAATTAATAGAACAAGCGAGCCCGCCGAAGGCGGGCGAAGCTCGATCGTAATTATACGTAGCGTCTCATTCGAAGATGATTACGTCCCTCCCGATAATTAATTTAGCCCTGTATTGAACCCAGTAATCATCTTAAAGTAAGATAACATTTTAAAGTACAAAAAAAAAAAGAGAACTCTAAAAAAAATGACGCCATGATGGTGTCCTCCACGCCACGTAGCGGAAGCCGCGCGCGGGAAAAAATTTTAAATTCAAACGCTAAAAGTTGTGTAGTTGACATGTACTTAGCAGTACTACAAGTATTCAATAAAATAATCATCTTCGAACGAGACGCTACGTATAATTACGATCGAGCTTCACCTGCCTTCGACGGGCTCGCTTGATCTATTAATTAACTAATTTTTATTCGGAAGATGATTTCATTTAGAAGTGGGTAGTGTAACGAATGGGAAACTGATTTTTTACAATATTTGGATAACTAGAAAACAAATGCTTTCTCTTGTTTTATAGAAACTGCGACTAAAATCAGTTAGTCTTAATTTGACAGCATAGTAGCATACGTCTGTATTTCAATCAACTATATCTCTCTTGCCCTGTTCTTTTACTGCTGTTAATTGTGGTGTTGTTATTTCGAGTTTAAGTGTGTTATCATAGTATTATAAGTGATATCAATTTATAAGTTCTGATATGAAAACAAATGCCATAGCCAGATTTGTATGCAATGTACTAAAAATGTCATTAATATTTTTAAAATGTTCTACATTGATTCTATAAATAAGAAATTTTAATAGATAAAAGTTATCGATAGATAATTTTTTTATCAAACGGCAAGTTTTTATTATAAAAAAAAAAAAAAAAAAATTATTTTAAATCTTTCAATCGCAGTAAAACTAGATGATATTTGTAAACATAGTTTTATTTAGTTACTTGCTATTTTTTCTCTTTTACCTTTCACCAGCAGTGTACATTAACAGCAACAAAATTTTTTTTGTAAGGCTGTTCTCTGTGATCCCTAATGTTCTTTATTGAAAAAATTTTTCTGTATCCAACCAGTTTTTCAATAGTCAACTTTCGTAAAAACTTAATAGTATTTAAAAGAAAAAAAATAAGTATGTATAAAAAAAAATTGTCTATCGGTTTATCTTGTGGGCCAGCCCCAAAACTTCCCGCTGTTTTCAAGCTCTTTGAGCTCGATAACATCGGTGTGAATACATTTTCGAGCTCTTCGAGCCTGAAAATACTTTTGTATGCCTCCTTTTCGTAAAAAATCGTTTTTGAGCATATATTTCTCCCACGATATCTCGCGAACGGATTAACCGATTTTGATGGTTGCGGCGGCAATCGACGCATTTGATTGAGTTCTAGAGCCGATCAGATTTCGGAATTTTTTGGTTTAATTGTTTCAAAGATATTCGCAAATAATTGTTTTCTACCATTTCTTTCTCCCGCGATATATCTCGAACAAATCAACCGATTGAGATGGCTAAGGCAGCAATCGACGCGTTTTATCAAGTTCTAAAGCTGATTAGATTTTGAAGTCGATCGTTAGAGTCGTTTCTGAGAAACTAATAAAAAACTGGGAAAAAAAAATTTTTTTTTCGAAATTCGCCAATATTTTCGACTCTAAGTGATCAAATGATCTGAAATTTCCAGAAAAGCTGTTGACCAACAAGCTCTTTTGATTGCCGCCTTAACTATCCAAATCGGTTTATTAGTTAAAAAGTTACAAAGAGTTTACATACGTACACACATACATACCCACTGACTCTCGGACATCATTCTGAAAATAGCCAGAATAGCTTCCTAGGACTTCAAAACGTCGACATCTGATGAAAACTCGATTTTCGAAAATTGGTGTAAAAACAGTAGCTTCCCGAATTTTTATAAAATCATTGATTTTCTTAGCGGAAAGTTAAAAAAGAAAATGTGACTTTTAAGGGTTTTCCGCTCGTGTTAAATAGTAAGCTAATTCTCTGTAGAAAGACACGTATTCGAGTGAATTCGGCAACAAGTTGGATTTAGATTCAATCTTCATCGTGAAAGTCAAAGTTTTATTCGAGTTACAGATGTGGAAGTGAAACTTGTATCGTAGATTTAGCCATTGCGATGTAGAAACGCCCGAAGGATTGAAAGAGGTACTGAACTGAAGTAGCGATTTCGAAAGCACTTTCACTAGGCAAAGTAAGAAAGAGATCACTGTATAAAGCTCTCTCCCTAAACCTGGATCTTGTCAAGTTAATTGAGACATTTACTATGTTCTTGTTTAAAATTCCGGAGCATCCGATTCACTTTACTAAATAACTTTGCTTAGTTTACAGATTAAAGTATCTAGATATACATGTATATGTATATATAAATAAATATAAATATATATATATATATATATATATATATATATATATATATATATATATATTTATAGATATTAGGTCTCAGTTTATAAGTTTGATTAAATTTATGACTTTTTTTGTAACTACAAGGGTGGATTTAACGTATTTTCATAAGGAATCCGCATCCCGCCAAGGATTTAACTTAATAGTATATTGAAATTGATCAGAACGCAAATGATGATACGTTTTTTCCAATTTTTCTTTCAAAAGTCGATAGCATTTTATTTTTACAGATTCAATACGCAGAACCAGCGATGGATGACTTTTATTATAGTTTTAATTCAAGCGACGGAAAAAATAAACATTTCAGTGTGTAAACCCTACACGGAAATAAAATCCAACAAAAATTTACGATGTTAACATCGTAATTGTGGACTATACTTTCATTAGCGTCAATTTTAAAATTTACTATGTAGGTTACATTTTTTACTATTTAACATCGTAATTTTAATAAAGACTTTTTGGATTAAAAATTATCACAAAAATTACAATGCTAACATCGTAAAAAGAATAAAATAATAATTAAAATTCAAATACTATATTTTCTCCTATATTTATCTTTCTACTTACTTTTGAATAAAATAAATATGACAGTGTGCTGCCTCTGTTATAATACAATGGAAGTTATAAAAATTACAATGTTACATTGTAATTTTTAAATAGTAACGGCGTCTTCCGTAAGAGGTGCTCTCGTGACTTATGAATGTTTATTCAAATCGTTCATATTGATCTTAAAAACAATGGATACTATTAGACCCTTCTGTGGCCAAGTGGTCCACGGCGTCGGACACTTCGCACTCGAAAGGACTCAGGTTTGAACCCAACTCCTGAACAATTATTATTTTATTCTTTCATTTAAAATTTCTTTTCAAATTTTACTATGTTCACATCGTAATTTTTGCTAAAGAGCTTGAGACTGTATTATTTGTCTGAAGTATTATTTCTTAAATCAAATTTCCAATGCTATATCGTAAAAATTATGATTTTACATAGTATAGTCCACCACTACAATTATCAATAGGACAAATTACGATGTTAGCATCTTAAATTTAACTGGAATGTTTTTTCCGTGTCCCCGAAATGGAAAGGTATATTTTTTAGTTCGATTCGAAACTTGCTTTTCACATAAATTTAACAAGCTTCAATTTCCACGGTTAATCTTGTGGATTCGATCATTTTCTTTTTTTTGATCATTTTTTAACTTGAAAAATTGTACAAATGTCGAGAAGAAATTTAAAATTAACATTATGATTTTAAAGGTATAGTCCACCACCAGAATAATCAATAGGACAAATTACGATGTTGACATCGTAAATTTTAGTGAAATTTTATTTCCGTGTATCAAAAAGTTCTCATAGAATCTTCACAAATGGGTCAAAAATCACATAGAAACCAATACAAGTCTATTGGATTTTATGCCGTTTTGACCCGTTTGATGGAAAATTTTGGATGAACAATTGAATTTTTTTTGCTATAGATTTTATTCAATGAACTTAAAATTGTCTGATGAGCAATGAAATATATTTATTAATTTGTAATTTTATGATTTGATGTAAATGAATAAATTAAGAGTAAGATCAAGTAGCACTACTGTATTATTTATTGAACTTTAACATTTATGTTAACTCAAGTTTTATACATAGCGATAACTAATTGAATGAAAATTATTGTATAGTAAATAATTTTTCTTTTTAGACAATTTCAACTCTTAATATTAATCTTATACTCGGTGAACCGTCATGCCCTGGTTTTCTTCATATACATATATATAGATACATGTAAAGTTGCTAATTTTAATATTAATTAAAAATTCAACCTAGGCTGAGGTAGTGAACAATGGTCAGCTGCCAAGGCTCAGCTTGACAAAAATTAAACTATCGGGCTCAGCCTCGGTTGAGGTTTGGACCAATGGTCTTTTCCCAAGGCTCAGATTAACATTGTAAAATTATTGGACCAAGCCTCGGCCTATCCTTGGGCCAATGGTCCATGGCCAAGGCTCGATTTAACGAAAATCAAAACATAGTGCTTGGCCCTGGCAGAGGCTCGGGCCAATGGTCACTACCCAAGGCTCGGCTTTATTTAATCAAACCATTGGGCCAAGCCTCGGCCTAGACGGGCCAATAGTCAGCTGCCAAGACTTGGCTTAACATAATCGAACCACTAGGCCAAGCTAGCCGAGGCTTGAGCCAATGGTCAGCTGCCGAAGCTTGGCAAGTGACAATAGCGCCAAGGCTCGGCCTATAGTCAGCCTTGGTGATTCCTCATCTTTATTCAAAAAATATTTATTTGTTATTAGGTCAACCTGACGTGTTCTTTATCAGGACCACTTTTAGATTTTCTTATTAAAAAAAAAAAATTTATTTGTTATCAGGTGAACCTGACGTGTTTATTATCAGGACCACATGAGTATATCTTTATTAATAAAAAAGTTATCCAATCCTTTTAAGTATTTTATTCACCGGTTAAAAATTAAACAAAGTATAAAACAATATCATATAAAAATTACGTCAATCATTGCAGCACGGATTTTGTACTTCTTCGTCAGTTATTCTTTGATATCTAATGAATATAACATTTACACTTATACGATCACGTAAGTGTGTCAGCGCAGTGGATAGCATCAAAAGGACTTTGAATCGAAAGGATGTAGGTTCGAGCCCAGCAGTCATCGGAATTCTTTCATCAATGACAAACATGTTTACTTCCTCTAAATAATGCTCTTAATACAATAGATCATGTTCCGTATCGAATTAACATTATCTTCTTTTTTTTCGCAATCCAATAATTTTTTAAAAAATAATTACTAATAAGGCAACCCTGATAAGGATCTTCTCAGGTCTTTTTGAAAAATTCTAGTTGAGTACCTACTGTATTGATAATAATCGTGTATATTTTTAAATAATCTTTATAATTAAGAAAATTGAAAAAAAAAATTATTGTTAGTGAAAAATATCAAATTGATGACACCCCTACTTTGATCGACGTTTGACGACAGTAGAGCACTACCTCTCCGCTTTGCGTTCGAGATGTGCAATAGTTATTCATAAGAAAAAATAAAGTTTATTCGTGTCTATTAAAACAGCTTGTGAGCCTCAATTTTTAACTATCCCAGTTAGAATAGCAGTCTTTCAAAACGATAATTTTTAATCATTTTTTCCATTTAATCACATCAACTTTTTTTTATAAATGTGTAAAATATTAAAAATTAACAATATGATATATTTACAGTAAATATCATGCTTTTTAATTTTAAAATAGTGGATTTCAATAATTAGTACGTTATGTTCAAGTTGTATCTCATATTGATAGGTCAGTAGAAAGCGCCGTAACGTCGATTTTTTCAAACATAAGTAATCATTTGGATAGTTGATTTCTTATGTTTAGTTCTACAGATTAATGACGCATGCGCGTTATAGGTGTCAATAAATGGAGCAACAGCATGTCAGTAGTTACATCAGTGGAGTTTTTGACCTGTCAATAATTGGTGTATCGGGGTAATTTATTTTATCACTTGAAATTAATTAGTAAATTTAATTTATTATTATAAGACAGCATGAATTTGGTTAGTTAAAAGAATAATTAAGACAACGATAACAGTAAATTTAATAATATTAATCGTTTATATAGTGAAAAAAATGATCTTATAATCTTTTCTCTTATAGTGTCAATAATTAGTGCTTTTACCTTAACTAAATATGATATAAAATGAAATTATCGTTGAAATCTTATTCTTGACTACTTGAAACAACTATAATAGGGAAGACGCATGTATATAGTGTTATATTATTTATGAGTGAGGTTTAGTCGGTGGTGAGGTCTATTGTTGGTTCCGGAGATGTCGTATAGCGTACAGTGGTTATAGGCGGTGGTAAGAGTGGTGTGGTGTGTGAGCTTGCCCTTCGCAGTGAGGTAGTTTCTAGGCTCACTCGCTGTTGCTTCCTCTTGGCCAAATGTCGTTGCTTCATAGTGCTACTGACTCGTAATATTATGTAACGTAATGCAAGCATTGTACCCTAGCTAGCATGACACTGAATTATGAGTTGCGGAAGGTGAGACGTGGTGCTTACTTCCTGTTGTAATATAATTTCAAGCACAATGGCGTCTGCAATAGGCCAAAGCACTTTTATTTCATTACATTGAATATTTATTATTTAATATATCACATCAGTTTTATAGATTTTATTTGAATCATTAAACTAACTCTTCATGTATTGTAAAAAAAAGCGGTGTTTAAAGGAACTCGCACTGGTGTAGCGGTGCTACTCAGCGGTGTAATCCAACTGGTGCATATACAGAGAAAAATGCCGCTCAAGATTCAATAGTAATTACAACCATAACCAAATATTTGTTATCTAAAATAAAAAATTACAATCCATAAAAAAATTACGATCCTTGGTGGAAATTTTTCGGAATTTTCCTTGAAAAACTCAGTACTGAAGTTCTAGAGACTTTTACTGAGAAAAAACTCTACTCTCAACACGTCAAGATCAAGCTATTTTCTGGCCTTACAATTACACTATTACGTTCATATTTCATCGATAGGATAATATGAGTTTACGTATATCAAGAAAATACTTGAGAAAACTTATTTTATGTTTTTTCAAAAACATTTGTTTTGCTAATTTGAAGATCAAAAAGTATAAAAAAATTTTACTTGGACGTCCGGATGTCTGTATGTATAGACTTTTTAACTTCCCGCTAAGAAAATCGAAGATTTTCAAAAATTTCGGGAAGTTATTGTTTTCATCCGGATTTGCGAAAATCGAAATTCCAACAGATCTCGACGTTTTGAGGTTCTAGGAAGCTATTTTGACTAAATTCAAGATGATGTCCGAGTGTATGTATGTATGTATGCATGTACGTACGTACGTACGTATGTAAATATTCTGTAACTTTTGAACGGATGAACCGATTTTGATCGTCAAGGTGTCATTCGACGCGGCTTGTTAATTGCTATAAGCACTGAAAATTTGAGTTTAATCGGTAGGGTGCGTTCGGAGATATTTTAAAAATAAAATTTTTTCAATAATGTATTTTTTGAATAACGTTTAATTCGCTCGATGGATTGATTCCAAAATCTAATCAGCTCTAAAACTTTATAAGCCGCGTCGAATGCTACCTCAACTATCAAAATCGGTCCAGTCGTTCAAGAGAAACCGTTGACGAAAGAATTCAAAAAAAATATTTTTTTTGGTTTTTTTGAAATTTCTCAAGAACAACTCGATAAATTAATTTCAAAATTTGATCAGCTCTAGAACTCAACAAATCGCGTCTATTGTCACCTCAACCGTCTCAATCGGTTAATTCGTTCGACAGATATAGTTGGAGAAAAAAATGGTAAAAAACGTTATTTTTTAAAAACAAAGGCATTTAAAAGTATTTTCGAGCTCGAAGAGCTTGAAAATGTATTCACAACAATATTTTCGAGCTCAAGGAGCTCAAAAACGACGGGAAGTTTTGGGGCTGGCCCGCAGGGTGAACTGATAAACCGATTTTTTTGGATGTAGTCATAATAACTGCCGAAAAAATTATCGTATCGAGAGCGGTTTTTTTTTTTATTTAGTTCAGAATTTTCTCAAGATGAACCCTTTTGATATTCACTATTGCAGTTTCTATAGTTTTTTTTATATTTAATTAAAAGTGATGACTGATATCATTTTTGTATACAAAATCCTGTATATAATTTTTTCCGCTGGTGCTACCTCTGACGGATATTTTTGCAAACATATATATATAGATATATTCTGTTGTGGGCCTTTTACCGGTGCTGCACCTAAGCGGCTGATTTTTGCACAACACTTTTTTAATTTTGCACGACTCATGATGCGAAGCATCAGTGTGCTTTACGATCGAAAAATTTTTTCTTTATATTTTTTTGACGTCAAATGTTGACACAAACAGTGGCGTGATAGTAGTGAAATTTTTTTTTTTGTTTTACTCTTTAATTTAGAAATACAAGTTATTTTGACTTCGAAGTTAAATAAGCGTTATGATTCGTGCACTTTTGGATTTTCCAAACTTTTTTTTATTTTATTTTAAACTAAAATGGTATTATCATCTTAAATAAAAAGTACATTTGTATCAACTAAAATTTCATTTAAAATTTTATAATAATTATCATTAGATATTAAAAAATAAGTATCTAAAATGTAAAATTTTATATTTACACTATACATTTAAAATTACTATCATTTGGAAAAAATTCAAGTTAACTGTAAAAATTACATTAAAGCTTCGTTAAATTTTCGCTTAGAAAAAATCAACATTTACTTATTCATACACAGAAAAAAAATTTTTAGGAGTACAAATAAGTTTCCGCCGTTTTATTGTAGATGGCGCGGCACAGAGTTTCGGTTAGCTTTCGCAGATGATAACCGGCTTAAAAAATAGTTTGGACATTCAAGAACAACATAACCTATTAATATCATTGATTTTGTATTGGTAAAACATAATTTTTATAAGTTGAAAATGTCAAAATTTGAGCCAAGTAAGCGTCATTTGCGGGAAATATTAGTTTACTTCTTTAATTTAAAGAAATCTGCTGCTGAGGCGCATCAATTGCTCGTATAAGCATATGGTGAGGGTGCTTTGAGTGAGAGAACGTGTCGAGAGTGGTTTCAAAAGTTTAAAAACGGTGATTTCGACGTAGAAGACAAAGATCGCAGTGGAAGGCCAAAAATTTACGAGGATGCAGAATTGGAGGAATTATTGGAGGAAGATTCATCTCAAACACAAAAAGAACTTGCTCTAACATTAGAAGTCACTTAGCAAGCAGTCTCACATCGTTTAAAATCAGTAGGAATGATTCATAAACAAGGAAATTGGGTTCCGTATGAATTAAAGCCGAGAGATATTGAACGCCGATTATGCTTAAGTGAAATGCTGCTAGCTAGACATAAAAAAAAGGGTTTTTTACATCGTATCATAACTGGTGATGAGAAGTGGATACATTATGACAATCCAAAAAGAAGAAAATCATGGGGATTACCTGGCCACGCGTCAACATCAACAGCAAAACCGAATATTCACGGAAAAAAACTTATGCTGTGTATTTGGTGGGATCAGCTAGGTGTAGTGTATTATGAGTTGCTTAATCCGAGCGAAACAATTACTGGAGCCCTCTATCGAACACAATTGATGAGATTGAGCCGAGTTCTGAAGGAAAAACGCCCTCAATACTATTCTAGACACGAAAAAATTATTCTTCTGCATGACAATGCTCGTCCACATGTTGCGGCTCCCGTGAAAAAGTACTTGGAAACACTTGATTGGGAAGTGTTACCCCACCCGCCGTATTCACCAGACATTGCACCGTCCGATTATCACCTGTTCCGGTCCATGGCACATGCTCTGACGGCACAGCGGTTCACATCTTATGAGAATACCAAAAATTGGGTTGATTCGTGGATAGCCTCAAAAGACAAGGAGTTCTTCAGACGTGGGATTCGAATGCTGCCTGAGAGATGGGAAAAAGTGGTTGCAAGTGATGGGCAATATTTTAAATAAATTTATATTACCGTTCTTCTATAATAAATATCTAATTTGTGTTAAAAAACGGCGGAAACTTATTTGTAACCCTAATAACTTGGTTCAAGTAAATTATTTTCTTCAAAATATCATTCTTGTTTAAAAACATCTAAACTTTTCAATTTAAAAACAGTTCAATCTTAAATAAATAAGTTATTACTTTTCAATGGAGAATAAAAATTTTACTCTTAGAAGAAGCATTTTTCGTTTTCAAACAAGATGCATACTTATTTCTCCCAGGAATTTATTTCTTTTCGTTTGAGACCGATAATATTGACTCAGGATGATAGCGACTTAGTTTAAGTATGGCGCATTTTTTGGATCAGGATGTCATTTTACTCGATTCAAAAATATACAAATATATTTTTTTAAATTATTAATCAGTTTATTACTACAATAGTTACTCATACTAATTCTTGATTTGGAAGTTTAATGCATATTTTTATTCGTAAACAAAATTTATTTATACTAGAAATTTGGATAATATTTTTGTTAAATGACCACGTTTTTAATAATAGACAATTTAAGGTTACCCAGTAAATAAGCATTGATAATTAAATACATTTACTGTGAAAATCTTTAAAGTTTGAACACAGTAATTATTTACTATTTAAGGTATTATAATAACGAAATTTGTTCATATTTATATACATCAAACAAATATAATTATCAACCGCGAGATTTATGTTTTGATCTTCAAATTGTGAACTTAAAATTCAAAACTAACTACGACTAACTGTGGAAAACAATAAATGTCACAAGAAAATACGCTGTGCTCATTGACGCGCCACCCGGCGTCGAAATTTTTACTTCGCCTAAGAAAATCTGTTACTTGGTTTGAGAATTAGATTTATTGTGTGAAAACAAATCTACTTTTGAACCAAACATAAACAAACCTTGATTTAAGAATCCTGAAACTCCTTGATCCAAGAAATAAATTCTTGAAGTAAAAAAAATAAATTTTTCAAACTAGTATTCTTGGTTCAAAAATATGGCACTCGAATCAAGTTAACTATTTTCTGAGTATAAGAATAGTTCAATCTTACAAAAAGTAGAAATTGTTATTAGAATTATTAAAAGCTAGTACATTAGTCATAACTTTTGTTTCGTAGTTGATAAATATTACATCTCTTATGTAATTTTACCTAGGTAGTGTACATTTTAGAATGTCGGTAAAACAAAGTGCTACTCCGGAAGATAAAATTACTATTTAAGAATGTAATTTTTAGTTTAGGGTAGTGATTCGAGTGGACACATATCCGGTTATTAACCGGTAAGTTATTTGGCTATTTAACCGGTAAAATATTAATTCAAATGATAAATATCTACTTGTGTCGAATGTGCATGCCGTGGATTCGAACCCGCATCCATCAAGGTGCGAAAAAGTTATTTTACAATAAAGAAAAAAAAGAGAGTGTTAGTATAAATTAAACTAATATAAGTACTTAATTTGAAGTTCATCAAATATTCACACAGGAAAACAAGTATTACAAAATAATTAAAATATTAAATAAATTTTTAAAATGTTCAGTTTAGTAATATCCGAATTATAAAATTAAAATTCAAATATGTGTAATTTGAAATTAAAATATTAAATAAAATTTAAAAATGTTCAGTTTAGTAATATCCGAATTATAAAATTGAAATTCAAACATGTGTAATTCAAAATTAAAATATTAAATAAAATTTAAATATGTTCAGTTTAGCAAAATCCGAATTATAAAATTAAAATTCAAACACGTGTAATTTAAAATCAAAATATTAAACAAACTTTAAATATGTTCAGTTTAGCGACATCAAAATTATAAAATTAAAATTCGAATACATTTAATTTAAAATCAAAATCGTAAATATAATTTTTGAATTGTGTAATTAGCGTCGGCAGCTGGCCACCTAATACTTTTATTATTAATTGTGAAGAACTGATTTAAATAACGTACCGAAAAATTGTATAACTGAAAATAATCTTGTAATTATCTCAAACAGTGTTATTAGAGAATAATCTTTCAATCTCAACAATTTTGTAATTAAGTTAGCAATATAGTTAGAAATTAAAATTTAAATATCGTATTATTAATTAAAAAATAAACCTATCCTCCTTAATAAAAGATCTCTGGGGTTTCCGGTCTATAGGCTTTAGCTTGGGTCAAATACTCACAAAAACATGATTTATGTCAATTTCTGACATAACATTTAGTACGTTATTATTTGCAATCAACAATCGTAATTTAATAATTTTACTTATAAAAATTATCTAATTATAATATAAATAATACGAAGATATTATTTTTTTTTTCTTAATCGAAAATATCAATTAAATTGCTCTTTATATTTCATATAACCGAGTGGTTGTAGCAAAATGAATAAGTGATCATATAAAAGTCTCAGCTCAACATTAGTAAGTTCGTCCAGTAGCTACCGTTCAAACCCAGCAATCAGAAGGACGGCAGTTCGCGCCCAGAGCCCAGCAGAATTTTCACCGAGTATTTATCACGTCATTTACCTCACTTAAATAGTTTAAACAATAATATTTACAAACTTTAGTAGGTTCTTAATTATAGGTTAATAATAATAATAATAATAAAAAAGCATGGGTCAGGTCTGGAAAGCGTGCATGGGTCAGGGCTGGCAACCAGGCTTGGCACGATGTTATCATTCCAGACTTCTACCAAGGCTGGAACAAGTCTGGCTTACAAGTTTGTCGTACTTTTCTGTCTGGGGAGAACCATATTTCAAAATTGAAATAAAAAACCATCCTTTATCCCTTGTAAGAAAAAAAAATTTACAACGGGGCCGGTCTTGGCACAATACTGAGCTACCCAGGCTCGGTTTCCAAAGATTGGTCCGAGATCCGACCAACGTTCAAGTGACGAGCCTCAGTTCGCTAGTCTCATGCCAAGATTCGGCCACTACTCAAGTAACAAGCCTTGGTTTGCCAGTCTTGGGACAAGATTCAGCCAATACTCAAGCTTGGCTTGGTGTTATCATTTCAATGATTAGACAGACTTGGACCAAGCTTGGATTTCAAGCTTTCCCCAGAGTTAATAAATCTTTCGCCAAGCCTCGGCCAAGCTTGGGCCTATCGTTTTTTCCTATGAGGGTTTGACTGGATTTTTTTTTTTTTATATATAGAAACTTTTTTTTACACTGAGAAAAAACTTTTCTACTGACAACTAAATTTTAGTTATGACAAGAAAATAATTTGATTGCCCATTGCCAATCATATATTTGGTTATTTTAACTAAATATTTTATAATCCACCAACAAAACAAATTATTAGAGACTACAAAATATTTAGTAAAGATAATTACGCGTTGAGTAGCAAGCATAAAATCAAATTGATTATCTGTAGAGCTTTGAAAGTAGGCATAATAAAATATTTTAATGAGCCTTAGAGAATGAGTTATTAATAATAATTAAATATTATTTTAAAATGACAGAATATTGATTCACAATTAAATAAATGCATATTTAGAAAAAGAATTTATTTCCTTGACATGTACTTTTTTTATGTACTATGACAAAAATTTTTCAGGAGAACATTAATATTAAACATTAATGCCATAGTGTAATACAGGATACCCCTATATTACTATCAAAAAAGCAGCAAGTTTCACGTCCCATAAATGCTTCAAGTTTGGAATATAATAACTCTGAAATAAGTTTCTTACCAGGGACACTACAAAATGTGGGCGCGATCTAGTGGCGAGCACCGAACTACTCCCGCTACTGCTGCCTAGCACCATAACTTTTTAAATTAATAATCATTAGATTTAAATATATATTTATTAACCTCGACCAAATATATATATATTTATTCTAAATGAATATATTTATTTGTGTCTAAGTAATATTTATTAGAGTTGACATAATAATATTTTGCTTTAATTTTTGAGTTTGTTGGCACTACAAAATAATTTAGTTGTCTATTAAATAAATATTTTCTCAACTTTACCAAATGATTTTATTATCGTAGCAAGAGAAATACTAACGTCAAACAAATAGAGTCTATTAAATCATTTGTTAAAAATGGGAAAATAGATTATGTTGACGTAATAAAATTTAGTTGTCCCAATTAAATATTAGTTTAACAGAATTTAACAAAACCATTTTAATTGTCCGAAAAGAAATTTTTTCTCAGTGTACGACAGCAAAAAGAAAAAATAAATATCGATTTTTTCGGAGCACCCTAATATACATATATAATCCCGGGAAAAAATTTTTCCATGAAATTTTCTGAAATTTCATGAAGTTTTATAAAATTTGATAAAATTTCGTAAAATTTGAACAAATTTTATGAAATTATACTAATGAAATTTGGTGAAATTCTGTGAAATTTTATAAAAGTTCATAAAATTTTATGCAATTATATATAATTTTATAAAATTCTATATAATTTTATAAAAATTTATAAAGTTTTTATAATTATTATTGAGATCCCAAGAATTTATTAGTATGAAATTTTATATACTTTTGTGAAATTTTACAGTTTTACAAAATTTTATAAAAGTTTATAAAATTTGCAAAAAATTTATGAAAGTTCATACCAATAACTCCTTGGAATCTTGATAACAATTATGTAAAACTTTATGAATTTTTCTGAAATTTTGTCTCCTTTTACAAAATTTTATGAAATTTCATAGAACTTCACGAAATTTCACAAAATTTTATCAAATTTCATATACAATTTCATGAAATTTTATAAATTCTTATAAAATTTTATATAATTTTTTCAGATTTTATAAAATTTTAATAGTACAATTTTATAAAATTTCATGAAAATATTCTTTCCCGTGTTATTATATCGTGTTACAGATGCCATAAGGGCATATACCTGCAAAATATACCGCAGATAAGCCATAAGGGCATATAAAAATTTTTTTTTCGGAAATTGACGTAATTATGTTCTATAAGTATAATAGAGACGAAAAAAATTTAGTGTCCGGAACCATCGTGATTGTGACCTAAAAGTATGAGAATGATAAAAAACGTTCGAAGTTAGGAAAATTTTTTTCGTGTGTTGAATAAAAACTAATTTTGAAAAAAAAAAAAAAAAAACTTTTCAAGTATACAAAAAAAACGAAATGTTAAAAGATTTTTTTTTGTTAGCATTAACTTTTAGAACATAATTACGTCGATTTCCGAAAAATAATCTTTTTTATACGCCCTCATGGCTCCCGGTACCAACGCCAGGAGCAATAAAGGCGTATAAAAAAAATTTGATTTTTAGAAACAAATTTTTTTGTCTCTGTTATACTTATAAAATATAATTACGTCAATTCCTGAAAGAAAAAAAAAATTTTATACACCCTCACGGCATCTGTAACGCAGTACGTTATATATCTCATTATGAAATTATCAGTTCCTCCAAAATTATATAAAATCTTATAAAACTATATCAAATTTCGTATGAAAGTTTAAAACGCCATATCGTGATAAGTATACTATCTATTCATTTGCGATCACGTACGTGGCTTGGCGCAGTGGATAGCAGCAAGGACTTCAAATCGAAAGGACGTAGGTTCGAGCCCAGCAGTTGCCAGGATTTTTTCGTCAATAAAAAATATAATTAGTCAATCTCAGTAATGCCTTCATTTATTAGATCAATGTGTAAGATCTAATTGCAATTTTTTTTTCAAAATCTAATATTTTTTTCGAAAAATTAATGGTGACTGCAGAATTTTATTATATATCATGAAATTTTGTAAAATTTTATTAATTTTCATAAAATTTTATCAGGCCATTTTCAGCATAAAATTTTACAAAACTATGAATTTTTATAAAATTTTATGAAATTTCAATAGTGAAATTTTATGAAATTTTATAAAATTTTATAAAATTTCATGAAAAAATTTTTTCCCGGGATCTTTTGAACCAATGGTATTTTGGGAACCTATCCGATGAATCATGATAGATTATGGCAAAATTCTTTGAAAATTCGACCATGTAGACAAATGCGAAACATAGATTTCTATGAAATCTACTAAAAAGAAAATACATTTGTATACATTAGGGTGTTTAATTTTTAGGCGATATTTTTTTTTTCGGTCCTACCTGAAAATCTCATAATTTCTAGAAATATAAAAATATTCCCGCTTAAAAAAAAACCTGTCAATTAGCAGCTTAGCACATAGAATACAGCATTACGAAAGTTAAACTAATTATAAATTTATAATTTTTTCAATTCACTAGCATTAACTATTAATTAAGTGCAAATATATTTAGTCTATGTAATTTAGATCAGATAGATGTTTATTTGAACATTTAATTACTTACGTAATTAACACCGTTTAAGATTTACCACACTTGGTAATACATATGCAGAGTTTAATCAAATTAACGTACCCATGTGGTCTGAAGGAATTTACCACAAAGAGTTGAAGTCGTTGCGTATTAAATTAATGCAATGCATGTTATAAAATTTAAAATATGAGCATCAAGGATGTATTCATTATTCATTGGTTGAAGAATCAATCGTTTTTGGGCGCCCAGATCTAGAATAAAACTCGATTTAGGTTTGGTTATCTTAAATAGTGACTTCTCAGACATCTTTGTTATAGAAAAAGAGGAGAAAGTGTTAGAACTTAGTGTTAAATAATATTAACAGAAGAGGTTAGTCTAAGCAAATAAATTCCTTAAGAGTGTAGGGTGGTAAACACTAGGGTGCTCCGGAAAAAATCGATACTTTTTTTTCTCTCAGCTGTTATAAAAAAAATTTCTATACATTGAAAAAAAATCCAGTCAAAGGAACGATTAATTATTTCAATTTTAAAAGGTGGTGCTCGCTGTTTGAATTTTCCCATGCTAACAGCATGGGAATTTTAATTTTTTTATAAAAAATCCTATAGCTTCATTTGACCTTGAGGAAAAAATTTGAGTCATAGACATTTTCGTAGGAAATATGATGCTCTACAAAATTGTTCAGTAGCTCAAAAGCTCTGAAACTTACGGTTCAAAAGTTACAGGTATTTGAAGTTTATAACTTTTCAAAAATCAACGTTCAAACGGCTTTTACACCAAAACTGCTACTCTCAAGAAAAGTATCAAATAAAGGTTTTGTAAAAAATTTCATTCATTACTACAAGAATTCAAAAACATCAATCTGAATTTTTAACTTTATGATTAATCAATATGCTTAATAAATACTTTTTCATGGAAATTATTATTTTCTGCTTGGGTGACATAAAAAAAATAAATGTTTTTACAAAATTTACTTTGAATAAAACTCAGCAACAATAAAAATTATTATTTTAACATATTTTTTATACCATTGAAATATTTTTTACTTATTTTCAAATTGATTTATGCAAAGATTGTGGTAAAAACATAATCACAATGATACAATTGATTTTTAAAAAGTTATCAACTTTAAATACCTGTAACGTTTGAACCGTACGTTTTAGAGCTTGTAAGCTCCCAAACAATTTTGTAGAGCATAAAATTTCCTGAAAAAATATCTATGACTCAAATTTTTTCCTAAAGGGCAAATGAAGTTATAAGATTTTTTATCAAAAAAATTAAATTCCCATGCTATTATATATATATTATACTATAGGTATATATACCTATAGTTAACTATACTTGGGCGACAATTGGCTAACCCGGGTTTTCTATGAATTATTCGATTAACTAATTATTATGGTTTTTTAAATTAATAATTATTTATTTTTAAATTAAAGTAAGTTTTAATTAATAAATATTTTAACATTTCGATTAAAATTATTTACAACTAATAATGAAAACATTTTTTAGTTCGATATTATTTGCAATCAACAACCGTAATTTCATAATTTTACTTATAAAAATTAATTTAATTAAGAAATAACTCATGAACTTTTATAATAAATGTTAGTTAATAATGGTGGTAGAGCAAGATAATTCAACTGGATTCTTGATAAATAATCAATTAAATTTAATGTATTCATTTTTTTAAGTTATGTATTTATAATAAAAATAATACGAAATTATTATTTTTTTTTCTTAATCGAAGATATTAATTGAATTGCTCTTTATATTTCATAAAACCGAGAGGTTGTAGTAAAATGAATAAGTAGATCATATAAGTTTCAGTTCAACATGAGTAGGTTCGTCCAGTAGCTACCATTCAAACCCGAGTTCGAGTCCGTCTCACGTTCCAAACGTATCGGCTCTGTGTTTTTAATTGCTTTCCAATTAAAATAATTCGAAAATATACATAAGCAATAACTTAAAACAAAGATTGTAAATTACTAATTGCATTTAAATCATTTTATTAACAAAATAACAAAAGCTTACATAAATATAAACACAATTACTGAAACAAGTGGTACACCTAACCTCAAAGAAGATCCACTAATGCCATCGGCAGTGGATCTCTCAACGATAATTGTCAAAGCCACCAAAAGAAAATATAATGCAAATGAAATGGCGGCTGCCGAAGCTAATATGAAAAAAAAATCTAATAATAAAAGCATCCCATTGTCAAACAGATTTGATCCACTAGCTGACATCGACGAAGAAATTAAAGCGGACAACACACATAATAATACTAAGGATACCAGTAAAACAAATCACACAGCTGCTACAGCAAGAATATAGAAAAAACCTCCACTAATTGTTATTCATGATAAGATTAATAATCATGCAAATATAATAGAAGTCCTGACGGGCTTAACCAAAGAAAAATGTTATATTAAATATCATCAACACCAATCAGAGATCTTCACTACGTCACTAGCTGACTACAAAAGTTTAATAGAGCATCTAAAGAGGATTAATATTAAATTTCATACATATACACTTAAAACCGACAAAAAGAAAACCTTTGTCATCAAAGGCTTACCTGAGCAAACAGACACAAAATCGATATATTTTTAATAAATGAAACCAGACTGTGCAATAAGGATAAACTTAAAGTTAGAAATTATACTTGTACCCGTAAAGATAAAGGATAGACTGCAGGTGGAGTTGCAATGTTAATTAAGAAAGATTTAGCCTATAAAGAAATTAAATTAGACAGAAATATTACTATCGAATGCTTATGCATCAGACTTGCAAGCAACATCTGTATAAAAGCTGCCTATAATAGTCCAGCTAACCAATTTACAAACCAAGATTTAGATAATATCTTAGGCATAGGGGGTAAAGTTTTATTAATTGGGGATCTCAACGCTAGGCACCTTAGCTGGAATAATCACATAAACAATAACAGAGGGACGACGTTGTTTAATTGTACACTCAAAAATAATTGTAGCATAATTTTTTTAGATGAACCAACACATTATCTGACCAATAATTATACGCCTACTACAATAGATATCGCCATAAATAAAAATGTCAGCCATAATTTAGATCTGCAAGTATTACATGAGCTCGACTCTGATCACACACCTGTAGTTCTAATTATAGGATCTCAGCTGGGGAAGAGAATTTACCGGTAAAATAAATATTTTACTTATTTTACCAATTTTCAGCAGGTTATTAACCGGATAAATAACCAAAGTAGTTAATTTTCTTCTGTGGGTGGCGTTGATGTGCGATTGAAGATGTGTATAATGTACGCTAAAAATTATTAGCAATTATCTATTATTTTTCAATATCATTGAGTTAATAAATAAATAGTTAAAAATGATAAATGATAAAAAATTAATTATATACATCTATATATCTATATATCTATCTATCTATATATATATATATATATATATATATATATATATATATATGTCGCAGATAAAATAATACTTGGGTTTTTCCTGAGACTTGGGAAAGTCCCAATTATATTGAGTTTGTTTTTTTTAGACAATAAAACTAAGTAAAAATATTTTACAACTCAATCCGCTTAAGATTTTTGTTAGTTTTTATATTTACGTTTATGACGGTAAACTTGGGTATAAGGAGCACATCTGGGCATCCAACGTAGCCACGATCGAAGGATAGCAATACTTTGGGCATAATGAGTTTTTAAACATAAGGACGTAGTTTGTATGTGTTTGTAAAAATTACCTGAAATATAGTTTTGGTCGACTTGAGGACTCAAGAATATTGGGGACAGAAAGGCAGTTCTAATTGAGCGAAGGAACAGACAACATTGCTATCCTACCGATCGTGTATTCGTTTTCGATTTAATTCTACCGCCGTGCACATTATACAGCAATAACTCGAATATTGATAATTAATTGTTATCCTTTGGTAACCTAATCGCTATAATAATTTGTGTACTTCTATTGTGTAATATTTAATGCTGTGTAATATTCAATATTGTTGTAATATTTAAGATTTATTGAATACTTTGATATTGTGTGTTTCTCCGATACTTATATTATTCCTTATAACTTTATTGTTTAGTATACACGATATTTGTGAATAGTAATTACCTGTGTTGTGTTCGTTAATTTTGTCAAATAAATAAAATGAGTGGTCAAGACAACAACCCAAACCCGAGTCTTAATAATACCTCGACTGGTAATTCGACATATATATATATAATATAACGCGCCGTTCTCCAACTATAACGCCCACAATACTACACTGATCTTAATGAAACTTAGTATACTTATTCTATGGACGATTACCTTGGATGAGTTCGAAGATGAGCCGATTCGGCCAATAAGTTTAGAAGTAATCGTTAATTGAAAAGTTGTAAAATTTTCAAAAAAAAATTTTTTTACTGATTTAACTGGATGTAACTTTTAAACGGAAAAAAATAGCTAATTTTTGTTTGTTCTATCTGAAAGCTCATTCGATTGCCGTCAATTTTCACTATGTAGCTCATTGATGTGACTACTTTTTCTAATAGATAAATGGCTTTAAAAATTTACAAAATATTATAAAAACTAATTTTATGCCGGTTGTCACTTTGATTATTACCACAGTTTTAAATCGATCACTTTGAAACTTGGTATACGTATTCTGTGGGTGACTACCTTGATCAAGTTAAAAAATTGACTCAATCGGTCGATTAGCTTAAAAGTTATTGCATTCCAAAATTAAAAAAATGTCAAAAATTCATATTTTCACTTATTCTTTATTCGATGTTTTTTGAATGTTATAACTTATCGGCTTTCTATAAAATTGATCTAAAAGCTCTTCAAATAAGCTTTAATTTTCATGCTTATATATGCGTCTGGACCAATAAAATTTCTTATCTTACCACTCTCAAATGAAATTTTGTTATTGCATTGGTTCTCCTACTTTTAATAGATTCCATAGAATCCCAACTACTGTATTTATTGGTAAATTTATGAAACCAATTGAATTCATATTATTGCTGTTTAACACTTATAAAATCTCAATATCTTAATTCAAGTGTGTAAATTCAATTTTGTTTTATTGACAGTAATAATGACTGATTTCAAGTATGACTTTAGACCTATCATAATTTAGATTTCAACTTAAAATATTTAATTTAATTTTGTATTAACTATCAATCCTATGGAAAAAGACACAGAATTCATTTTCGTAGATAATTTGATTTTTATCAACTCCAATTGTCGTTATTCAACTTACCATTGCGATAATTATTTTAATTTTCTGATCTCAATTCTTAATTTTTTTAAATTTAACTTTAAATTTTTTGGGAATTTATTTTTTGTTCCATAACCTTGAGAATTTTTGAGAATGTCAAAAAAAAATTTATTTTGTTATTAATGTTTATTTGAAAGGTTAAAATAATCAAATAATGAGAAATCTACTTCCACTTCGGCTACCGAATAGTCTTTTTTTTTTGTACAGCTCTATCTCTAAATAATTTTTGTTAGACAACCATGAGGTACTAATGAGTTACAATTACATTTTTATGTTGCGCTGTTTATACTTATTTGAGGTTAGGTTGATGTATTGTTTTCATACAGTTGATGCTTATTAAGCTGATTATAAATTGATTATTTTGAACAAAAAATATTTTTGGTTAAGAATAAATAACGAGTTAGCAAATTTTTTTTATATAGCTTTATCCGTATATAATAAATAGTGGTCAGCAATGAGTTTACAGTGAGTCCTTTTTTGAATTCAAAACTGCACTGTCTATAAATAATTATTTTGAGCCAGCTGTGAGGTAATGATAGGCCAGCATTTCATTTCAATACAGTGCTATCTGTAAATAATAAATAATGGCCAACTATCAGCTTGTAGTGAGTCGTTTTTTGACTTGAAAACAACGCCACTTATAAATGATTATTCCAAGCCAACTATGATGTAATAATGAGTCAAGATTTTATTCTTGTATAGCGCCATCTGTAAATAATAGATATTGGCCAACTATTAGCTTATAGTGAGTTATTTTTTTATTTGAAAACAGCGCTATCTATAACCAATTATTTTGAGCCAGCTGTTAGGCAATGGTGAGTCAAGATTTAATTCTTGCACAACGCCATCTGTAAATAATAGATAGTGGCCAGCTATTAGCTTATAGTGAGCTATTTTTTTATTTGAAAACAGCGCATTCTATAACCAATTATTTTGAGCCAGCTGTGAGGCAATGGTGAGTCAAGATTTTATTCTTGTACAGCACCATCTGTAAATAATGAATATTGTTCACTCACGAGATATTGGTTAGCTTAAAATATTCTTGAGAAAAAAATTAGCCAACGGTGAGCTCGTTATTAGCTAAATCTGCTAGCTAGTAACGCTGAGCTAGTCACTGGCAATAAACTCATCTTCATTAGCCAGAATTCTACTCGGGTATATATGTGTCTAGACCAATGAAATTTCTTATCTTACCACTCTAAAATAAAATTTTGTTATTGCATTGGTTCTCCTACTTTTAATAGATTCCATAGAATCTTAACAACTGTATTCATTGGTAAATTTATGAAACCAATTGAATTCATATTATTGCTGTGTAACACTCATAAAATCTAAATATCTTCTTTCAAGTGTGTAAATTCAATTTTGTTTTATTGACAGTAATAATAACTGATTTCAAGTATGACTTTAGATCTATCATAATTGAAATTTCAACTCAAATTATTTTCTTTAATTTCACATTAACTGTTAATCCTAGTGTAAAAAGCACAGAATACTTTTTCGTGAATAATTTGATTCTCTTTAACTTCAATTTTCGTTATTTAACTTACCATTACGATAATTATTTTAATTTTTTGATCTCAATTCTTAAATTTTTGCGTTTAGCTTTGAATTTTTTGGGATTTTTTTTTTGTTCTATAACCTTGAGAATTTTCGAGAATGTCAAAAGAAAATTTGTTTTGTTATTAATGTTTATTTGGAAGGTTGAAATAATCAAATATTGAGAAATCAACTTCCATTTCGGCTGCCGAATGTCCTTTTTAACTTCCCGCTAAGAAAATCGAAGATTTTCATAAATTTCGGGAAGTTATTGTTTTCACCTCGATTTGCAAAAATCGAAATTCCAACAGATGTCGACGTTTTGAGGTTCTAGGAAGCTATTTTGACTAAATTCAAGATGATGTCCGAGTGTATGTATGTATGTATGTATGTATGTATGTATGTATGTACGTACGTACGTATGTATGTATGTGAATATTCTGTAACTTTTGAACGGATAAACCGATTTTGATCGTCAAGGTGTCATTCGACGCGGCTTATTAAATACTATAAGCACTGAAAATTTTAGCTGAATCGGTAGAGTACGTTTCGAGATATTTTAAAAATAAAATTTTTTCAAAAATGGTTTTTTTGAATAACTTTTAATTAGCTCGATAGATTGATTCCAAAATCCAATCAGCTCTAAAACTTTATAAGCCGGGTCGAATGCCACCTCAGCTATCAAAATCGGTTCATTCGTTCAAGAGAAACCGTGAACTAAAGAATTGAAAAAAATTTTTTTTTTTCAGTTTTTTTGAAATTTCTCAAAAACGACTCGATAAATCAATTTTAAAAATTTGATCAGCTCTAGAACACAATAAAACGCGTCGATCGCCACCTCAACCGTTGCAATCGGTGAATTCGTTCGAGAAATATTGTTGGAGAAAAAATGGTAAAAAACGTTATTTTTCAAAAACAAAGGCACTCAAAAGTATTTTCGAGCTCGAAGAGCTCGAAAATGTATTCTCGACAATGTTTTCGAGCTCAAGGAGCTCGAAAACTGCGGGAAGTTTTGAGGCTGGCCCGCAGGGTCAACTGTCAGACCGATTTTTTTTGTTGCTTTAATAAATTTGCATTTTGGTTTGAGAAGTTTCTCTTGTTTGAAAAAAATTTTTTTTTTTTTTCGGAAAAATTCAATTCCTTGATGTAATTGATTCGATCTTTAACATAGAAAATGTTCTTCTCTCAAGAAAATCGCGTCTCTTGCTCCAAAATGCTTTTATCGTGCTAAGTTAAGAAAAAATGTCTTGAACTAAAACGAAAATGTTTTTGAGTGAAGAAAAATAATATTTTAAATCAATAAAAAAAAATCTTGGGCCAAAAATTTTTTTTTTGTCGCAAACGAAAAAATAATTTCAGTTAAGAAATAAATTTCTTTAGTTGAGCAAACAAAATTATTGAGCTAAAAAACTTTTTATTTTTTTTATTTTTTATCGTAAAAATTATTTTCTGGTTTGAATATTATTTTAACAATACTGTGAAGCAGATAAATACTTTATCAAAGGCATGTTTAAGGGATAGGTAACTTTCTCAATGAGTTACATTATTGTAACAAACTGAGAAAAACAATTATCGCTTAAGGCAGGAATCGAACCCAGACCGATTCGGCGTCGCGCGAGAACTTTACCAACTAAGTCATCCCAGTCATTGCCGGTCTTATTTAAAATTTTTCATTCTAATAGATTAAAATCGCTTCTTTCAATAATTGATGACGATTCAAGAGGATTAAAAATGATTAAATTTTAATCGTTTCAAATCGTCATAAATCGTCTTTAATCTTCATTCGGAACCAGAAATTGCAATGTTATTTTACGATTAAAGACGACCATCACGATTCAAAATTATAAATTGTCATGAATCGTTTTTAATCTTTATTCGGAACCAGAAATTGCAATTTGAAATTTTAATCGTCATTAATCGTTTTTTATCGTAAAATAATAAATTGTCTTTTGACGATTTGGGACGATTAAATTTGAAAATCCATGACGATTATGACGATTAAAGACGATTAATGATGATTTAATTTTTAATCGTTTTTAATCGTCACAAATCGTTTTGTTTAATCAGGGTATAACTACTTTCAAGTAGATTCAGGCACTATGATATACAAGAAACTATAACTATTAGTTAAGATTACTATTTTTCAAACTCATCCCTTTCTAGTTACCACAACCATGCACTTTTCTCTGAGTACACCAGTATGATTTCATTTCAACACCGCTTTTTTTACAGTGTAGGTCAATTAATTTTTAAACAAATTTCGCATATGTAAGAAGTTATCTCGAAGCTAATTTCTTTATGCTGACGTATACAGAATTTTAGAGACCAATGGACAGATTTCCGTAATTAGGGATTTCTATTTATAAAATTTGTATTTTATCTTTAACTTTCATTACAATAAGTAAGTTATTTTAAAAATCAAGAATAACAAACTCAGCAGAAAAATAATAACTAATGTATTAATAATTCATTTTTTTCTGTTAAAAGTACATATTTATTGAACGATGATAGTGTCAGCTCTAGTAAAGTTAGCAGTGCCTGACGTACCGTGCAACATAAAAGTATTGATACGGATATAGATATTAAAAAAAAATAACAAAAAAAAGTAACATTGCTGGTAGTATAAAATAAATTAATGATAACGGATAACGGAGAAACGTAAAAGTATTGAAATAAATAAAAATAATTTTTTGTTTGTTCAATAAACGCATCAACGGTCACGCGTGTCATCATGTCTTGCGATTTTTATGCTTTACCGAGAATAGTCAGGATATAGAATCACTAGATACAGATCTTGTTATAACCAGAAGCGCGGAAGTATGAAAATATACGAAGCATGCCTCGTAAAACACGCCACGCTTTCTGCTTCTCTGCAGGTATGGTATCACACACGCATATATATATATATATATATATATATATATATATATATATATATATATATATATATATTTATATATGGGGCATTCCACGCCAAATCGGACGTTTTTAAGAATTTTAATTTTTAATTTCCGTCATTTTTTGATATTTCCTAGAACTCATCAAAAAACTCATCCTCCTAAATTTTGAGATTTCTTCAAAAGATACGAAATTTTCAAAAAAACCGCTCTTTTCATGGTTTTTTACTTATAACTTTTTGAAAAATGGTTTAAATAAAAAAACTCAAAGAATAAAAAAGTTTCGTCATTCCATGTACTTTTAGAAAATAAATACAAATAATTTTTTAGAAAAATTTTTCCAAGTTATTTTTGAGTTTTAAAACTCTAAAGTCGTTTTCTGAAAATCATGCATATTTTGATTTTCCTGAAAATTTGTGACAACAAACTACTATCTATTCCACAACTTTTCAGGTGGTTCCGGTCATGGGACCTCCGTGGCTACTATTTTTTTTCGATTATTGAAAATTGAAAAAATTTTTTTTCGCTATAAATTATTATCCGTACCGATTTTTGACACTGTACACTTGTTTTTCTTACATATTAAAAATTGATTTCGATATTTTTTTGTTCTTAGTAGGGATTTTAAAGCAGTAAGAAAAAGTTAATGCTATTTATGAGCAATTATAATGAATGTTTGAGAAGCAACTACTTTAAAGCAAAAGAAACATTAGATTTGATATACAATCCAGCTAAGATCATTACAGGAGCTCAAAAATATCATATAATTATTCGATAAAGTGACGGAGCTATATTAACTAAGGAGTACTCTATTTCAGAAAACAATCGTTAATGTAAAATTTTTAAAAGAACACAGAAATTAAAAACGTTTGTAATACAGTTTCGTCGCTTTTTCGAATAATTATAGCATATTTTTGAGCATCTGTAATCGTCTTAGCTGAATTGTATAGCAAATCTAATGTTTCTTTTGCTTCGAAATAGTTGCTTCTCAATAAATAAAAATATGTATTATAACTACTCATAAATAGCATTAACTTTTGCTTACTGCTTTGAAATCCCTACTAAGAACAGAAAAATATCGAAATCAATTTTTAATATGTAAGAAAAACAAGTGTACAGTGTCAAAAATCGGTACGTATAATAATTTATAGCGAAAAAAAAATTGTTTCAATTTTCAATAATCGAAAAAAATAGTAGCCACGGAGGTCCCATAACCGGAACCACCTGAAAAGTTGTGGAATAGATAGTAGTTTGTTGTCACAAATTTTCAGGAAAATCAAAATATGCATGATTTTCAGAAAACGACTTTAAAGTTTTAAAACTCAAAAATAACTTGGAAAAATTTTTCTAAAAAATTATTTGTATTTATTTTCTAAAAGTACATGGAATGACGAAACTTTTTTATTCTTTGAGTTTTTTTATTTAAACCATTTTTCACAAAGTTATAAGCAAAAAACCATGAAAAGAGCGGTTTTTTTGAAAATTTCCTATCTTTTGAAGAAATCTCAAAATTTAGGAGGATGTTTTCTGATGAGCTAAAAAATTTCAAAAAATGACAGAAATTAAAAATTAAAATTCTTAACACCGTCCGATTTGGCGTGGAATGTCCCATATATATATATATATATATTGTAACGGGCTTTTCACCACCGGGGATCTACCGGAGTGAAGTCCGAGCACACGTACTATTTAGCAACCTAGTTCAAATTATTTTTAAAGTTGGGTGCCAGGTGATTCAATAATCACCAAATAAACAATTATCAAAAATAAATCGGCTCAGAGTGGCGGATTGGGAAAAGGTCACGCACTTAAGATTACGATAAAATAATTGATCAGAATTAACACAAAATCATTAGTCGTATATTGAACAATCAAATAACTTGATCAGTATCACAAATAAAAATTATCGGTTACAAAACAAAATATAATTTGCCGGTCTCGGCTTGATTCGATATAAACATAAAATTGCTCGCAAAAGTCGTAGTTGATCGAAACACAAAATTAGTTCGTACTCAAAGAAAACAGTCGGTTGACGAAATAAAATAAACTTATTTTATTTTTCACACACACACACACACACAACGTACGTACTACGGAATACTTGACTAGTGACGTCAGAGTATTCTTACACGGAGAGGCTGCAAGACTGCCGTAGCGAATGAGACACGGATAATCTGAAATTCTCAGAATTGCTCGAATGAAATAAAATAAAATATAAAATAATATTTTATTTCAGATACGCGTTTAACTTGCACGATCACACAATTATTCCAAGTAGTTACTTAATTAATTTTAGTTAATTATAACGAAAACGCACTGCACTTGTTTATCAAACAAAATCGGACATACACCTGTTCAGTTTTCGCGCCGATGCTTCGGCTTGTTTACTTGGTCATAAAACTCGGATATTTGTCCACGAAAATAATCGAATTATTACTCAAGTAATAATTATTACTCGCGATTTAATTGTTTGTTCCGTAAGTCGAAATTGTTCCTTTTAGTCGCGAATCGAATTGATAAAAAAAAAACGAGTGAGCCTCACAGACATAAGGTCACAATAGAAGTGAAACTTTTTTAATAATTAAGCCGGTCTAAATGAATAAATAAATTGATATAAATATATAATATTGACCATTAGATCTTGTCGGATAGTATAACATTGGGAAAAAAGAAATCTCTGAAAATAAAACTATGTATAACTAGTTTTCGACTAAATGTAAAAATTTAAAAAACAATAAATTGTAAGAAGAAAATTCAATATTTCTAAATATATTTATGTTAATTAAATGTAAAATTATAAATATGAGTCGTAAAATGACGGATCAAGAAAAGCCCCAATAAAAAAAAATCTCTAGATTTGTAAACCACATAAAAAAATTTGGTCACTATCTAAAAATTTGTAAATAATTTTTGTGTATATTTGAAAATATTTATAATTAAAAAGAACTAAATTAAAAAGTTGATAAAAAGTAATTACTATAAATAGAAATATACCTCCATAAAAATTACTGTATAAAATTTAATTTCAATGAATAAAAAAATAAATAATTTTTAAAAACTGTAATTATAAAAGTATAAAATCATTTAAATATATTTAAAATATTTTCTTCAATTGAATAAATGAATAAATGAAAGTATGTAATTTTAAAGAGAACAAAACAAAAATTACTATGAAAAAAAAAAATTCAAATGAAAGTATGTAATTTTAAAGAGAACAAAACAAAAATTACTATGAAAAAAAAAAATTCTAGAATCAAACATTTGCATAACTCAACATGGATATAAAAAAATTATGTCAAATGAACATCTCTATAAATAAAATATCTATAAAAAATTAACTGTTTTTGAACATCTCTATAAAATATGATATCTATAATCAAATTTAATTTGATATTATATTTTGTAGAGATGTTCAAAAACAATTAATTTTTTATAGATATTTTATTTATCGAGATGTTCATTTTTACTTAATTTTCTTATAAACATGTTTAGTTATGCGAATGTTTGTTTTTAGAATTTGTTTTTTTATATTAATTTTTTTTTAGTTCTCTTTGAAATTACATACTTTCGTTCATTCATTTATTCAATTAAAGAAAATATTTTAAATATATTTAATTGATTTTATATCTTTATAATTACAGTTATTTTTAATTTTTCATGTTTTTATTTATTGCAATTAAATTTTATACGGTAATTTATATGGAGGTGTACCTTTATTTATAGAAATTAAATTTTATTAACTTTTTAATTTAGTTCTTTTTAATTATAGATATTTTCAAGTACACACAAAAATTCTTTACAAATTTTTAAATACTGACCATATTTTTTTAGTGACTTATTTTACAATACATATTTATAATTTTACATTCAATTAGTATACATATATTTTTACATTTAGTAGAAAACTAGTTATACATATTTTGATTTTCAGAGATTTTTTTTTCCCGAAGCTATACTACCCGACAAGATCTAATGGCCAATATTGTATATATATAATTATATATATATATACATGATTAACGTGGTTAAATTACGACGCATGCATTCAATAATTATTATTTTATGTGCTAAAGTGGTGACTATTAAGGAATTCTTTATCAGGTTCAACGCAATTTTGAGAATATTAAAAAATTTATGCCTCTAATACAAGCTCGATTCCCTAGTTCAAATTTTCAGGGCTTCTTAAGGACAGAATAAAGCAACTTTCCTGAAAGTTTGAAACAAATCGAAGTTCGGAGAAAAAAGTTCTCGCTATTTAAAAACAGTGATTTTTTAAAATTGGATTGGTTTTAAATAGCTATAACTTTACAAAATCGGAGCAATTAAGCAAAAGCTGGGTAGATTCCATTGGAATATACCTCGACAAAAGATATTCGCTGCTGGTCGACTCTCAACTTCAAATACGGTACGTATAATAGTAATTTATAAATAGGTAAAATTTAACAGAAGCAGTTGTTTAGTTGGAACCTATAAGCTAAGCCTGATATAAGTTTAGACCTAATATCTATTTTTTTAATAAAAGTAGAAGTCTTACTGAGAAGAACGCCGCTGGATAGGAGTCTTTAAGTTCTATACAAGCGGAGATACAAGAATTTGAAAATTATTGAAAAATCGACTTTTTTAAAAATTCGAAAAATTCTCCAGCAGCCGGATTTTCACATGTCGGGCTCAAATTTTCAGGATCGTCTCCTTTTAAGGTGTACTTTCGAAGAAAAAATCAGCATCAAAATCGCCGACCCTAGTGCGCACACTTTCGTCGAGAATTAATGGTTCTGCCCATATATATATATATATATATATATATATATATATATATATATATATATATATATATATATATATTTATATATTTATATATCTTTGTATATGAAAAACGTGGTTAAATTACGACGCATGTGCACTACAATTGTCCATTCTACTCGACTCTTCTCAACTCCCCCCACTCTTTAAAATATATAAGGCTTGCTATACAAGCAATTCCCCTTCTCGCCTATTCTAAACTTTCACTCAATGTTTCTCCCCTGGCGCTACCTCCCCTTTTCTGCCTCAAATCGTTCAATTTTAGCCTCCGTAAAGAAGTTTCGCTTCAAAAACGTACTTTTGAACCAAGCATAAACAAGTCTTGATTTAAGAATCCTGAAACTCCTTGAGCCACGAAAATAATTCTTGAAGCAAAAAAAAAATGGCATTCTTCAAACTAGTATTCTTGGTACAAGAATATCTTACTTGAATCAAGTTAACTTTTTTTTCTGCCCGTGAAAAATGAATCATACATGGCCATGCATGGCCGTATATGGTTCATGGATGAAGCATATATGGCCATACATGGACTATATATGGCCATACCTGGACATACAAACTTTTTTAATATAGTCATGCATGATCAGATATGAATTATACAAGGCCATGTATGGCCATACATGGTTTTGTATGAGTATATACGGCCATGTATGTCCGCGATTAATTAAACATATATAGTCATGTATGACCGTATATGGTCCTACATAGTCTTGTATGGGCATATATGGCCATACAAGGCTATTTATGACAATACATGACCATGCATGTCCGTAATTTATTAAACATATATGGCCATACATAGAAACGTAAGACTATTAGGGTGTGTAAAAAAAATGATTTTGTTTTTTCAGGTCTCATAGTCTCAAAAGTTTCTTTGGGACCTAAAAAAAATCCTCCTAAAAAATCAGCTCGATATCTCAAAAATTAAGCTGGTGGTTTAGTTCATTTTCCCATTTAAAATAAGCTCTGTGAACCTCGCAATTTACCCTTCAATTTTTTACCAAACATTCTTGGGATCGATTGTACTACATAGGTACCAAATCGTACTACCCATATTTCCGTTTGTACCATAATGACTATTAAGATACAGTAAGCTCTTAAAAGGGCTAAAAAAAAAAAAAACATGTTTTTTGAAAAACGATTGTTTACAATCATTAACTAGTATTTGTACTCGATTGTACGGCTCTCAATTTTATCATAAAATTACAATTATTGAGAAAGCACGTTCTCATACGTAATCGCCATAAGGGCCACAGTAAAAATTCTACTGCTATTCTTCTGGAACTTCATTATTTTACGCACCAGCCCTTGCGACGACCAAAAATTTAATTACTTCGCGCAACGGTGGGGGTAGAGGCCGAACGTACCTCGTCGCCGGACTCTTTTCTCCAAAATCAATTACTACCGGCCAGCCAAACTGAGCAGTCGCTCAAAACAGAACTAAGTCTTTTCTGCTTTAAATAAAAATTATTTTTAGTCTTGTGTCAGGCAGACGCCTTGAGTTTTTTTTGTTGTTGAAGTTGTGTCGTCGTTTTGAAGCCCACTTTACTCGTCCAGGAGGAAAATCGACGTCATGGCGAAACTCCTGGGACAAGTTGATGTAAGTTCCTTGGCGTAAAGGTTAAAATTATTAATTAAATTTAGTTTGTCAAACACGTGGTAAAATTTTCCAAATTTAATATTTATCGTCTTTTGATTAAATCTAATTTATTTTATTTAATTTGTTGCTTTAAATTTCTGTGCATGCGGGAAAATTATTTTTCTCGCCTCCGGACGGAAAGCGTCAACTTTCGTCCCGCTGTACAAAACGAAGTTCTGCTTTCCGCCTCCGTCATCGAGAAAAATAGTATACACTCCTCGAGAAGTAAATAAGGAAGCCTCAGATCACATGTTTGTTGACCTCGGCTTCGCCTCGGCCAACAATTACATGTAATCTGAGACATTTCTTACTTTACTTCCCTAGGTTTGTAATATACTATATTTGTTGATTTTAACTGTCAGGATTTTTCCTCGACATTAGTAAATTATTATTTAATTGAAATTCAAATAGAAACTCGCTAAATATTATTGAAATAAATTGTTGGGATAAAATATATTATAATAAAGCTGAGGTTAAAATAAAGCGGGTATGCAGGTTTCCGAAGATTCTGATGCTGAAAATACCTGACAAGTTTTGGCGCATGCGCAGCGTAATTTCTTTCAATTTTATTTAGTTGAAAATTATTAACACTCATGCCATAAATTAAAGGAACAGAAAAATTTTAGAAATTTTTTAGTGATATTTGAAAGGCTGTAACTTTGTGAAAAATAATCGTATCGAAAAACAAAAAAAAGCATTTTGTAGCTTGAAATCTCTAGTTTCAACTCATTTTCATCAATTTTTTTTAGACCTCCAGCCATTGTGCAAACATGAGAAATACCGCGAGAAAAAAATTTTCTAAATTTTTCTTTTTCTTTGAGAGAGTCCACGGGCTTCGAAAAAAATCGTTCAGCTAAACCAATGCATAGGTCGGATAGCAAATTTAATCAGCTTTAATTTCCATTTTTTTGGAGATTCGTACGATAACTGGTCGCTGAGATATCAGCCTTCAAACGGAAAATGATCCTTTTGGATTTGATCGTCGATATTCCAGGTACTAATGAGCGCACAGTAAATTTGAGGGTGGCGTTGAAAACTTGAATAAATTCCCTACAAGACCATTTCATCAATTTTTATGAAAAAAATTTTTTTTTATCCTTAACATCCCTATGAAGTGAGTACAAAAAAGTGACTTTTTTTGGCTAAACAGTAAATCAACCGCTACTTTGTAAATATTGTTAAAAAAAATAATGTTGCAAGGGAATTTTTTAGCTTAATGTACCCCCAATAACACTGTAAATTTTTAAATTGATCCATTGAGCCGTTTTTCGGGGAGGATTGATCAAAATTTTCCAAAACAATTAAAGGAATAAGTTTTGTTCCTTTAATTTTGTTATGACTATCGAAATGAAAACAATTATCGTTTTTTCATTGTTTTTGTCAATTTGGTACTCATTAGCGGTTGAAATTAAGAAAAAAAAAAAAATTTTTTTTTGAATTTTTTTTTTTTTTTTTGTGTTTTAAAATGTTTCAAACATCTCAGGAAATAATGCTCACTGAATTTTGACATGATTCGGCATAGGCGTACCACAATTTTCCTTATCCCAAATTAATTGCATTAAATTAAAGTTGATACCCCTAACCGGTATTCATGTACTCAACCTACGAAAATTTATGCGATTAATTATTGATACTCTCAGCGAAGTTTATTTGTAATCTAAAAAAAAAAAAAAAAACAGTTTTTTTCAAAACTAATCTTTATTTTTTTCGGCCTATGCCGAATCATGTCAAAATTCAGTGAGCATTATTTCCTGAGATGTTTGAAACATTTTAAAACACAAAAAAAAAAAAAAAAATTCAAAAAAAAAATTAAAAAAAAAATTTTTTTTTTTTTTCTTAATTTCAACCGCTAATGAGTACCAAATTAACAAAAACAATGAAAAAACGATAATTGTTTTCATTTCGATAGTCATAACAAAATTAAAGGAACAACACTTGTTCCTTTAATTGTTTTGGAAAATTTTGATCAATCCTCCCCGAAAAGCGGCTCAATGGATCAATTTAAAAATTTACAGGGTTATTGGGGATACATTAAGCTAAAAATTCCCTGGCAACATTATTTTTTTTAACAATATTTACAAAGTAGCGGTTGATTTACTGTTTAGCCAAAAAAAGTCACTTTTTTGTACTCACTTCATAGGGATATTAAGAATAAAAAAAAATTTTTTTCATAAAAATTGATGAAAGGGTCTTGTAGGGAATTTATTCAAGTTTTCAACGCCACCCTCAAATTTACTGTGCGCTCATTAGTACCTGAAATATCGACGATCAAACCCAAAAGGATCATTTTCCGTTTGAAGGCTGATATCTCAGCGACCAGTTATCGTACAAATCTCCAAAAAAATGGAAATTAAAGCTGATTAAATTTGCTATCCGACCTATGCATTGGTTTAGCTGAACGATTTTTTTCGCAGCCCGTGGACTCTCTCAAAGAAAAGGAAAAGTTTAGAAAATTTTTTTCTCGCGGTATTTCTCATGTTTGCGCAATGGCTGGAGGTCTAAAAAAAAATTGATAAAAATGAGTTGAAACTAGAGATTTCAAGTTACAAAATGCTTTTTTTTTGTTTTTCGACACGATTATTTTTCACAAAGTTACAGCCTTTCAAAAATCACTAAAAAATTTCTAAAATTTTTCTGTTCCTTTAATTTATGGCATGAGTGTATTTATAAAAGAGTCTAGCATTTAGTTTAATTATTAAATAAATGATTAATTATTTATAATAAAATAACTTAAATTTATGTTTAATCAAGCCGCGTACTCGGCTATATCAGGCATTTCAGAACCAAGTGCTCAATATCCTCGCGAGTAACTAAGAAGGATTGTCCGAACTTCCTGGTACGGGGAAGCTAGGGCAAACCCTTACACCATGTATGGAGCATTCATACATGGCCATGTATGATTCGTTTTCCACGGGTGCGCACGGACCTCTAAAAATATTACTTTCAACACTAAAATTCATTTGCTTTAATAAAATTTTGATTCAACTGAAAATTCATACCTTCAATCACCTTATAATTTACTTTGAGTGAAATTTTTAATTAATTCATATAAAACAAAAATTATTATTGTATCAATAGCTCGTAATGTTTTATTGTAATTCCTCATATATTTCGAAATTCGTACCGGCCCTTTAGCTTTATAGTAATTGAAGAATGTCACATAAGTTATTGCAATCAGTTAGTTAGTTCGTATAATATCATCATCATCATAAATTTTGAGAAATCACTGTTTCTGATAGTTTGTGGCGGACGTTTCATATATTAACTTGCTGGTTCAATTGAAAATTCACCTAACTCTTCATCTTGATCATTCATATATCAATTTCTGTCTACAAAAGTTTAATTTATCGAGCATAATCGTGAAGGAAACTTGAAGTAACTATCCTTATTGATTACTTTCTATTTCTTGGATTCTCGGAGATTAATTGAAACGTCACTTTCTTCAAGTTTGAAGAGCTCGAAAATTCCAATGTACTTAAAGGTATTGTCAAGCTCAAAGAGCTCGAACATGTATTGACAATAATGTTTTCAAACTCAAGGAATTTTTTTCCTTATGATAATTTTACGACAAATATAGTATTTTATAATATAAGTATGTTTTATTATTATATTTTTTATACAATAATATGAAGCTTTTAGGTTTGAAAATTTTCAATTTACCCTTTACTATTTGGTCATGTTGTTGAAACTTAAGAAAAAGTTTTAAATTTTTTTATAATGTTTCTAGTACAGGAGTCAACTGTCGTCGCGTAGCACATTGAATTCAGGACCAACTAACTCTATTTCTTACTGCCTCATACAAGTATATATAATAAAAATGGTACTCTCATCTTTGCAAATCGGTGACACTGTATGAATTTTTGAAAAGCTCTAGACCCATAATGGCTCTGGACACTACTTTTCTAAATCAACTGATCGTGAAAATATTTTATAAAAATCGAATTGATGGTTATTCTTATCTTGAAACGCGAGTTGAATATTTAATATCGAAAGCTCAAAACAATTATTACTTATCGAGTTAAATTGATATTAATTTCTAAAAACTTATCAGATTTTTTAAATTTTATTTGCAATAGAGTGAACCGTGGACCTCCCAAAAAATTTTGAAAAATTAAAAACCACTTTAAAATCGATAATGCGGCATA
Organism: Microplitis deprimator; assembly: GCA_964016945.1. NCBI lineage: Eukaryota > Metazoa > Arthropoda > Insecta > Hymenoptera > Braconidae > Microplitis > Microplitis deprimator. The sequence goes on along the minus strand of OZ024711.1, from coordinate 9,759,297 downwards.
TTAGCCTTTATAAATTTCAATTTTCTATAATAATTATAGTGATTTGAACAACAATTGGGGAGTCATGTCTCCAAAATAGGGTAAAATTAGATCCGTAGTATTTTCGTATCAATTGTTCCCTGTAGTTTTTAAATGCGTTATTACTTTACAATAATTACAATAAATGAAACTTTTGTTTTCGGGATACAATGCAATCCTTGAAAAAAATTTTTTTCCTCACTCTAAATATTGTACTTATATTTAATAAAAACCTATTATTGATTATCAATATAATAAATAAAAAAATTCGATTTTCGAAACAAGATGTAATTTATCATTTTTTTCCCCTTCTTTTTCAGATTTCCCAATTTATCCTGAATACTTCATATTTGCCTAAAACAAACAATATTTTTGAAAAGTATATAAAAAATTATCGATAAAAACTCATTTCATTCTATTTATTGAATTGTCGGAGTCATTCCTATTCTATTACAATCCTCTCTAAGTTCATAAAATTATTTATGAGAGTCTATAAAAAGTTTGCCTAGTTTAAATAAAGGACTATACTTCCGAATACGGCACATCACCGTTTACTCCAAAAAATACAGCTTAATACACCTAATAACTTCATGTTCTGACCTCTCACTATCCTCATGGGAGATCAGGAAGATCATGCGTGTATCTTCCATCTCTCAGAATACTCTCAGGTTCTCGACTCCCATCGCAGTCGTGAATCCCTGAGAGCTCTTCATTCAGGATCTTAGCACACTTTCAGGCTAGCTCGAGTCTCGTTCGTGGTCCAACTACCGTGAACCATCCTTGTCACTGCATCTGTTTTCATCCTCACGTGCTTTCAGGCTAGTCGAGTCTCGTACACGGTTCAGCTATCGTGCATCATCCCTGAAAGCATTTCTGTCTGTTCTCTTAAACCTCACGAATATCCTCAGATTAATTAAATCTCATTCACAGCTCTCTCGGAGTCGTGAACCACCTTTGAGAATATCAGCTTATATCTACACTCTATGCTCTACCAAAAATTTGCTGTGCTCTAGATTCTCAGGCTAGCTTAATCTCGCTGACGGTCTCCACGATCGTAAGCCACACCAGAGAATCACTTTCACATGCTCTCTTCTTACACCTGATGGGTGACAATCGTACTGGGACCTAACGTGTTTTACAAACATACGAACGAGAGTACGAGAGTACGAGTGAACGAGTATATGAGTGAACGAGCGTACGAGCCAGACTGCCGAACTAGCCCAACCGAATCACACCCGTGTCATTCCAGGATACGCCAGGCAGTAACACACATACCTCTTCACGAGAGAGGATTCACCAGTTATCGCTGAACGGCCAATAGGTCATCCTCTTCAGCTAGTCCGATTCCTCATTTTCTACGTTTACCAGCACCAGAAATCCACTTACAAATTAAATAGCTTGTTTAATAAACAAAACTCATAACTTCATCATCTAGTGTTCATAAAATAATAATCATTACCTGCTTACTCAACTATGTATGTAAAGCAGTTATGATTATAGTTATTAATCAAAACTTGATAAAGCGAAGTATTTAATTAACTAACATTAATGTCACTTGGACATTGACATGTTCTACTGTAAATAACTTTTGTAAAATTATATAAAATTGTATATAAATATGTATATTAGGGTGGCTCATTTGAAACGACTATTTTTTTTTCGCTCCATTGACGGAATATTATTCTAGACATAAAAAAAAATTTTTCTACCAAATTTGAGCCCTTAATTTTGATTTTAAGCACTTGCTAAATGAATTTGAAATTTTCCCATTTCATTAACACGTAAATTTTAATTTTTTTTTTTCAATTATCTATAACTTCGCGGCTTTCCATGATATTTAGTCGCTACTAGGCGGAAATTACAGAGGAATCTTTCATCTTTAAAAGTGCTTGTAGCTAATTTGCGTTTTGTAACCGGCCTCACCGGTAAAAATTTTAAAGCCAATTTTTTCTCGAATTTCATGGTTTTTTTTTTTTTATTTTACTCGCAAACCAATAACTTTACAACGAAATTGTGCAGAAATTTTTTTTGTAGGGGATTTGATTTCCTACAAAAAAAGTTTTTTACGCCAATATCGTAGAACCAGTAGTTTTCGAGATAAATCCAATTAAATATCACAAAATTTTAAAAATCGCTGTTTTATCCTAGATTTTAGTACTTTTTTTTATAAAATTATGGCCGAAGAAATATATAATATATAATGCTAAATATATCATCAAAAGAATGTCATGTCATACAAAACTGTCTCCTATAACACTTAATTCCATCTTTTCTTACCCATACAAAGTTTGAAAACCGGCCCTTGGATGGCCCATCGCCGGGCGAAGTATGATAATTAGCGGCCAGTCATTGACAACTTTTAATAGCCCATGAACAGCTGAATATACAAATGATAACCCTGGTCCATTAATGGCGCTCGACTATCGGTCGATCAATGGCAGCCAGCAATAGACCAAGTATGCAAATAAATTTTATTTAAAAAAATTTTTTTTTATTATTATCCTAGTAGAGTTCATGATCATTAACGTTTAATGTATTTGAGTGAGGTAAATGATGTTGACAAATCTCGATAAAAAATTCTGCTGAGCTCTGGGCGCGAACTGCCGTCCTTCTGATTGCAAGGTCTGAACGATAGCTACTGGACGAACCTACTAATTTTGAACGGATACTTTTAAATGATCAACTTATTCATTATACTACAACCACTTGATTTTATAAAATATGAAGAGCAATTAAATTAATATTTTCGATTATTTAGAAAAAAATAAAATAATAATTTCGTACTATTTTATTATAATTACATAATTTTTTAAAAATTACTATCTTGCTCTACCAACGTTATTGAAAATTACATATATTATAAAAATGCATGTATTATTTTTTTATTAAATTAATTTTTATAAATAAAGTTATAAAATTGCGGTTTTTTGTTGTAAATAATAACGAACTAAAAAATATTTTAATTGTTAGTTATATATAACGGAC
>OZ024711.1:9712743-9756094 GCA_964016945.1 Microplitis deprimator | reverse complement strand
GGTCTGAACGATAGCTACTGGACGAACCTACTAATTTTGAACGGATACTTTTAAATGATCAACTTATTCATTATACTACAACCACTTGATTTTATAAAATATGAAGAGCAATTAAATTAATATTTTCGATTATTTAGAAAAAAATAAAATAATAATTTCGTACTATTTTATTATAATTACATAATTTTTTAAAAATTACTATCTTGCTCTACCAACGTTATTGAAAATTACATATATTATAAAAATGCATGTATTATTTTTTTATTAAATTAATTTTTATAAATAAAGTTATAAAATTGCGGTTTTTTGTTGTAAATAATAACGAACTAAAAAATATTTTAATTGTTAGTTATATATAACGGACGGCAGTTCGCGCCCAGAGCTCAGCAGAATTTTTTATCGAGATTTGTCAACATCATTTACCTCACTCAAATACATTAAACGTTAATGATCATGAACTCTACTAGGATAATAATAAAAAAAAATTTTTTTAAATAAAATTTATTTGCATACTTGGTCTATTGCTGGCTGCCATTGATCGACCGATAGTCGAGCGCCATTAATGGACCAGGGTTATCATTTGTATATTCAGCTGTTCATGGGCTATTAAAAGTTGTCAATGACTGGCCGCTAATTATCATACTTCGCCCGGCGATGGGCCATCCAAGGGCCGGTTTTCAAACTTTGTATGGGTAAGAAAAGATGGAATTAAGTGTTATAGGAGACAGTTTTGTATGACATGACATTCTTTTGATGATATATTTAGCATTATATATTATATATTTCTTCGGCCATAATTTTATAAAAAAAAGTACTAAAATCTAGGATAAAACAGCGATTTTTAAAATTTTGTGATATTTAATTGGATTTATCTCGAAAACTACTGGTTCTACGATATTGGCGTAAAAAACTTTTTTTGTAGGAAATCAAATCCCCTACAAAAAAAATTTCTGCACAATTTCGTTGTAAAGTTATTGGTTTGCGAGTAAAATAAAAAAAAAAAAAACCATGAAATTCGAGAAAAAATTGGCTTTAAAATTTTTACCGGTGAGGCCGGTTACAAAACGCAAATTAGCTACAAGCACTTTTAAAGATGAAAGATTCCTCTGTAATTTCCGCCTAGTAGCGACTAAATATCATGGAAAGCCGCGAAGTTATAGATAATTGAAAAAAAAAAATTAAAATTTACGTGTTAATGAAATGGGAAAATTTCAAATTCATTTAGCAAGTGCTTAAAATCAAAATTAAGGGCTCAAATTTGGTAGAAAATTTTTTTTTTATGTCTAGAATAATATTCCGTCAATGGAGCGAAAAAAAAAATAGTCGTTTCAAATGAGCCACCCTAATTTATATCCATATATAATTATTTAAGATTACAAGCGTACATGTTTTTCGCGTGCGTGTCGTTTTTCATATATTTATTTTGATTTATATTTTTGTATCGTTTGCGTATATTTTTTCGCTTTCGACCAATCACGTTACGAATAGTTTGCCTTCACATATATTTTATCTAAATTTTATTATAGGATATATAATCATTTGTAGGCGGCAAAGGCAGCCGTTCGATTCGTGTGGCTTGGTCGATCACCAAAGTTAAGCAGCATCGAGCATGGTTGCTACTTGGTTGGGAGACGTGAGCGGAGGTCTCTATGCACTAAGCGCGGTTTGAAGACCCAGTGATCGCTAAAATAGGAATTTTATCGATCACTGGAACTTCACCCGCATCGTCTGTTCTGGCTTGGATTTTCTCTGTGGCTCCTTCTTGCCGCTGCACTCCCACCACAAAGTGGGATGTAGGGCATCACGTAATGATGGAGTACAGTAGGCACGAGTTGGACCTCAGCCGCACGACAGAGGCAGGAAGTAGGTCAAGTATAGCAGTTGCGATTGAAGACAAAAGTATTTAAAATCCTAATAGGCTTTGTATACTGCGGCACATTAAAAATTAAATGAAATATAATCATTTGTGATTTTTTTCGTGAAATTATATGTAATTATTTATAGCCGCATATAATTATGTATGATTTTATGTAATCATCTGTGACTTTTTCGCAGCGTTATATATAATTCTATATAATCATATATATTTTTTTTTATCCGAGTTTTTATTGACACCACTGAATTGAATTTTCAGTGATAATGATAATAAAAATGATTTAATTATTATTTAAAACGAGCATACTATAATATTAAAAAAACAAAACTAACAAACGTAAATAGTTCTCATTTATGCAAAATATATGTATATAGATATCTACTTTTTTTAAATGCAAACGAAAAAAAGAAGTGGAGGGATGGAAAATGGAAAGAGGAAGAGCATGAATTAGCATAGACCTCTTATTTATAGCAGTGCACCTTCCCACAGCGATGCATAAATAAAATTTAAAGGTGACTCTTTATCATATAAACGCCCTAGCTAACGGCCCACATTAGAATACAACTTTTTTTATTGCTTTGTTTTATTTTATTTTATTTCATTTTTTTTTAACTTCCCGCTAAGAAAATTGTAAATTTTCAAAAATTTCGGGAAATTATTACTTTCACCCCGAATTTTTGAAATCGAGTTTTCATCAGATGTCGACGTTTTGAGGTCCTAGGAAGTTATTCTGGCTATTTTTAGAATGATGTCCGAGTGTCTGTATGTATGTATGTGTGTGAATAGTTTATAACTTTTTTACTAATTAACCGATTTGGATGGTTAAGGTGGCAATCGAAAGAGCTTGTTAGACATTAACTTTTCTGAAAATTTCAGATCATTCAATCGAGTAGACTCGAAAATATTTACGAATTACGGAAAAAAAACATTTTTTTTTTTTAGTTTTTTGTTGATTTCTCAGAAACGAGTTAAACGATCGACTCCAAAATCTGATCAGCTCTAGAACTTTATAAGCCGCATTGGATCCGACCTCAACCATCTCAATCGGTTAATTCATTCGAGAGATATCGTTGGAGAAAGAAATGGTAAAAACGTTTTTTTTCGATTATCTTTGAAGTGACTCATCCGATCAATTCCAAATTTTGATCAGCTCTAGAATTCAAGAAAATGCACCGATCGCTACCTCACACGTCAAAATCGGTTAATTAGTTTAAAAGATATCGGCGCTTAAAAGTTAAAAAAATCACAAATTGTTATTTTTTCCGGATAAATCAAAATATAATGTGCTAAAATGTGTCTGAAATCATACCAACTCTTTCTCTTTATAGTCTTTTTCGATTATCATATAATGTCATCTAACTTGTTCTTTACATTTAATCATATTGTCGGCTAGAAATAAAAAAAAATCAGTTTTTGATATTTTTCTCATATATTTCATATATTATTGCTCTGACCTAAGTCACAACTCATTCAAATCTTGATTTTGATCAGTGACATTGGTTTCTGCCTCAATACATTTATTTCGGGAATAAAAATTGAACAGCCGCTTCTTCAATAATGATTTTCGATTCTTAACTTTTCAAACTCTAGCATAAAACGTAACTTGTTAGAGCTCGAAAAGCTCATAATAAAATAATTGCACTTAAGGGCATTTTCGAGCTCGAAGAGCTCGAAAATATATTCATAGTGATGTTTTCAAGCTCTGCGAGCCCGAAAATAGCGGGAAGTTTTGGGGCTGGCCCGCAGGGCCAACCAACGCCCAGATTTTTTTTTTATTTTATTTGTTTTTAGCCTAATTTTTATTTTATCTAGCCTCTTAATGAGCTTGGACAACCAACAACAAGCAATTTCCCATCTGAAGATCGCGTAGGAGTTTAGATACTCTGCAGTCTACACAGAGTTAAATCGTTCTATATATACACGGTAACTTGAACAATAAGATCGATTAATTGAATTCCAGTGGACAACATGTGTGGACTCTCCAAAAGCCGTCGAGCCGATATATCCACCGAGTATCAAGCGAATTCCAATACACAAAGCCGGACGCTGGGTATCTATATGTGCCTCTGACGTATTTTCGCCCTTGATGTTATTGAATATATTTGAAGAAGAGGATATATGATTACTTTGCTATGATCATTTTATTGTACATAGTAAATACTACTTATCCAGAAATACATGTGTATACATTATATTTCATTAATTTATTTCATCATTATACTATCATTACTAATTAAACAAAAAGTACTGTCTGGCAGATAAAATGGAAATAAGTTTTTTTTTAATTTATTGAGTAAATAAGGAATTCACAATAGTTAAGATAATTAAATGATATTAAAAATTTTGCAGAAAATAAAGGCATGAAAATTGACATTTTCAGTTTTTTTTTATTTTTGAAACTCATCACATAATATCGGCACAAATTTTAAGAAACACAATTATTATTTTATGCTCAAAAGTTATCAAGAATAGAATCATCAAATTTACATTTTGTCAGAGGAAAGAAAATGTTCATCATTTTCGCAGATAACCAAAATAGTTGTAGAAATAAGTTACAAAAAATTAATTTGAAGCTTATCGTTTGAACTTTAAGATGTGTTTTACGAAATAGATGTATGACTCCAATGACAATCCAACTAGAAATTTTTGATTGCACCCACTTGGGTCCCAATTAGGTCACTCAGTAGGGGCCCTACATTGAGATGTAACGCAGAAGATACTTGGGCCCCGATCGGGCAATCCCTATGCGCTCCCAGCAGGGTAAGACCTGAGTGGTCCCGAATAAACGATCCCTATTAAAAAAAAAATATTGAATTGCGAAAAAACAATGTTAATTTGATCAGAAATGTGATCTAATGTTGTAGGAGCATTACTTAGAGAAAGTATACATTCTTTCGATTGATGAAAAAATTCCAGTGATTGCTGGGTTCGAACCTGCATCTTTCAATTCAAAATCTTTGATGCTATTCACTGTGCTGACCCACGTACGTGAACGCGTTAGTGTAAATAGTATATTTATTATGATACCAAAGAATAACTGCTGAATAAATAAAAAATCTGGGCGTCGGTTGGGTCTGCGGGCCAGCCTCAAGACTTCCCACTGTTTTCGAGCTCAAAGAGCTTGAAAACATCACTGTGAATATATTTTCGAGCTCGAAAATGTCTTTACATGCCATTATTTTTTTATGAGCTTTTCAAGCTCTAACAAGTTACGTTTTATGCTAGAGTTTGAGAAGTTAAGAATCGAAAATCATTATTGAAGAAGCGGCTGTTCAATTTTTATTCCCGAAATAAATGTATTGAGGCAGAAACCAATGTCAGTGATCAAAATCAAGATTTGAATGAGTTGTGACTTAGGTCAGAGCAATAATATATGAAATATATGAGAAAAATATCAAAAACTGATTTTTTTTTATTTCTAGCCGACAATATGATTAAATGTAAAGAACAAGTTAGATGACATTATATGATGATCGAAAGAGACTATAAAGAGAAAGAGTTGGTATGATTTCAGACACATTTTAGCACATTATATTTTGATTTATCCGGAAAAAATAACATTTTGTTATTTTTTTCACTTTTAAGCGCCGATATCTTTTGAACTAATTAACCGATTTTGACGTGTGAGGTAGCGATCAGTGCATTTTCTTGAATTCTAGAGCTGCTAAAAATTTGGAATTAATTGGTTCAGCCGTTTCGATATTTGGAAAAACCCGTTTTTCACCATTTCTTTCTCCGATGATATCTCTCAAATGCATTAACCGATTGGGATGGTTAAGGTGGAAATCGACGCGTTTTATTAAGTTCTAGAGCTGATAAGATTTTGAAATTGATCGGATGAGTGAAAGATAATCGAAAAAAAACGTTTTTTACCATTTCTTTTTCCAACGATATCTCTTGAACGAATGAACCGATTGAGATGGTTGAGGTCACATTCGACGTGACTTATAAAGTTCTAGAGCTGATTAGATTTTGAAGTCAATCGTTGAACTCGTTTCTGAGAAATCGATAAAAAACTAAAAAAAAAATTTTTTTTTTTCGTCATTCGCAAATATTTTCGAGTCTACTGGATCGAATGATCTAAAATTTTCAGGAAAGTTGATGGCCAACAAGCTCTTTCGATTGCCACCTTAACCATCCAAATCGGTTTATTGGGTAAAAAGTTATAACACACACACACACACACACATACATACAGACACTCGGACATCATTCTGAAAATAGTCAGAATAGCTTCCTAGGACCTCAAAACGTCGACATCTGATAAAAACTCGATTTTAGAAAATCGGGGCGTAAACAATAACTTCCCGAAATTTCTGAAAATCATCGATTTTCTTAGGAGGAAGTTAAAAAGTTATTGCAACTGAAGCTTGAGCAGTACTGACAATAATAATTTTGTAGTTAGCTTCAATACATTAAAGTAGTGTTAGTAACTATTTCAGCTCAGCGGAAATACATTAGTAGATATAGCTATAATAATTGAATTATCAAATCTTAAATTTTAGCAGTAGAGAAAAATAGTGTTTAAGTAGTTTGCTGTAATAAATAAGAATAGTATTAGTAGCCGTTTCAATCTAGTTGATAGTAAGTATATACTAACTATATGTTTAGTATAACTATGAAAAATTAGTTTTTGTAACGTAATCCTTCGCAGTAATTACAATAATTTATTCATAGTTTATTTGAATGAATTAAAATAGTACCAGTAACTAATTCTTTACAGTAGATTTCGGATAGTTGATATAATTATGAAAAAAAAAAGGCCATTCGGCAGCCGAAATGGAAGTAGATTTCTCATTATTTGATTATTTCTATTTAAACGTGTATACTCAATTATTGTTATATGTGAAACAGATATATTATTATTAACATCGTATTAATATCATAATTAATATTATTCATGTTATTGCTATATCATATAGTGATTATAAACTGTCAATAAAACATAATTGAGTATACACGCTTAATTAATATGTTTGGATTTTGAGAGTGTTACAGAGCAATAATATACATTCAATCAGATTCATAAATTTATTCATGGATACAGTGTAGATTTTTAAGAATGAATACAGTAGTTACATTTCTATTGAATCTATTGGGAGTAGGAGAACCAATGCAATAGCAAAATTTCATTTAATGAGTGGTAAGATAAGTAATTTCATTAGTCTAGGCACATATACAGGCATGAAAATTAAAGCTTATTTGAAGAGTTTTCAGATGAATTTTAAAGAAAGTCAATAAGTTAAAACATTCAAAAAATATCAAAAAAAGAATAAGTAAAAATATGAATTTTTGACATTTGGAAAATTTTGGAATGCTATAACATCTAAAATAATCGACCGACTGAGCCCATTTTTCAACTTGATCAAGGTAATCACTCAGAAAATACGTATACCAAGTTTCGGAGCGATCGGTTTAAAACCATGGTAAGAATCAATGTGACAACCTGCATAAAATTAGTTTTTCGAATATTTTGCAAATTTTTAAAGCCATTTATCTATTAGAGAAACTGGTCAAATCAACGAGCTACATAGTGAAAATTGACGGCAATCGAACGAGCTTTCAGATAGAACAAACAAAAATTAGCTATCTCTTTCCGTTTAAAAGTTACATCCAGTTAAATCATTAAAAATGTTTTTTCTCAAAAATGTTACAAATTTTCAATTAACCATAACTTCTAAACTTGTTGGCCGAATTGGCTCATCTTCGAACTTATCCAAGGTAATCGTCCATAGAATAAGTCTACTAAGTTTCATTAAGATCGGTGTAGAATTGTGGACGCTATCGTTGGAGAACGGCGCGTTATATCGTATATATATATATATATATATATATATATATATATATATATATATATATATATATATATATATGTAGGAAGGACACTTCAATATATTTCACTTGGTAGTGGATAGAACCAAATATTTATTTAACAACTAGACATTATAAAACTCGACAGCTAATCGTATAATATAGACAGTTGATAATAAGTATAATAAGGGTAAGGGTGAGAGTAGCTTGATGACGTCACGTTGGGTCTTCTCGGAGGGACCCGTCGGAATGCCTTTTCTTCGTCCGCCTCGACGTCCATCTCGCCCTGCTCTAGTAGGGGTGAACCTCGTCACAGGCTGGGGGTAGCTCCTGACGTCAGAGGCTACAGGCCTCAAGATGCATACCGGGCAAAAAAGCCCGGTATTCAGGAAAGCGTAGCTTACATATATATATATATATATTAGGGTGGTCCTTATTCAGGTGATGTTCGAATTTTTTTTCACGATAGTCCTAAATCGGTTCTGAATCTATAAAAAAAAATTCATGCCAAATTTTAGCTCTTAATTTTAATATTAACCCGGCCCCCCCGATAGCCAAAGTTTTAAATGGAAATAACACGGGAAAAGTTCTGTTAATAATTTAAAATTTTTGTTCATCATGAAATAATGAACAGATTATGTCGACCAATAATAATTCTTATAGCAAATTTAACGCTCTACAAAAAAGGTCTCTAATGATTTTTCGCTATCTTGACTGGTTCAAAAGTTATTCGAGGTCAAAATCAAAGTTCTAGTCAATTTTATGGTTTTTTCCATTTTTACCGTCAATTAATAATTCAAAAATGAAAGAAGGGTTATAATTTTTAATCTCGATGGTTTCTTTTCAGAAAACTTGCAAGGTAATCGTGACCCCAAAATAATAATTACACCAATTTTCTTTTATTCTTGACCTGCCGTATGTTTTAACTGTTTTCTAAATTTGGAGACACATAAAATATTTTTGATAAGTTGTTAAAAGATTTTATTTCAATTGGTAAAAATATTGATAAAATCTAGTTTCAAATTTAAATTTTAGGATTAAAACATTTTAGAAACTGATTATGCTGCCATCTATGAGATTTTATTTTAACTTTTTACATCAAAATTAATTATAAAATGTCCATAACCTATATTTATTATCTCAACTCTATCAAAATCATATACAAACGTTTACTAATGCTAATGCTTTCTCGTTATTCAATTTAATCTATAAATTTTATCCATTTGATTTCGAAGTGATCAGAAAAATATGGAGCTTTCCCGTTTACGTCAAAACATTTTTTTAATTGGCGATGTTGACGTTCAAATAGTGGGTAATAAATTACCATTGAAATTGCAAGCTTTGAAAGTGTTTTTTTTTCATACACGTATTTTAAATGCTTCTATCCCAGAAAGTATTGCTGCAGTCATTGATGAAATTATTGTGTTTTGGAAAAAAGCTCGAATTCCTGTTCAAGATGTGCAAAGATGCCGAGATAAACTGAAAACATTGTACGATGAGTGGCGCATACTTGTCAAACACAAAATCGGAGTGACGTAGCTGTAAAAATAACAAAATGAATTTGTATGTTCATTGAAAAAATTATTTGACATTGCACCGTCAAATGTATTTGATGTTATCGATGAAAATTCTAAAGAATTCTTGATTAATCAAAGATCAGATGAACGCATTGGTTTTATTGCAAATATTAAAACGAGATATGATGACGATGATAATGATAATGAATTGAACAAAAAAATCCAGTTTGAAAAACAAAAAAAAAAGAGTGGAGAAGAAAAAGCATTATTGGGTAAATTATAAGAAACAAATAATCGATTAATTTTTTATTCTTTATTAACGTAAAGATTCTTTTCGTCTTCCGGAAGACGACCAGGATTATACAAATGAAAAATTTAGCGTAAAACGCTTTCAAAGTACAAGTATAAACGATTTATTGCATAACGATATCGACTTTTTTGTAACCGCAGAATCGATCAAATTTTTTGAAAGGTTTGAGTTACAAACAGAATTTTTACAAATTAATCCTTCTGAATGGGCTGATAATAAAAGTTATAAAATTGCATTACGTTTCGTCGAAAAACTATCGGTTGTGAATGACTGTGCTGAGAGAGGAGTTAAACTAGTGCAAGATTTTTGTAAACATTATACTAAGAATGAAAAACAAATGCAATATGTATTACAATTAGTTAAGGATCATCGTCAAATGTTTCCTAACGCGCTGAAAAAAACTAATGTAACAACTTTATGAAAGTATCTATGATTAAAGAAAAAATGATAATATTGGTACTTTTTTCGATTCATTGTAATTTTAATAATCACTTTTCAATTAAATATTACTTTTCTTTCAGAACATACGTCAAGGTCAGAGAAGTCGTCTGAAATATGAATAATAACCCTTTTTTCATTTTTGAATTATTAATTGACGGTAAAAATGGAAAAAACCATAAAATTGACTAGAACTTTGATTTTGACCTCGAATAACTTTTGAACTAGTCAAGATAGCGAAAAATCATAAGAGACATTTTTTGTAGAGCGTTAAATTTGCTATAAGAATTATCATTGGTTGACATGATCTGTTCATTATTTCATGATGAACAAAAATTTAAAATTATTAACAGAACTTTTCTCGTGTTATTTCCATTTAAAACTTTGGCTATCGGGGGGGGGGGGGGGGTTAATATTAAAAATAAGAGCTAAAATTTGGCATGAATTTTTTTTTATAGATTTAGAACCGATTAGGACTATCGTGAAAAAAAATTCGAACATCACCTAAATAAGGACCACCCTAATAAATATATATATATATATATATATATATATATATATATATATATATCTATATATATATATAAATACATATATAAACTTTTGAAACAAATGTATTTTTTGACTCAGCTCGTCGAGCTGAGTTGAGAGGTAGCAAAATTTTTTGAAAATTCCATCATGAGGACAAATACAACAGTTAGATTTCTATGAAATCTACTAAAAAAAAAAAAAGAAGCTAGAACACATGGAAAGAAATTTTTCGCGGATACCACTATGCTGTATGGTCGATTCAACCATATTGTATGGTAGCAAGGATTTTTTCATTCGTGTAAAAATTGTATGTATAGATGATTTGACCATACGGGAACGATAACATTTACAATAGTCATGGCGTACGAGTCTACGTCAGTATGGGCGGCAGGCCCATACTGCTTGGTGGTACCCACAAGCTTCTGGCAGGTAACCCAATTCAATATTGTGAAATTACGTATGCTTATATTGCAGTAGTACCAAAGTTTATTAAAGTCAAAACATAGGTTATGTTCGGTTATAGTTTTAAATATGTTATCCATAAATATTATAAGATTAAACCTAATACTTATGAGTAGAGAAATATATAAAAACATAATATTGATGATAAATCTATGTTATACTCGTCCCAGAATTTTTTTCAAGTGTGGACAGTAAAAACTCTGAAATACATATCTAACCAGGAACAGTAGCACAAGAGGTTGAGTGCTATCTAGTGGCGAACACTGAACTACTTCCGCTGCTGCCGAGCACCGGTGATTTTCTCCTCTTCTATGTATATCTCCTCCCAACTTCTCTTAAAACTTTTACATTAAAAATCATAGAAAATAAAAAAAAAAAAAAAAAATTGACGAAATCTTGATACCACCGATGGTCAGCATTCTTTCCGAAACGAATTTCTATCGTATTGTCCAAAGACTATTTTTTAACTTCCCGCGAAGAAAATTATTTTTTTTCAGTTTTTTTGAAATTTTTCAGAAATGGCTCGATCGATCAATTCCGAAATCTAATCAGCACAAGGATTTAATAAAACGCGTCGATTGCTGCCTCAACCATCTCAATCGGTTTATTCGTTCAAGAGAAATCGATCGAGAAAGAAATGGTGAAAAACGGTTTTCTTCGATTATCTTCGAAGCGACTCATCCGATCAATTCCAAAATTTGATCAGCTCTCGAACTTTATAAGCGGCGTCGAATGGGACCTCAACCATCTCAATCGGTTAATTTGTTCGTAAGATATCGTGGGAGAAAGAAATGCTAAAAAACGGTTTTTTCCGAAAACAATGGCATGCAATAGTATTTTCGAGCTCGAAGAGCTCGAAAATGTATTTAGAACAATGTTTTCGAGCTCCATGAGCGGGAAGTTTTAGGGCTGGCCCGCAGGGTCAACCGATAGACACATTTTTTTTTGTTAACTCAAGTTATAAACCAATTGATTATTTCAAAGTCCGGATTGGATTGAAGAAATTGACAAAATGTTGATACCAACAATCGACAGTTTTGTCTGAATCGAGTTTCTGTCTTATCGTCCCGAGAACTTTTTTTTTTTCTTAACTAATATTATAAACAAATAGATTTTTTCAAAGTCCGGTTTGGTTTGAAAAAATGTCGATACCATCGATCGACAACATTTTTTTTCGATCGAATTTATAACGTATCGATTTATTTATAACATTAGTTAACAAAACTTAATAGTATTTAAAAGAAATAAAATAAGTATGTATAAAAAAAATCCGTCTATCAGTTGACCCTGCGGGCCAGCCCCAATACTTCCCGCTGTTTTTGAGCTTGATCAGCTCGAAAAAATTGTTGTGAATACATTTTCGAGCTCTTCGAGCTCGAAAATACTTTTGTATGCTGTTGTTTTCGACAAAAAAGTTTTTTACCATTTTTTCTCTAACTTTGTCTCTCAAACGAATTGATCGATTGAGACGGTTGAGGTGGCAATTGACGCGTTTTATTGAGTTCTAGAGATGATTACATTTTGGAATGGATTTATGTAGTAGTTTTTGAGATATTTCAAAAAAACTAAAAAAAATTTCTTTTAATTCTTTCGTTCACGGTTTCTCTTGAACGAATGAACCGATTTTGATGGTTGAGATGGCATTCGACGCAACTTATGAAGTTTTAGAGCTGATTAGATGTTGGAATTGATCCACCGGGCTTATTAAAAGTTATCCAAAAAAAACATTTTTGAAAAAATTTTATTTTTGGAAAATCTTCGAACGCACTTTACCGATCAAGCTCTGTTGCGTAATTGCAACTATATTTAGATTCAAATATAGTTGCACTTCCGGCAGATAGAGGCAGCACCTACTGGGGCCTCGTCTCTGTAAAATTTAAACTTGGTCATGCGCAGTGCGGCGCATACGCATCTACTGTTTCCTGCCTCGCGTCGAGAAGACGGCCGCCATTATCTTTTGCAATACATTTAAGTGATAACACGTGTTATAATTAAATCGAATCATTTTGTAGTCATCAAGAGATAATTAATTAATATAATAATTTAATTAAATCATGCAATCATCAAGCTACACTTAAATATAATTATTTATATACTTTTGGGCACCAGAGCTCATGAATAAATAATTTCAAGAATTAAAGAATTCCAGTGATCATCGACCACGTTTCTCAAGAGGTTATTGAAACGGGAAACATTACAGGTGCCTTGTTATTAAATAAATAATTATTTCAAGTGCTCATAAAAATAAAAGACTCAATATTATAATTATTTAATTATCATTATGCTCAAAACTTTAATTAAACTAACAAATAATTCTTGCTCGGTAGCCTTTGCAATCAGGCTACCACGTGTTCAAAAAATAAATTAAATTCAGTGTAATTTATTACGATCTCATTCAATTCAATTAAATTAAGTGATCAATAATAGTAAAACTCAATGAACTCAAATATTTATGCACCTAGTGATATTAAAAAATAATCATTAAGTGTTTAATTATTAAATTCGCTCGGTACCCTCTGAATTCATGTTACTTATTCTTATGACATTTTTGCGATCAACTCAGTGTTCAACTAGACTCAATTTAATTATTTTAATTATTTACTCGAGCTCCATTCTATAATTTGTATTCAATCAATTACGTATTCATGAGCTCAAACAATTAACAGTATTAATAAATTAAATCAACGATTTAGTTTTGCAACCCAGTGATATTATGTACTGAGACAAATAGAAATATTGTTATATTTTTTAATATGCGTATTTTTCAAACATCCCAACCACCAACTTGTCCTGGCATGTATTTATTTAATTATTATTACAACAAGCTCAATTTCTCACAACTTTCAGATATTAACATGCCGCATCGAATGACACCTTGACGATCAAAATCGGTTCATCCGTTAAAAAGTTACAGATATTTACATACCTACATACACTCGGACATCATCGTGAAATCAGTCAGAATAGCTTCCTAGAACCTCGAAACGTCAAGATCTGATAGAAATTCGGTTTTCGAAAATCGGACCAAAACCAATATCTTCTCGAATCTTCGAAAATTTTCAATTTTCTTAGCGGGAAGTTACAAAGTTTTCGGGAAGATACGACAAAAATTCGATTCAGAAAAAATGCTGTCGATTGATGGTATCAACATTTTGTCGATTTTTTCAATCCAATCCGGACTTCGAAAAAATCAATTTATTTACAATTTTCGTTAACAAAAAAAAAAAAAAAAAAAAAATGGTTTTTGGACGATACGATAGAAATTCATTTCGGAAAAAATGCTGACGATTGGTGGTATCGACATTTTGACAATTTTTTATTTGTTAATGTCCTTTGATTTTTAATGTAAAAGACTTAAGAGTTAAAAGACTTAAGTTAGGAGAACTTACATATGGAAGAGAAGAAATCACAGGTTCTCAGCAGCAGCGGAAGTAGTTCAGTGCTCGCCACTAGATAGCCCTCAACCTGTTGTGCAGTTCCTGGTTAGATATGTATTTCAGTGTTTTTATCACGGAGGCTAGATATAAGGAGGACGCTCGCTGTGTATTGCAAGTGCCCGAAAATTAAAGGACAGATTGTTTTCCGCAATCTGTCACCAGAGCGCGTTCGTGTTGCTAATGTCAGATTTTTTAAGTTTTTGCGGAAATGCGATGATTTCATATTACTGTCTCTATGATAAATGTTAGTAAATTTTTCGAATGATAAACTAATGAAAAAAAAGAAAAAAATAGGAAATGAATGATTACTTCAAAAATAGAAAAAATACACATTTTGAAAGTGAAACTAGAATTGAAAAATAAAATTAACCCCGTTAATAGTCAAATATAATTTATTAACTCAATATTTTATATTTTATAAGATAAGAAGCTTAGAAGTAGAATATAAAATTTATAATGATAATAAATAACATAAATAAATTATTAATAATATTGCAAAATAATTTCGAATGTTTGCAGTGTTTTTTTGTCATTTATTTTCGCTTTCTTTTTTTTGGGTTTATTTAAAAAAATGGCGTACTCAGAAAAACAACTTTTCCATAATCTTGTTACTAAAACATTTGATTGAATGTAGAAAGTCAGACATAAACCAAAGTCTTCGGTTGGAGTTACATGGATGTTCACAGCTAGATTGACCATCCCTAATGTCAAACAGTGTCCACGCTCCTCGATTCCATTGCGCACCATCCGAAGTTACAACATCCACATAAAATCCAGCATTTTCTAACAGTATGATGCACTGAACAAGTAACATGTAGAATATCACTAGTGACAGAATTTCTACTCAGAAAACTTGCAACAACCTGCACCCAATCACCTTGAAAAGGCTGGAAGATGAAGACTAGGGCATGATCAGCTCGAGTGTTTAAAAGATATTGAGGTGTGTGTTGTCCTAAATTTACGAAACCATCGAGTCACATGATCTTACGCTTTAGCGTGATGGCTTCACTTAAAGCTACTTCATCTTTTAGAAGTGTACCTATTGAAAAAAAAGTAAAATACAATTATTCCAATATTGGTATTAGTTAAATCAGTATTAGTATTAGTTAAAATACAATTATTTCAAAAATGTAATTACGGTTAATAAATTTTGCTAGGAAGTAATTCTAAAATACTTAGCAGAAGTACTTTTTTAAACAATAGTTTTATGCGCCTGGATTTGTTAATATAAGCATGGTCTAAGCCTACGTCTAAGTAGAGCAATTAGAAAGCTTTTTTTCTAAAAATTGTTGTACAAGTTGTAAGCTTAGTATACTACTAACAATGTTATTTCAAATATTTGCAGTATAAGTAAAACTTTAATAGTAAATCTATACCCTGTTTTTCGTGTACTTCCATCCGCGAACTTTTTATACGTAGAGTATCGAATATCACTTTTGGAAAGCCAAAAGCGCTGTCTAGTTTCTGGATGTATCTGATAAGGGTATCTTTGCAAGGAATAGGTAAGATTTGACGTTCTCGGAGTCGGTCATAGACGGTCGCGCTTTTAATGCGAAGTAATAAACATTCATACACCCACTGTACCGTATATCTTCTTTGTTTTGCATTCGTAACTTTTGCCGCATTGAAACAAGCACGGATCGCAAGTTGTTGTTCTAGAGGTAGAATGGAAATTTCAGCTCTCAAAATTTCATCTTTAATAGCTGTACAGTTTTCTTGTTGTGTTTTAATCATTTCTAATAGTAAGTCATTCTGTAAAGAATTTTTGATTCTTTATAATGAAATGTTTGTTGATATTTGAGATGTCCATACTTTTCGTTTAAGACGCTCAATTTTTTTATTTTTAAGACCCACTTGGTACTTAAGATTGCCATAGCGCTCTTTAAAATCAGGCTTCACTACATGAGATTGATTTAACAATCTATGTCTTAATTTTCGGCAAGCAACACACCGATAGTCTTTCATTTGTTTTTTGTACTCTTCATAACCCTGTTTAAAAACATTGATTGAAAAAAATTAAAAATCATGAAATTCGAATTCTTTTCAATAATTTCGATTTTTTTGTTTGTATATATATATATACAATTTGCATGGAGTGACCGCTTCTCAATTCTTTTCGATAAGTATTTTTAACCAGGGAAGACAATAAGACACCGTTACAGTTTGGTGAACATCTGTTATTTAAGGAGAAACAATGTTATTTAATCTTAATTCGAGTATAACTAAATGGTTTTACTAATTATTGTCGGAGAAATAACATAAGACTAGTTTCTTAGAATCTAACAAATCTGTCGTCCAACTCCAATTTTGAGGGAGGGGAGTGAATTTTAACATACACTGTAAAAAATCACCGGGGTAAGTCCAAGCGGTGTAGGTATTAAAATCAGCGGTGTTAAATTTCAACACCGAAAGTGGTGTAAAATTAACACCACCACCGGTGTAAATATTCTGTACCGATGTTAAAATATTTTACTTTGTGAATATTTTTACTAACTCGATCACTATACTTGTTAATAAATGATATTTTTTATTAATTTTCATAAAGAACTGACATTTTTTGTGTTTTCTAATCTTTAAAGTTAATTCTCCAAGCGGACGCAGTTTACACCGGTTTTACTCCGCTTTTACCCTGGTTGCCCCGCTTTAACACCGGTGAATTACTCCTCCTACACCGGTGTAATTTCATTTTTACACCGGGCGGAGTTAAAATGAGTCCATTTTTAACACCGCTTTTTTTACAGTGTATTAATAATTGTTAATAAAGAAAATATCTCAATATTAGCAATTTTTATTTCTTTTACCTGTTCTGCCTGCTCATTTTTATGGCTGTTAAATTCTTGAGAATTTATAGTGATATCAACATTTTCGAGACACACAGTTGTCAATAGAATCTTGAGCAATTACCAATTCTTCATTATGCTCTAAAAAATTTTCATGAGTATAACGAGTACTACTAGCTTCACTGGTGAAGAGTGGATCATACAGAACAATTGAAGTTCTAAGGTTGTTGGCACTTTTATTACTAATGGACTTTTCAGGGTTTAACGTAGGAATAGCACATGGTTTAAGTGCATAATTTTTCCTAGGCAATTCTTCGACAATTCCATTAGACATTGTTACTCTATCACTCTTAATTATATCGTCGTCATTGAAATATAGCTTACAGACATGCTTTTTTTTTGCACAAGTTTTTGCTGTAATACAGAACTCCATAAATTCAATAGATCAGGCTTCTGCATGAGAATAAATAATGAACATGAATATAGCAATTAATTATAAAAAACATGTGGATATATGCTTTAGAGATCAACGAAAAATGAAAACTTATTTTTACAATACGTAATTATATCTACTTTTTTCATATGACTTGACTTTAGCAAATATTAATTCATTTTACAATAAAAACATAATGAAACAAAATGAAAATGATTTAAAAATAAGAAAAATGCAGACTTAGAGAAATAAAAAATCCTCATGTGCATTTTTTCAAAATAATTATTTTCTGATCATCAATTTATTTATTTATAATTAAAACATTTATCTGTGCCTTCGCAATTCAAACTAATTTTATTTTTTGCTGATTTTTATTAATCGAAATACTTAAATTAATAATTTATTATTAATTAATTGAGGTTATATTACCTGTGGCACAGTAAATAACGTCGTATTTCTACGACCAAATTTTTTATTTTTATTACGCTCACTTACTCGACTACTTATACACTCAATAACTACGCACTGATTGACCATTTTCGAATAATTATCACGATGTTTAATTATTAAACAACTATTTTACTAATAACAAATAACGAATAAATAATTCTATAGTACTATAATAAATAAATAAACGCCATTTACATGACATTAGCAAACACAGTGTCGCCCTAGCGGCATACTTACGGAAATTATCTGTCCTCAGTTTATCAGACACACTTACTATACCAAAACCCATAGCGAGCGTCCTCCTTATATCTAGCCTCCGTGGTTTTCTTAGTCCATACTTGAAAAAAATTCTGGCACGGATACTTCTCGGTTATTTGACAGAGTGACAAGTGCCTGTTTTGATGGTAATTTAGTATATGCTTGGTCATACAATGACATTAATGTTCCGTTGAATAATTTTTCTCACTATACAAAAATAAAAAATACTATCTAGCTACCCTGGTTAAAAATACTGATTGAAAAGAATTAAGAAGCGGTCACTCCATGCAAACTGTATACCTATATATTGTGACGTTATTTTTCGTATGGGGGTCAAATCAAAGTGAACGTCACAAGCACCAACGAGTTTTACTGTATTTATGAGCATGGTAACTCAAGACTTAGAATTCAGCTTACAGGTATTAACGATTTTGATACAGATTTTTGATTTAAGTTAAAGTTTAAGAATTAAATATGGAGTAACGTCTAGCTACAGTTATGGGTTTTTGATAAGAAAATTAAGAATTAGAATCAGAAATATGGAAATTGAATATGGAATATTGTTTGAGATTAAAGTTTGGAAAATGATAACGTTTGAGTTTTGGTTTACAGTTTTGGGTATTTTGAGTATCCGGACGAGTCAGTGTTACCGTGGAGCGAGACTTGAATTAGTCACCCGGTATCATCTGATGATAGAACCTAGTTCTATACCTCTGAGACTTCTTGGTTTATTGCAGAGGTCTAGCTGAGATGCTAGCGCTCCAGTATATACGGAATTTGACAGATGCAGAATGGGATCAGTTTTGAGTTTTGGTTTGGCAGGCCTTAACAGTAATTTTGTGACCGTTGCTGTTGTGGAAGCCGTTTGGTCATTTTTAATTGTTTAGTCTGATAGGCCTCAGAGAACAAGCTATGACCACTTGTACCGCTGAGGAAGTCATAGGTCACTTAGTTTATAAGTTTCACGATCCCAGCTGAAGTCTGTTCCAGGAGAGCAACTACCAAAGATATCCATACTCAAAATCAGTTTAGTGAGTACGTTTGGTGAGGTATAAGCCTTCAGTTATCGATATTGTAGAGTTTGAGGTTTGATTATGGATTTAGAATATAGAGGTCAGTTATTGATAATGATCAGATTGAGTTTTAAGTTTTGGGGTTTTGAGAAAAGAGAAGTCGAAGGAAGACCTTTGAAGAGCACGGACGTGAGCATTGGGCTCTAGTCGCTCGAAGTGAGCAGACATGTTCTCTAATGGCGCTACAGTTCACGGCATTGCGGAAAGCTACAGATTAAGATTATTGTTACGGCCCATCTTTGAACTTATCCAAGGTAATCGTCCATAGAATAAGTATACTGAGTTTTATTAATATCGGTGTAGAATTGTGGACTTTATCGTTGGAGAACGGCGCGTTATATTATATATATATATATATATATATATATATATATATATATATATATATATATATAAATACATGTATAAACTTTTGAACCAAATGTAATTTCTGACTCAGCTCGTCGAGCTGAGTTGAGAGGTAGCAAAATTTTTCGGAAATTCCATTATGAGGACAAATACAACAGTTAGATTTCTATGAAATCTACTAAAAAGAATTGTCCTGATACGTTAAGTTTTTTGAGCGTAATCGTGGCACATTCAAACACATACAGGCATCTGGACGTCCGCGAACAATTTTTTTTAATATTAAACCAAATATGTGTTTTAAACGCATCGAGTGTGATAATAGGAACATTTCTCTTGATAATAATGTACTTGCATTACCATACAAATACAAAATAAATGAAACAAAGGCAATTTAAATCGGGAAAATTGCTTGACTTAAGTCAAATTTGACATGTTGAGCCCTGATTAAACTAAACAATTTACTTAATGATAAATGTATATCTATATTGTATTAAAATTAAATCGTTTTGAATTGTTTTAAATCATTTCTAATCGTTTTTAATCGTTGTTTTTTTTTTTTTTTAAATCAGGGAGAGTAATGCACTACCTCAAACGCGTCGCGTGATGAGGCGTGCAAAACAATTTTATCACCTGTAAAATAAGCAATATCACTTTTATTAAACTGAATAAAGTCCATAAATTTTTAACCACTTATCAAATTATATATGTAGGAGTAATATTATAATTATTGTTATTATAACTTCGATTTTTTTTATAAGGTAATAACTGAGTTAAAGATGACAAATTTATAATCGATAATTTTTTTGCTCGTTGATATCATATTCTGTAACTTCATACTTGGTATAATTAATTTGTAATGAGTTCATTTTATTATAAACATTTACTTCTTGATCTGATTAAAAATTCTCGGAAGAAATTTATAAGAAAAGTCATATTTATGTCAACGTACGGAATCTATATTGAATTTCGTATTAACCCAGGCGGATCCAAATTACGGTAATTTTAATTACGTAAAATACGGTACGTCTACGGAAAATTCGTCGCAGTTTACAGCATTTTATGGCAATTTACAGGAATATGTGGAAATTTACGGTATTTTACAGTGAATTACGGTTATAAACGGCAATATATCGTAATTTGTAGAATTTTTACCGTAAGTACCGTATGTTTTTTTATATTACAGTTTTTCCAGAGCAATACTCCACTATGCGGTAAAATACGGCAGGCTTGCTATAATTTTACGATAAATTACCGTTCTCTTACTGCAAATTTACGGCAAAAGGACCGTTTTTTGCTGTGAAATACCAACTTTTGCCGTAAAATAGCGTACGTTATCGTAAAATACCATATTTTACCTATAATACCGTGGTTTACCATAAAACACTGTATTTTTAGTAATTCTATCGAATACTATAAATTACGGCAAATTATGGTAATAACCCTAATTTACCATAATTCAGATTCGCCAGGGAAAATAATGAAAAAAAAATCATTTTTTCCCCACAGAATATTATAAAATAAAATAAAATCTAGTAAAGTTAAACTGATTAAATAAATAAAAAATAAGTTAATTAATAAATTTAACCTGCTAAATATACCCCATACGTAAGCTATAAAAAAGATGATAGTTTGAAACAAGTTGTCTCTTTTGAAAATTTTCCGAGCTTTGACAGCGACGATGGCTACTTTAATTTTAATCAAGCTCGATCCCAACGAGGCTGTTAAAACGACAAATGTAGTTGAACTGGTGAAATTAACTCGCTGAAGCGCGCTAATTCAACACCATTAGCCACGAGCATATAGTACAAGACAACTGTGTCAGTTAGACATAGTCAAGAATGAGGTTTAAAAAAAGCTGAGACATCCTACGATAATCTTAGTAAGAGACGAAAACTTTAGTCATTAAATTATTTAAATATTGTTTAATTAATTCTTCTTGAATATATTTTCATATACTTTCTTTAACCTTCCCGCTACGAAAATTGAAAATTTTCAACAAAAAAAGGAAAGTTATTGGTTTCAGTTCAATTTTCGAAAAACTAATTTTTAACGGATCTTAACGTTTTTAAGTACTAGGATGCTATTCTGACTAATGTCAAGATGATGTCAGAGTGTATGTATGTGTGTGTATGTCAATACGTATGTGTGTAAATATTCTGTAACTTTTGCTCGGATAAACCGATTTGGCATTTTGAGGTGGCGTTTAAAATGGTCTATTAATTCCGATAAATTTGGATAAATTGAGCGTAATCGGTACGGTATGTTTAGAGTTAGTTAAAAAATAAAATTAAAAAAAAAATTTTTTTTTTGGATAACTTGTAATTTATTCGATGGATTAATTCCAAAATCAATTCAGCTCTAAAACTTTATAAGCCGCATCGAATGCCACCTTAACCATCAAAATCAGTTCATTAGTTCAAAAGAAATCGTTGTCGGAAGAATTGCGAAAAAGTGTTTTTTTCTAATAAAATTCAAATTGTTGAGCTAATTGATGAAAGTTTTTTTTTACGTTAGTAGTTAAAAAACTGCGTCGAATGTCAGCTTGAATTTCAAAAGCGGTTTATTATTTCAAAAGATAGTGGAGATTCAAAATAAAATTAATAACGATTTATTTCATTTTATCCCGAAAAACTCCTAATATTATTCAACTAATGTTTCAAACGGTTGCTATATCATCTGGTAGTCGCCAATTAGAGAAGCGCGTTTGGTAGATAGCCAATGAGAAGAGAGGATTCGGTAAATTGCTAAAAGTCGTTTTAGTGGATTTCATAAAAATCTAACTATTGTATTTTCGCTCATGATGGAATTTTCGAAAAATTTTGCTGCCTCTAAACTCAGCTCGACGAGCTGAGTCAGGAAATACATTCGGTTCAAGACTTTATATATATTGAGACAATGTGAATTGTCTTAGTCGTCCTCAGCCTTGCGGTTTTCATTTTTCCCTGTCTCGTTGCCGTCTGAAACTACACAAGTCAAAGTGCCGTGGTCACATGAATAATTATCACGTCGACGCATGTCCGTAAGGGTGCAGTGGGGACAGAGTCCCGAGGCTAGCCCTACACCCAAAATTATCGGTCAATCATCTCGATCCTGGATCAGTTAGTGATAAGTCGCATATTTTATTCAATATTGTAAATACTAGTAATTTACTTGCGATTCTGTAATATATTAGCAACTTACTTGCGACTCTGTAACCGGGCAATTAACTTGCGATATTTTCTATTAGTAATCTGGCAATTCTACTTGCGATATTATTTTATTATTTCGTTGTTAATTATTATAAATAAACTCAGCATGATTAAATATTATTGTACGTTACTGGCGATAGACTCGCAATATAAAACTACACTGTGACATCTACATTATATCCAGCGCTTGCATCTTCTTGTAAGTCATTTTATTATTGTAATTGGCAATAAACAATCATTGCAATTGTTAATCCTTCACTTTATCTATCACTATTCATCCTATTCATATCCTATTTTACTGGTAAGATTCTTAAATAATTTAACAAGAGTATTATTAATTAAGTAAGACTTGATAAGTCAATCGTCAATAAGAAAATAATCTATAATCTATAAGCCGTGAGGTAAATTGATAAGTTTTCACATACGTTGCCGTCTTTGAATAAGTGCGGGTCTTTGCTTTGCAAGAATCCTAGCCCATTGCTCTGTCCTAGTAAAATAAAATTTTGTTACAGGCCAGCCTAAGCCAGGGTTCAACCCGCGAATTCTGGTGGCTGCTGGTTAAAATCGCGAACCTAAAAAGCGATTTGTCTCAATATATATTAGACTGGGCCAAAAAAATTGATTAATTTTTTTTTTTTTTTTCGATACTGTGAAAATATTATTCCTGATTACCAAAAACAATTACCGTGCAAGTTTGAGCCCTTAATATTGATATTAAGAGGTGTATCATTACGACTATTAGTTTTTTGATAGAAATTTTATTTTTTACCCAAAACTCGTAAATTTTCTACCTGAAAAATTTGAGCGATGTATATTCTTAAAGGAAATTGAATCCTCTACAAAAATCTCTCTTAGTAAATTGACATAAAACGAGCGGTTTCCTTGTAACCGTGTTTTAAACATTGATTTGTTTTTTAAATTCTTTGTTTCTATTTTGGATTTTTGTAACTACTAGAAATATTGAAATTTTTTAAATAATATTTAATTTCTTAATGAAACTTAGTATACTTATTCTATGGACGATTACCTTGGATGAGTTCGAAGATGAGCCAATTCAGCCTATAAGTTTAGAAGTTATGAACATTTGAAATTTTGTAAAATTTTCGATAAAAATTGGTTTACTGATTTAACGGGATGTAACTTTCAAACGGAAAGAGATAGCTTATTTTTGTTTATATTATCTGGAAACTCGTTCAATTGCCTTCAATTTTCACTATACAGCTCATTGATTTAACCATTTTTGCTACTAGATAAATGGTTTTAAACATTTACAAAATATTATAAGAACTAATTTCATGCAGGTTTTCATTTTGATTATAGCTACAATTTTAAATTGATCGCCCTGAAACTTGGTATACGTATTTTGTGGGTGACTACCTTGATCGCGTTTAAAAATGAGCTCAATCGGTTGATTAGTTTCGAAGTTATAGCATTTCATAATTTTCAAAATGTCCAAAATTCATATTTTTACTTATTCTTTCTTCAATATCTTTTGAATGTTATAACTTATCGATTTCCTATAAAATTCATCTGAAAGCTCTTCACACAAGCTTTAATTTTCATACTTATATATGTGTCTAGACCAATGAAATTACGTAACTTACCATTTATTACTTGAAATTTTGCTATTGCATTTATTCTCCTACTTTTTAGTAAATTCATGGAGCTACTAAAATTTATATTATTGCAGTGTGACAGTCATCAAATCCAAACATTTCAATCCAAGTGGGTATATATAATTTTGTTTTATCGACAGTGTATAAATTATATGATATATCAATAACAAGAGTCAAATTAGTTATGGTGATAATATTCTCTATATCTACTAGACGTTTGATATTCTATTAGGCTTTTTATTTCAAATATTATAGTACTAATGTCAAGTACGACACTTTGATATATCTCAATCAAATTTTAATCATAGATTATTTTATTAGTGAATTTCATCGAAAGCAAACTACTGTCTCTGTCCTTATGGTAGAATTTTCAAGGAATCAAACCATAATCTGTCATAATTCTTCAAATAGGATCCAAAATACCATTGGTCCGAAAGTTTAAATATAGGGGAGACCGGGTTGCTAAGGCCCTCTCGGGCACGGCGGCCCCCCTCAAAAATTTGGTAAAAAATTTTTTTGATTCATTTTCGGTCAAGTAATGATACCTCTGATGTTTTAAAGATATTTTAGGCTGATCTGCGATAGCTGGGGCATAATGGACCACCTGAAAAAAAATTTGCTACAGAAAAAATTTTTTTTTTCTTAACTAAAATGAATTTGAAAAATTTATTGATTAAGGCTCTTTTAGGTCAATAGGTTATATTGTGGTTAAAATCACAAAATAAAAATTTCAATAAAACCGGCTATATCAGCTGAATAAAATTTTTTTTTAATAAATTTGAAGTCCATGGGATTTTTCAAAAAAAAACAAAAAAAAAAAAATTTAAGCTTTTTTTAGAGGTGCCGTCGTGCCCCAGAAAAACACATTTTTTTTTATTTTGAGTTTTGGTAAGATATTAATGGATTTGCTTAAGAAAGGACCAAATTAGGTTGACCTATAGATTAAAAGCCATAAAAAATAATTACTGGCTTAAGGGGGCCGTCGTGCCCCGGTCTCTCCTATGCATAGGTATCTTTAAATAACTTCAAATCAAAACCCATAGTGCATTATCATTAAAAATTCTTCTGAAGCCCAGTCAGTTAGCTTCAATTTTTAGCATTAAACTTAAAATTTTTGTTGATTTATTATCTTGAGAATTTTTAAAAATGTCGAACAAAATTTTATTTTATTATTAACTTTTATTTGAAAGGCGACAATAATCAAATAACGAGAAATCTACTTCTATTACGGCTGCCGAATTACCTTTTTTTGAATAGGAGTTTTATAAAATCCGTTCTTAGTGAGCGTCTACGTTGAGAAAGGATTATGTATGCCAAATTTCCAGTCAATGGGACCTATAGTTTCAGAGATCTCATGATAAGTCAGTCAGTCAGTGAGTCAGTCATATATATATATATATATATATGTCTAAAACGTTTTCGAGATTTTTGAGCTCGAAAACAGCGGGAAATTTTGGGGGTTGACTGTTTTTCAGATTTTTTTGTTTAACTCCATGGTTAACTAGTTAATGAAACGAGTATATTTATATATGTTATATGCATGTATCAAATTTAGATTATTACTGGAGGTTATTCAACGTTAATGTACTATTATCTACAGTCTTTAGTATATTGAGAACGAAGAGGAAGTCTAGGCCATCGGTACATCGTGATAACGTAAATTAACCCATGTGTTAATTAGAAATTACTGTTTAATCTCGCGTCGACATTCCACCAGGGATTGTGCCAATCGAGAACCTAGAACCCAAATAGAAATTCACTCTGAGTAACGTCGCCTTTGTATGCAAAATATTCTATGATATGATTGCGGAATAAATATAGTAGAACGGGACTATTAGGGTGGAAAATGTAATTTGTATTGACACTTCAATAAATTATTGTGAGGAGAATCTTAATATTTCTTGTTCACCCTAGTAGAAATAATCTAGACTTTACTCGATTTCAAACCAGTAACTGACCAGCGATCCCGGCTAAAAACTAGAAATCCCGCCACCTACAACTGAGGCGTACACATTGGTCACACTAATATGGTTTCTCTACTAGTGTGTATGTGTGTGTTTATTTTTTTTCTGTTTAACCTATACCTAAAATTGCTAAAATAAAAATTGAAAAGCAGTGTGAATTATGACTATGGGCAATAAAAACAAATATTGCAGATTGTCATTTAGACGAATTATTAAAAATTTTACAATCTGGAGTACTTCCCAAGTTACCGATATCAATTATTAAAGGAAAGGAATGCCTGGTGATTTATTTAGTGAAAGATTTGCATTATCAAAGAGAAAATATTATATTTATTTAACCAAATACCCATTTGCAATATGAAAATTTTCCCACTAGAATTAATTAGAATTAAAGTTATAGCAATCAAGTATTAAATAAATTTTACGCGGGAGGAGACCAAGTATGATTTCAATTGGGGAAAACGGAATCCCACTCACGCTGTACCTTACTGCATGATCCATCCTTGTAGTTGTAGATGTAAAATGACCCTCAATAAGCGTAGGTAGCAAACGTGGCAGCAACGTTGTGGGCCCAATCTTCGGTGGTGGAAAACCCCAGGAGATGAACAGCAATGATGCAGCAACACTCCAAATTTTATCGGCACAAATCAATTTCAACTTTAACTTTACTAAATGACCGCGTGTAGAAATTTGACTCGAAATGTGGTCAATTAAAACATTCTTCAAATAAATAATTTATAAAATAATTAAGTCAATTAATTATTCAAATCGAAAATCAAAAACGCACTGTTACAAAATGCCAGAAATTTTACTGGCTGTGGGAGTAACTTTAAGTAACTTAATAGACTGGGAAGGAGGAAGTCGAAAAAAGAAATAATTAAAAAGAAAAAATATTATTATGTTATTTTAAATAGAGTTAATTTTTAAGTACGATTTAATAATTATATTTATATTTAAAATATAATGATGTTACCGACTTTATAGTTTAACATTTATAAATTAAACTTTGATTATTTAAGTGAATGAAAGGCTAAATAAATAAATTTTATAATAATTTTGTTTGTCAATCATTACTTTAATTCGAACTTATAATTTATTTATTTCAATTAATTAATTTTTAATGTCTGTCAATGCGGATCAATATTTATTCATTGATCTATATATATCCATGCTTCAGGTTAGATTTATTTATCTATTGCATATAAATTTTTAGAGTAATTTGGAAAAAGATACATTAATTTCAATTCATTTTTAATTTGTCTGGGTATTTAAAAAAAAAATCGTTTTATTTTTAAAGTTATACTTCTTTAGGCGCGTTATGAAAAAATGATGAGTGAAATTTTAAGATGCGCGCGCATCAGTGTAACACAAAAGTTACAGGTTGAAGCTGCCCATTAAACAGCTCATTAAGTCTCGAAAAAAAGCTACCAACAAAATGAAAATGGAACCTCTATTAATCGCGCATGTTGGCACGCTCGTCGCCTCTGATCATTATTTTCATATTTATCCACATGTTTTCTAGTTACTATATTCACAACACGTGTTTTATTTTCATACGAACGAATTATATGTGCTAATAAATTATATTCAGTAGTGATATAAATTAAAATATAATTATTTAATATTATTAATACTAAATATTATTAGATTATTAGAATTAATGTTAAATATTTATTATTGGTTATTTAATATTTACAAAATAAAGAAATAAATTTAATAAAAAATTTGGTATAAAAATCAAAATCGAACATCAAATCAAAATATTAATTTTTAATATTTATTATTAATTAATAAATTGAATAAATAATAAATATTTATAGAAATAAATGAACAAATTTAATAAAAACTTTTTGATAAAAATAAAAAGTGAATATTAAATTGAGAAAATAATAAATATTAAAAAAATGAATAAACTTAAATTCAAAATTCAATATTAAATTTATTTAATTACTTTTAAAATATTAAATAATCAATAATAAATATTTAAAATCAAGAATCTTATAATATTTAGTACAAATCATCACATATATATTTAATGAGTGTAAATGTAGCAGACATCAGACAAATTTAATATTATTTATAAATGGAGTAAATAATTGATGAAATAAAATTTTTAAAAAATGCGCATTTCAAAAATTTTGAAATTAAAAAGCGCATTTTTTATAAATATTATTTTTTTAATTGTTTACTCTATTTATTTATAATTTTAAATTTGTCTGATGTCTGCTACATTTACACTCATACACTGAGAAAAAAAATACTTTTATTAAGAACATTTACTTGATACAAGAACATATTCTTGATAATTTTCAAGAATATATAATTTTGTCTCAAGAATTCGTAGAATTGAAGGAAATAATTTTTATTTAATTCAAGTATAGCTATTCTTTTGTTTACTCATAATATAATATAAAATTCATATAATAACAAAAATAAATTTGATGCTCTTTTCTCAAGATATTGATAATTAATAATAATAAAATAAATATTTTGAACGGATTTCTTGAACCAAGAAATTCTTGTTTGGAAAATAGTATTTATTTTCTCAGTGTATATATTTATTATTCTCTAAATTTTATTTTTAATAATTAAATATTTATATATATATATATATATATTAGGGAAGCCCAAAAAAACCGACTATTTTTTTTTTTCGAGTCTTATGAAAAATTGCTGGTTTACGATATTTTAAAAAGCCTCTCCAAAAATCAGCTCGATAAAAAATTTTCAAGAGGTCGCTCACGAATTTTAAAAATATCAAAAATGATCGAAATTTGAATTTTCTATTTCAAATTTTTTCTTTCTCGTGGCAGCAATAGTTTATAGTTATGAAATCGTGACTACGCTGAAAATTTAAGCTCAAAATTCAAATATGTAAACCTCGCTCAAGAATTTTGAATGTTTCCGAGTGCTGTCTTCTGGACGTTTTCGAGCGACCCTTAAATATTAATAATAAAGCTTCTCGATTCTTACACCATCAATTTGCATGACCATTAATGAAAATATAACCCGAGAAATAGAAATAATAAGCTATTTACATACTTTTTTGTTTTTTAATTCAATTTGTAGGTTTTTTCGCTTATTCAAACCTTACCAAATTTTATTGTTTAAGACTGTCCTGTATATTTTTGGTCATGCAAAAGTTATATTTTACTAAAATGACAATAATTGAGTTATAAAACAATACAAAAATTAATTCAAACTATTAGTTTCATATTATCAGTTAATATTCAAAATTCTTGAGTGCCGTTTACATATTTAAATTTTGGGCTGAAATCTCCAGCATAGTTATGATTTCACAAATAGAAACTATTGCTACTACGCAGTGCTGCCAGAACGTGCGATATTTTTACCCCCTCCTGCCATTACACTCAATGCTATTTCACCTCAGGAGGGGGTAAAAATATCGCACGTTCTGGCAGCACTGCTGCTACGAGAGAAAAAAAGTTTTTGAAACAAAAAATCCGAATCTCAATCATTTTTGATATTTTCAAAATTCGTGAGCGACCTCTCGAAAATTTTTTATAGAGCTGATTTTTGGAAAGACTTCTTAAAACATCGTAAGCCAACAAATTTCCATGCGAGATCGAAAAAAAAAATAGTCGGTTTTTTTGTGGCCACCCTAATATATATATATATATATTTTGTCCCAAAAAAAACAAATATTTTTTTTTAAACTCTTATGGGCTCAAAAGTTACTTTATATTATAAAAAAAAAAGCCTCACCAAATTTCAGCCAGATATCTTTGAAATTGAGCTATCACAAAGAGGGGTCCCCCTTCCCATTTAAAATACACGCGAAAATTTTTCATTTTAGTTTTTCGTTATTAAGACTATGGAAAAAATTTTTTTTCTAATTTCGCCTGGTATGATTTCGTAG
The DNA here is from genome assembly GCA_964016945.1 of Microplitis deprimator. Lineage (NCBI taxonomy): Eukaryota > Metazoa > Arthropoda > Insecta > Hymenoptera > Braconidae > Microplitis > Microplitis deprimator. The sequence goes on along the minus strand of OZ024711.1, from coordinate 9,725,722 downwards.
GAAATTAAATCCTCTACAAAAAAGTGCTGCAGCATTATGTACGTCAAACAAACTGGAAAAAAGTTGAGGGCTTCAAAGATCGACAAAAATTTTGTTTCCTCAGTGTTAAAATATTTTTTATTATTTTTCATTTTTATGCTATCAAAAATTTTTTTTCTCAAATTTTGACAAGCACGTTCTTGTAGAAAATTTAATTTCCTACAAAAAGTATTTGATATCATATATACGTCCAATGAATGAGAAAATGTTACAGGGCTTCAAATTTCAACAAAAAATGAAGTTGAAGACATAATAATTTTTTGAACTTAAATGTCAACGAAAAGTGAACTTCATTTTTTAATATAAAGTAACTTTTGAGCCTATAATAGGTTAAAAAAAAAATATTTGTTTCTTTTGGGACACCCTAATATACATATATTATGAAATATTATTTTTAAAGTAAAAGCCATCGATACAACTACTTATTTGGTACAATAAAACGCTACTTCAATACAGAAGCTATGCATGCAAAAACGGGTTTAGATTATTAAAAGACTCTGGGAAAAAATTGACTGCACTGTAAAGATAAGAAACTTGCGAAGATTTCGTTATTTGATTTTAAAGTCTACACGCAATAAATTCTTTGTATTTTGTATCATCAATGTTTATGACTTATACATTAACTTTTTTTATCTCACAATCAAATGTGAATATTATCGACCTCTTTTCTTTTGACTGGAATATACGTATAATAATTTATTAAAATAATTAACTATCTTTATGATTTAGTGTTTTTGGGCCGCTATGTAATGTCATACGTTAATGTCATTTTTGGGAACATTTTCAGCACGGAATTTTTTACACGGGTGATATTAAATCACAATCATTCCATAATATTCGTAATTAAGGAATCACATACGCTGAGAATTTTATGGTACTTATTCTCATCGAGGATTTTTTATAGTTGCTATACTGTATAGTAATTTTAGAATTTTCTATAATAATGCTATAAAAAACCATCATATGATGATGACTATTATTATCCCCGAATAATCACTCTCACCAATAACAATAATCACTCACATAATAAAAAGCAACATTTATAATTTTAGGTAACAATGTTTACTATACCGCGATGGTGATAGTTACCATCGCGTATGCAGTGTCACTCCGCAACTTTTTAATTAGACACTTTAGTATAGTTCCTATACTTTTCAATGAAATCAAAATAAACAGCTTCGATTGTTTATTTACTTCCATAAAAATACGTACTCTACCTTTCAATTGTCAATTGATAAGGGAGCCGCCATTTTTTATTATTCGTTCGCCGTCTATGCTTTAATTTATCGCACGAATAAAGTTGGAATTACCAAATAATCTCTGATCTATAAAATTATTTCTTCTAAGGCTATTTATTTTAAATTTCAAATATTTTCGTGCGTTTTAATAATTAGTTTTTCCAACAGTCAATAGGGTGAAGCACTTAATGAATTAAAGAAGAAAATGGTCGCTTCCATTAGAAGTGACAGTTGGGATATATACTTTTCCAACATATCGCACTATATATTGGATATTATACTTAAAAATATATAATATAAATATTTTTTTAATCGGCAAAATGAACATTTTAATTTATCAGTTTAACTCAGGAAAGAAAATAAAAGTACAGATTAATGAATAAAGAACAGATATCTCAGTACATATTAAGTAGATTTGACCATAGATGTTTATATGTAAGTGTGCGTTTCACTCAGGGGATGTCACCTGCGACTCTGACTATACCCGAGTCAAAATTTTAAACCTTTCTAGAACCTAGAAATTCTAAAATTAAAAATGAAAAGGACTTACTGAGTATTTATTTTCTATAGAAAAACAACTCCTATACAAAGCCTCTAAATATCGGTTACGGGAAAAAATGACATGTTTAGTCGTTAAATAGGCGTAACAATTTGAAATTGTGAATACTTTTTAGAGCCTAAGAATAATCCAGAATCTTATCAAGTCCTATTCATTCTACAGTGGTCAAAGTATTTTTAGAAAACCTATTGGTACTCCATATCCTAATTAAGACCTAGAAATTCTACAGTATTCATTAGGACCTACTAGACCTATGGTTCTACCATATTCGGCTGAACCTATCAATACTCATCGTTCTAATTAAACCGTAGAAATTCTAAATTATATATTCAGAAAAAAATTAGTAGGCTCGTGCAGTTTTTATAATCACTTGGATTACTTATAGTTAAAATAAATTTAACGAGTAAGACAATTTACTAGTTTTTGAAAAATTTTTAAATAAATGATGGACAATTTTGAGCAAAAAGAACACATGGAAATTTAAGATATAGAAATTTTATTTGCAAGTTACTTTCAAAAGTAAATCTCCATAAACACACGGAGAAAAAAATTAAAGAATTTTTACTAAATTTGAAAAAAAAATTACGATCCGAGAAAGTAATCTCAAAATGTTAAAAAAAATCATAACTTTTACATAACTCAAAGTAAAATTACAACATATTATTTAGAATAATAATATCTGTTGATTATAAAAATTACTGCATTTAAGATAAAATTTACTAACGACGAAATGAAAACTAATAATTTTTACTATTGTACTTAGTAAATATTATTTAACGCGCTTTGTGAAAGATGCATTCTGACGAGTAATTTTTACAATCTCAAATAGTAATTTTATCTCCCGGAGTAGCAATTTGTTTTACCGACATTCTAAAATAATAATCAAGCGCATCAGGGACGCGTATTCAGGTACTACTACCTACTAACGAACAGGACACACACACACACATACATAGGTTGAATGGAAATTCACTTCTACGAGACGCACCCTTGCGACCTTCAACCGACTCTGGAAACACTCTGGAATCATAGTCAGAATGTAAACATTCTAAATCCAGTATGTTTCCAGAGTGGTTTTGTGCCCTTTTTCCAGAGTAAAACTAAAGTGGTTTCAGAGTTGATCCAGAGTAGATCAAAGTGTTTTCAGAATGGACCCAACGTGAATCCAGAATGAAATCAAAGTGTTTCCAGAATGGACCCAAAGTGAGTCCAGAATGAAATCAAAGTGTTTCCAAAATGAGCTCAAAATGAGTGCAGGATGAAATCAGAGTGTATACAGAATGGGCCCAGAATCGATGAAATTTAAATATTAAGAAATAAAAAAAATTTGGTACTTTCTAAACACATGAATCAATAATAATCTACAGAAAAAAAAATTTCATCCCAATTTTTTATTTAATTATACTTTTGTTTATTAGTTAATTTTTACTTTTTGAAAGTTTACATAAAAACCCTGATTATTTCTAAACTAAAATCCCCGGATTTTTTTTACTTCTTGAAGCTATTCTTGAAAGGGTTTAGAAAAGATCGCCGTTAGAAAAATGAAAAAATTTTGATTTTTTACTTCTTTACTAACAATCTAAAGCATTGAAAAATAAAAAACGTAAATAAAGCAATCAAGAAAATTTACTTTTTTCATTTTTTTTATTATTTTGTTTTTTCTTTGCTAAAAGCTACACAACAATAGTTTTAAAAAAATTTTTATTCTCATTGTTTAAATAATTGTTATAAACAAATGCATTGTTAATAAAATTTAATAAAATTTTTTTTTAGGAAAAAAACGCTTAATGAAAATAACGATTTCTAAGAAAAAAATCGTTTCTTGGAAAAACTTTTTTATTGCTAAACAGCGCATTTGCAACTTAACAAGTTTTTTTATATTCAATATTAATATTAAGGAACCATAATTTTTTGTTAAATCATCACTTATCATGTTCTCTTATATTAGAAAAAAAAATTTCTTCATTCATTTATTATTTGTTTCTTAAGCAAACAATTTGTTATAAACAAATAAATTTTTACGCAATATTTTTTTTTTAAATACTAAAAACAACCATGCGTTTTCTTTTTGTAGATGTTACGTTCTCGTAATAGTTTATTGATTAAATTAAATTAATTATTTTTAATAAAATAATTTTATGCAATGTAACGGAAATCGGTCACGATATAAGAGTCACCGTGGCTCGCGGGTAGTTAAAACATATGACGATGCATGAGACCCGGGCCACGACGATTCTCTCACAGGGAACCTGAGATGCACCGTCAACCTTTTGTCAACTCTGTTGGCTTTATTATATTTTTATAACGACAAAATAGTCAGTCTTATGAGAAAGCTCATGGAGCTCGAACCTCTACTCTCCATAAATAATTAAGAAACTATAATTAATTCTAAATTAATTCAAGCTTATTTTGAAGTGCCAATTGGCGCCCCCAATATTTTCATCTACACCATGGCCTGTCCATAACATTATTACCACCCAGGGGCGAGCGCTTATCAGCGGTTCCACCCTGTGCTATAACCCTGAGCGTTCAACAGCAGTTCGGGTTTCCTGCCGAGTTTACTACCATTTACCGCCTGCTATAAAAAATAACATGAAGACCGGGTCGTAAAATAGTTAAAATCGCGAAAATAAAATAAAAAAAATAATAAATCAAATAATCGACGACCAGGGCCCACCGGGGGTCTATAGACACTCTAACGAGGCCAAACCTGAATTAAATTTAATAATTATAAAGTATTTTCATTTTTAATTAATTTGGGGTAATTTCCCAAAATGTAACATAGAAAAAACTTATTTTTTTATTTTTCATATAATTTTTTTAATTATTGCACACTTGGACTTGTCGCTATCTTTCTGTTATTCTTCATTGTTATTAAAATAACTTATTGAAGATACGACTACAACACTTCAAGTCTTTTTCATTCTCCATTAATCATTGAACAGATTGAGCTTTTAATCGAAGCTCCAACTCAATTGCTTAATGAATTATGAATAAAAGTCATTTTTATGGATACTTCGTAATAAATACATGAAAATTATTAATTAGAAAATTCGCTTTTTAGCAATAAAAAAAATTTTTTAAGAAACGATTTTTTTCTTGAAATCATTATTTTCATTAAGTGTTTTTTTCCCAAAAAAAAATTTGTATTAAATCTTATTAACAATGCATTTCTTTATAACAATTATTTAAACAATGCAAGTAAAAATTTTTAAAAAATTATTATTGTGTAGCTTTTAGCAATGAAAAAACAAAATAATCAAAAAAATAAAAAAAAAAAAATTTTCTTGATTGCTTTATTCACGTTTTTTATTTTTCAATGCTTTAGATTGTTAATAAAAAAGTTAAGAATCGAAATTTTTTAATTTCTCTAACGGCGATCTTCTCTAAACTCTTTCAAGAATAGCTCCAAGAATTAAAAAAAAGTCCAGGGTTTTTAGTTTAGAAATAATCAGGGTTTTTCCGTAAACTTTCAACAAGTAAAAATTAATTATTAATTAATTAATTAATTAATTATTTGATCTGTTTTTGATCTTCTAGAAAAATTTTTTGATCTGTTGTTTTAAAAGCAATTGCGTTACGGGCAGACAAAACTAGATTAATTCTTGAACTTTAAAAAATTTTAGCTCTGAATATTTGCAAGGACGAAACTAGATTATATCATAGACTTGTAATATTTTTATTTATGGGCAATATTTCTAAAAATTATATTGTTACAAAATCGATTACGTTTTGTTTACTATTTATTTAGTGTCTTTTCTTTTAAAATGTCGACAGTTAATGAAAGTTTTGACAGCTTTATGTTTTAGTTCTCTTATTGACTGAATATTTATAGTATTGAATAAAAGTAGTAAAATAACTCTTAAAATGTCAAAAAATTTTCCTTATTTACTGAATAAAATCGAAAATATTGTCACATTAGAAATCATCAAAGTTCTTGTGACATCTTATTACGGAAGCGCATTAGCATGCTTCAAATATCAAGAAAATTAAAATAGACTTATGAATCTATATTATTATTGTAACAGTGTAAAATGGATTCCCATGACTATTTATTTTAATCTAAATTTGAATTTGTCCACGGTCGATAACGGGTCCTAATTATTACCCGGTCTATTAAATTAAGTGATTCGACGTGTCACCGGGTGTCGCTAATCAGTGAGACCCGAACATCTGTCCCTTTCCTTGGCTAGTTAATTAGTGGGCATGAGTTTTCCGGGGGTGAATCGAAGAGACCTGAATCGAAGAAGATATAAGTGAGTGCGGAACTAAAATTGAGAGAGTCAGTCGCACGACCAGAGGCGATGGACGCCTAAGTGAAGACCAGAGTTAGTGAACGACGAAAGTGTTCAGACGCACTTAACAACAAGGTTATTATATAAGTCCGTTCACGCTTCACGTGGAACGAGACGATTCATTTATTAATTAATCAATTGCTAACTTTGTTATCAGGCCTTCAGGCCGATATTTTGCTAAATTAATAATTAATTATAAAATACTAATGCGTACTGTTCATTGACAGATTAACCTTACAATTTACATTGAAAAAAGGACATTGAGAGCGAGCCGAGAGAGACAATTACCAGCCGAAGACAGAACACCCGCTACAACTCATCAACTAGTTGCTGGAAAATCTCATCGAGGTGAATTTATAATTAATTGAGGCCTCTAATTTAATTATTAGAGGGCCGAATTAATTATAGTTATTTACTTAAAATCTTTCCGGTAGTCTCATAGTAATTGATTGAAAACCCAGTTAATCGCGTCTCACGTCTCTTGTTTGCCACTTTGTCTGTAACTCTAAAATTTATTCTATTCGAGGCCTCTAGGCTGGAATAAAATAAATTTCCGCGTAAATCGTTCGACAATTAAATAAATTTAAATTCAAAATTTATTATAAAAGTATCTCAGGCCTGTCGGCTGCTTTAGATAATTTGTCCGTGTCTTAAAATCTTAATTTCAGGCCTCGCGACGCTAAGCCACTGGCCGAATGTTCTAGTCAATTTTCAACATAATTCTAGCCGTAAATTTAGTCATAAAATAATTATAAATTAATTTTAAAATATTAATAAAATATCTAAATGAATTAAATTGGAATTTGTAAAGACGCTAGAAATTATGATAATTAGTTGTAAATGGAGAAAACGGATTATTTTGTCAGTAATAAATTAAGAATAAAATATTATGAAAAAGTGTTAGTGAAATTGGTCAGTAAAATTTAGTAAAATCAGTGAAGAAAATATTATGGGAAAATTGTTAGCGAAAATTGTCAATAAAAATTAATTAATTAATAATTCAATTAAAACTACAAATTAATTAATTAATTAATATACTGAGTTAAAAATAATGAGATAAATCATAATAAATTAGTTGTGGAAAAATATCTATTTTATTGAAAATTATTATTGGAAATTTAGTCACGAGTATTCGAGACAATAGTGATGATGTTATAAGAAATAGTCAGTAAATTAAAGTAGAGTCAAAAAGTAATGTTAAGTAAATGAAACAGTGTCTGTGATTTAGGTCCGGTGGACATATTAAGTTAGAATTAACGGTACATCCAGGGAATGTTTTTAAAATAAAAGGAAATTGAAGGTTTAACGTCCGGTGGACGGTATTTTAACGTGTGTGTGTGTGTGGGTGTGTAAACGTTCAGGGAACGTATTTAGTTTGCCATAAGGAACCGTCCGGGAGACGAGATAATTTAGTTTGCCATAAGGAACCGTCCGGGAGACGAGATAAAATTAGTTTGTCATAAGATTATTAGTTTGTCATAAGAATAATTACTGTCATAAGGTTTAAATAAATAAAGCAAGGCTCTTAAATTAAATAAAACTTTGATTAACATTATTTCAGCCTATTATTACAATTCCTCACCTCTCTCACAAAATATTGCAAACGACTCTGAGAAATTAAATTAATTAATTTATTTAAAAATAAAATTCTATAACATCCGGTTCTGGAAGGCCGAGTCCATCTTCCAGTGGCGCCCTATTATTCGACTATAATACTAGGTGCGACCAGACTTGGCAAGATTAATCTCTCTGTCATATTATTATTATTTATTTGAGTAAAAAGTCCTATTTTTGATCTAAAAGCGATTAAAAACAGACTAAAACTTGTAGTCAATAAAGTCTGATATTGACCTGGATAAGGAATAGTACGGGCAAAAACAGATTAAATTCTTATATAAAAAAAATACGATTTGTAAACTTAAATTAAAGAAAAAAAATTTGAATTTATCATTTATTTTAAAACAGATCTAGTTTTTTGACCCGGGTTTTAATGTGATAGACTTAAGAGAAAAATTTGCTGGGAGATGGTATATGTGGAGGAGGAGAAAGTCACCAGTGTTAAGCAGCAGTGGAAGTAGTTCAGTGTTCGCCACTAGATCGCGTTCAACCTATTATTGTCCTGTTCCTGGTTAGATAGGTATTTCAGAGTTCTTATATTCTATACTTGAAAACAATTCTGGCAAGGGTACTTCTCTGTTATTTGCCAGAATGACAAGTGCCTGTTTTTATTGTCATACAGTAGATGCTATATGACATTGTGTTAATTATGTCAAATATTTATGTTTTCTCGAAAAAATTGTTTTTACAATCCAGAAACATCAAATGCGTTTCAGATAATGAAAAAAATTGATTTTTGTATTCAATAAATTCTGTTCAATATTCTAAAAATAATATATTTCGGTAAATTTTTTTTATTTCAGTATTTATTTATTCTGAATACTCTCTGGTTTGAGTATGTATTCACTCTGATCCCACTTTGGAAACATTCTGGAAACACTCTGGTATCACTTTGTATTCAATGTGGATGCATAACGGTGTCAGTATGTATCCACTCTGGATACTTTCTGGAAACACTTTGGATTTACTCCGTATCCACTCTGAAAATACTCTGGGTTCACTCTCAGAAAAGGGCACAAAACCGTTCTGGAAATACTCTGGAATCCGTATGGTTGCATCGTGTTACCAGAATATTTCCAGAGTGTATCCAGAATGTTTTTAATACCGCAAGGGCACAAACACACAACACTCAAACACATACGTATACATAAACGCGGAATAATTTATAATGAAAGCTTGGAAATAAAATTATTTGCCTGACGTTGGGATCGAACCCGGTCCTCACTGTTTCTTCACACCCTGACCAAGTACGTTGGCAGCTCAGCCACAATGACGATTAGAAATTCTGAGTTTATAGCAAGTATATGGGTAGGATACAACATCAATGGCATTATATACCCTAAACTAAAAATTAGAATCTCAAATAGTAATTTTATCTCCCAGAGTAGCAATTTGTCTTACCACCATTCTAAAATGTACACTACTTACATAAAATTACATTGGAAATAACTATTTTTATAAGATTTTAAGTTTTCATTGTGAAACGCATCAGACTAACATTTATTATCGTGTCAGTTAAAATATTTAGTGTATCTAATAAATTTTATTATGAATAAAAAAATTTGTTTGGGCTTGATAATAATTTTTATAAAGTGTAGTTTAATATTCAGTATTACTGTAGCAAATTTTAATATTTTAACTTCACAATAATTTCAATACAATGTTTTAATATTTATCACTTACGGAGCAGAAATTCTGACTAATGTACTAATCTTTAATAAATCTAATAATCATTTCTACTTCTTGTAAGATTGAACTATTTTTATTCGAATAAGTAAATATTGTTTTTTTCCAAGTCAAAATTTAACAAAGCTTTAATGCAATTTGTACAATTAACTTGAATTTTCTACAAATAATAGTAATTTTTTATGTATAATGGTAATTTTTAATTTTAGATAAAAATTTTCAATATCAAATGATAGTTAATACAAATTTAAAAATTTTATTTTCTTTATACCTCGGCCGAAAGTACGTACGTTCGGCCTCGCGTTCACGGCAGAAAGTCTAACATTCGTGCCGTGCTGGGATTATTCGCGCGCCATCTATAACAGCAGGCCGGAAGAAAGCAATAGCGGGACGAAAGAGTTTTCTTGCGCGCACTGGCGCAACTGTTACTGGTTATACGTCTACTACTGTCACTTTGACAAGATTTGCTGACACTCTCGCTCGTATTGATAACCTCAAAGCTTATTTACAATTAGTTTTAAATTTTATATGTCTGTATTTTTGAAAAAGTAAAATTTACTAAAGATTAATAAAAACTAAAAAATTATTTTTAATAAATTTAATAATTTGAAAAAAAAATTAGGAATTATTTATGATACTGAAGTAAGCTGATGTCTAGTAATTGTTTGATTTTTTTTAAACGATAAATTATGAATAAAAAAAGTTAAGTCTACAGTTTTTTTAATTTTCTACAAGTGCATATTTTTATTTTTTATTTTTTTGTAATTAATTTAAAAAAAAAAAAAAAAAAAAAAAAAACCGTAAATTGTTAAGTGTCTATTAACTTTAGGATCATAATTATTTCTTTTAACCATGTGTAATGATAATTTTTTTTGTAGATGTATTTGATGCCTGCCGCCCGACCAGCAGCACTCGCTTCGCTCGTGCCGCAAATGTCGGGGCGGGCATCAATACAAGCTACAACGTAGTTATGTAGTTTATACATCTTTGATTTGTCAACGTACTTTCGTCCGGGCATAAAGAAAAATAGTATACACTACACGGACAGAAAGTTGAAGAGCCCTGAACTGCACGTCTGATGCCCTCGGCTTCGCCTCGGGCATCATGACGCACAGTGCAGGAATCTCCAACTTTCTGCCCTTGTAGTGTAATATACTATTTTGTTTACATAATTGTACTTTTTATTTAGCGGGACAAAATCATTTTTAGATTCAAATTAAATAAAAATTACAGTTTTAAAATAAAAATTATCAAAGTCGTGAGAGATTTTTCAATTTTTTAAGTAATTATCTTTACGAAGGATTGTAATTATCATGATAAATGAAAATTACGATCTAGATAGTAATAATTGAAATCAAAAATTAATTTTCTATAAATCATCGTAATTTTTTTTATGGATTGTAATTTTTCATTTGAGATAGCAAATTTTTAGTCATGGTTGTAATTACTCTTTAATTTTTAGCGGCATTTTTCTCCGTGCATTTTTCGGCTTAAAAATAGCATAAATCTACAAAAAACTGTTACATTTCTTTCTAATAATGTAATATTAAAAAATTAAATATTTCATAAAGATTTATTGAATATTGAAATTATTATTTATTAGCTTGTTTGTTTTTTTTTTTTTTGTTTTTTTTCTGTTATAAAAGTAGATTTATATTTTATGATTTTTCATTATATTATTAATATAGCTTCAATTATTATTATTAATTTTTTTATTGATTCAAATTAAGATCAGGTAAATCTTGAGTTATTACCTCAGCGTCTGGTGATGTAGGTCTTTTTTTTTTTTTTTTTTTTATTTTGGGGAACCAGTGTCACAAGTATCTTTTTTATATTCTTTATTATTATTTTTATCGCTGTTAGATTTTCGTTTATTAGAACATTCCTTATTAATTGCAGCCGTAAATGCTTTTTCATCAATTTTACTAGTAGCAATTTCATTTACTTTTTCTAGAAAGTATAAACGTTTTTCATTTATAAATATAATTTTTGTATATAAATATGAATTTTGTTAAGTAAAATGTGTTTCATATGTAAAAAATGTGTGCACAGAAAAAAAAATTCTGGGCGTCGGTTGGCCCTGCGGGCCAGCCCCAAAACTTCCTGCTGTTTTCGAGCTCAAGGAGCTCGAAAACATTAGTGTAGATATATTTTCAAGCTCGAAAATGCTATTACATGCGATTGTTTTTTTATGATCTTTTCAAGCTCTAACAAGTTACGTTTTATGCTGAAGTTTGGAAATTTAAGAATCGAAAATCATTAATGAAGAAGCGGTTTTTACAATTTAATTCCTGATTATGTTTATAACGTATATCGTGCTGAAATTTCGCCACGGAGACGCGGAACAGTCCAATATATCGTATGAGGTCGCCCACGCGTAATAAATAGATGATAATAAATGATAATAAATACCGAGATCAAATAAAATAATAAATATAAGTGTTCGGTAAATTATAAATAAAATACAGTTGTGCCTGAACCAGCTCCTCAGGCTGGGTTAGTGCACGAGGGCGCCAGTCCGTTTTTACAAAACGAACGAAAATAATAACAATTCAGGGGAGAAATCACGGGACAAAATTTTGAGCGAGAATGTATGTACCAAGCGGAAAGACAACCAAATAAATATAATGAATAAAATAATAAGGAATAATATTACTAAAATATATCCAGGAAATAAATAAACAAATACTGGCTATCACTGGATTTCTTTTACTAAATTATTCAATTCAAACATATTTATAAACGCAACAAATATTACAATACCAAGAATAATTTAATATTATCAATTCTCTATGATAAATTTTATTAAATAGAAATATGCTCAATTTACCCATATAATAATAATAAAAATCAATTTAAATTATATTACTAATTATCCAAATTACAAATTAAATTTTTACTCTTTAAACTCAATATTAAATTTATACAAATAAAATAATAATCTTTTCTTTATTATAAGTTATTTACTCTGGGGAGAGATAGACACGGGAACTCAAAATTCATTTGGCAACACTGGGTTGCTTACCATTAAATTTTAACATAAATTTTACCCAGAGAAATAATAATGTAAATACTCAAATATAATTTTAAAATAAAACGTAAAATACTAGTACAAGACAAGGAGCCACATGCTATTCTTGTCTAATCCTTTAAGGAATTTATTCGACGCGTCTACGTGCATGTGCACTAAGCCCTGGGACACGCCGAATATTCAACTTATTATTACAACAATAACTCAGGTTCAATTATTGATCAATTATTTATCGCGATCAACTCTACCGAAGGTCCAGCGATAGCCGAGGCAACAAGTGATAATACAATTGACTTACCGGCGTTGACAATAATTTACTTCTGGAAGTCTTCAGTTATAAACAATAGTATATACGTATAACAAAATATTAATTATCATCAAATCGACTTTAGGTAATATTTGATTAATTTATACCGGCAACTGGGCCAGAACAATTTTACTTAAAATAAATCACGGACAACAACACGTCCTATCTTTACAAAATCCCGGTCCTCTCTGACTATTTCACGTCGTT
>OZ024711.1:9636253-9712543 GCA_964016945.1 Microplitis deprimator | reverse complement strand
TAACCTTTTTAACAATAAAATAATAACTATTTCAGTGAACCACGTGGCTGGAGAAAAATATGGATTTTTATCCCCACTATATCGACTTACTCTCCCTTCGGTCGATATTTTCATGTATGTTCTACACACACGTGTGCTACTGACTGAAATGAAAATATTGATCAAGTACATAATATTCAATACAATTATCAATACATAAATATAAACATAATAAACAATAATATCAGTAAATTCATAATTAAATGATTAATCAAATAATATAAATATTTGAATAATAATAAATCATTGCAAATAAATGCGCTTTATAGTAGCTAGGAGGTGTTGTTAAACTCACGGTGCGATAGGAAAGCGCGCGCAGCGATTCACGTTTGAATCGCTACGTGACATGTTCAATAAAATAAGTGTATTGAGGGAGCAATCAATGTCAGGGATCAAAATCAAGATTGAAATAAGTTTTGACTCATGTCAGAAACAATAATATAAGAAATATCCGAGAAAAATATTAAAAACTGTATTTTTTCAATTTTTTTGTTGATAATATGATTTAAACTAAAGAACAAGTTAAATGACATTATATGATAATTGAAAGAAACCATAAAGAGGAAGAGTTGGTATGATTTCAGACACATTTTAGTACATTATATTATGATTTATCCGGAAAAAATAACATAAAATGTTATTTTTTTAATTTTTCAACGCCGATATCTTTTGAAATAATTAACTGATTTTGACGTTTGAGGTAGCAATCGGCGCGTTTTATTGAATTCTAGAACTGATTATAATTTGAAATCCATCGGCTTAGCCGTTTTGAAGATATTTAGAAAAACCCGTTTTTCACCATTTCTTTCTCCAACGATATCTCGCGAACGAATGAACTGATTTCGATGGTTGAGGCGGCAATCGACGTATTTTATTGAGTTCTAAAGCTGATCAGATTTTGGAATTGGTTTGGTTGAATTATTTTAAAGATATTCGCAAATAACTGTTTTTTACTATTTCTTTCTCCCACGATATCTCTCGAACAAATTAACCGATTGAGATGGCTAAGAAGGCAATCGGCGTGTTTTATCAAATTATAGAGCTGAATAGATGTTGGAGTCGATTGTTCAAATCGTTTCTGAGAAATCACTAAAAAACTAAAAAAAAAAAATTATTTTTTTCGTAATTAAGCGCTTTCGATTGCCACCTCAACCATCCAAATCGATTCATTAGTTAAAAAGTTACATAGAGTTTACATACATACACACACACACACACACACGGACACGGACACACACACACACACACTCGGACATCATTCTGAAAATAGTCAGAATAGCTTCCTAGGACCTCAAAACGTCGACATCTGATGAAAACTCGATTTTCGAAAATCGGGGTGAAAATAAGAACTTCCCGAATTTTTGAAAGTGTACAATTTTCTTAGCGGGAAGTTAAAAAAACTATCGACTGAAAGTAAATGTACTTGATTCAAGAAAATTTTTTTGAAAGCCATCTTTTTCTCGGATAAAGTAGAAATCTCCTCTGATTAAGACAAATTCTTTCGGCTTAAGAAAATCGCCTTGGTTCCCGAAAAAGTGTCTTCCAAAATATTTTCTTGACTCAAAATAATTTTTTTTCTGTATATATACTTGACGCATTCATACTTAACAGATTGAATTTATGAATATCATTTACTAATTTTTTATGACTGACAAAAAGTTATTGTGTGTTAGATTTTTTACTGTGTATAAAAGAAACTTGTTTTATCAAAAATTATATCACTTACTGAATAATCCTTTGTATAAATTAAAATTGATTGGAGGACGGGAACTTCTGCGAACAGTTGCTGAATATAAAGATAGTCTAGTGCCGTAAACTGCGATCAATGTTTCTCTTCTTAATAAATGCCAATCAGATTCATTGCCCAATATTTTCACACATCCCGAAAATATTTCTTTCTAAAAAAATTTTATTTTTTATGCATTGGTCCTGGATTTTATAAAATTATTATTATATAAAAATAATGCCTTAGCGTCCCATCCACTTAAATATACAGGGGATACCTACAGTGCATAGTAAACAGAGATTGATATATTATTTTGATCTAATGAATGAAATAACAAACGATACTTTAAAGTCTTCAATTCGTTTTTGGTCTGCAACTACTTTTTTATCTTCTTTTTCTTTCAAAATGTTAGCAAAATAATCATAAACATTTTTTAAAAAAAGTACATTACTTTGGCTAACTGTGAACAATAAAAAATTCTTTGTTAAAAAAATAAGTTAAAAACAAGCATATTGATTTCAAATTATATAAAGTACGGTAAATTTAAATTCTTTCAAATAAATGTTTTTACATAATTCCACCGGACATTTCAATTCAATAATATTCACCTGTAAATGATAGGACGAAGTTTTCTTTCTTCTCCAAATTTTCAGTATCATTGGCGTTATTCAATTCAGTGTCACTTTCTTCATCATCTTGATAATGGTAGTTAGATAAATCAAGACCTTTTAACATCTTATTAATACGTGATTGATTATAATCTACACTTAAACACATTTTCGGTGTGCTTAAATTAGACAAATGATTATTAATTATTGTTTTTGTGTTACTATTTGGAATTTCATGTGTTTGTCCGGATAAACAAGGATGAAGATCAAGTGTTATATTTTCGGTGCTATGAATTGGAATGTAATCAGATGTTAAGCTGTAAAGAGTTCGTTGAGACTCGTCAGAAACTGATGGATTGTCAAAAGCTTGCTTTGATTCATCAGAAGAATTGTATACAGCTTGTTGAGATATACCAGAAATTGGTGGATTGCAAACATTTAGTTAAGGTTCACTAGAAGCTGGTGGATTGTAATCAGCTTGTGAAGATCTATCAGGAGCTGTTAAGTTTTTTATGATTTACTGAAGGATTGAGGATTGTAAACAGCTTGTGGTGATCCACCAGGAACTGTTGAGTTGTAGACACTTTGTTTTGATTCACCAGGAGCTGGAGGATTGTAAACTGCTTGTTGAGATCTACCAGGAGCTGTTAAATCATAAAAAATTTGTTGTGATCCACCAGGAGCTGTTGAGTTGTAGACACTTTGTTGAGATCCAACAAAAGCTGTTGAGTTGTAGATACTCTGATGAGATCCACCAGAAGCTGTCAAGTTGTAAACAGTAAGTTGAGATTTAACATAAGTGGGTGGATTGTGAACAACTGATTGAGGTTCACAGGAAGTAGTTGGATTGTCTTCAGTGTGTTGAGGTTTACTAGGAGCTATAAGATGCTCAATATTATTTTTTTCTAAAACTGTTTTATCTGATTTTATTTTTAGTTCTAATTGTTTTTTAAGTGATCGTGATACATTTTGAGCGATTTTTTGTCCCTGGGTGATATTTATTTCCTCCTCTAAGATTTCTTTCTAATCTAAAACAGTGAAAAAGCTGTACTAATTTATGTTGTAGACTTTATATTTTATTTGCAAAAATTAATGAGTGTGAATGTAGGAGACATCAGAAAAATTTAAAATTATTTACTCTATTTATTTATAATTTTAAATTTGTCTGATGTCTGCTACATTCACACTCATAAAAATTATCGATTATTATATTTTATTAATTTTTATCATTCTTATATAAAGAAAATAACATTTTTCAACTCAAGAGTTTATTTTATTTATGATTATAGAGAAAAGTTATTTTTGTCTCCAAAGTCTGTTGATAATGTTTAAAAAATTTTCTTGGCACGGGAAATCAACATATTATGATTAAAAATAATTGTTTATTTATTTGTATGAGTTATTAAGAATAAGTATCAACTTTATTCTAAACACGGAATATTTTTTTATAAGTTAGATTTTACAATAACGAAATAAATTAGTTGAAATAATTCTTGAGTCGAGAGATTATTTATTATTTAATAGAACTTATGATTTAAAATTTTTTTCAATTATCTTCAGGGCAATAAATGAACTACCCCGTGTTGAAAATTTTGTGGTAAATGAACGTAATGATATTGGTGCGTAAGGTAAAAGTCCCTATTATGAGACAATGTCCCCATTTATGATACACAACTGAAATATACGATAAATAAAAAAAGAAGACCAGGTAAACTTAAATATAAAAATTAAAATAAATACATATTTCACTAAGTTCCTAAGGCAATTCATTAATTTTATTATTTATTTATTAGATATTGTTTAAAAAAATTTCTAATTGCTAGGTTCATAATCTGCACTCAAATTGACATCTAAAGAGAGTGAAACAATGACAACTATCTAATATTTCATTCTGGTCAATAAACTGTTTTTGCGATTTTTATACGTATGTTATATATCAATTAAAAGCTAATGAATAGTAAATTTAGTCCGTATGAGCATTTTTATGTTATTTATGACAAAAGTATTTCATTTTCCAGTGTCTTATAATACTTGCAATTATTCGCTTGCATGTACGGTTTTATGAGACACTTTATCAGGTGTATCACGGAACGCGGACATATGCTTCTACCCGTAGTCCCGGTTCCATGAGACAGCGAATGTTTATAGCAATAATTATTAGTATTAAATAATAATTCATGAAAAATAGTGTGTGAACATATAATTTAAAACGTTATTGATGCACATAACTTTAAATTATTACTTTTAAGTAAGTACATCATATTTATTAGAGTAAAATTATAAACCTAACCTATACAATTATGACAGCATGCTGACGATGCTCCAAACTGAATTTTGACTTGTTTCATTTAAATGGAATTGTTTATTTATATAATATTTCCAATATTTATATAAATATTAATTTGTGTTATATTTAAGATTATAAGACAACAAAGAATTTTTTATAATTAAAAAGTTATTAAAGAAAAATTTTATAATATTTAATTTCAGATAATTCGCCTAAAACACTATTGAAAGAAATTGTAACTTTACCTGTCGAATAGTTGCCTAAAAAGAAAAAGAGCCGAGTTGAAAAATCTGGTAAGTTAAAATTACCTTCGGTTGGGACTTCAGATGAATGGTATAATCTTCAATTGAAAAAAGAAAATTTCAAGAAGCAGCAGGACGAAAAGAAACAGAAAAGAAAACGATTACTGGAAGAAAAATCGGTCTGTCAGTTGACCCTGCGGGCCAGCCTCAAAACTTCCCGCCATTTTCGAGCTCCTTGAGCTCGAAAAATTGTTGTGGGTACATTTTCGAGCTCGAAAATACTGTTGTATGCCTTTGTTTTCGAAAAAAAAACGTTTTTTACCATTGTTTCTTCAACGATATCTCTCGAACAAATTAAAAGATTGAGACGGTTAAGGTGGCAATCGACGCGTTTTATTGAGTTCTACAGCTGATCAGATTTTAAAATGGATTTATCTAGTCGTTTTTGAGAAATTTCGAACATACTAAAAAAAATTTTTTTTTTAATTCTTTCGACAACTGTTTCTCTTGAACGAATGAACCGATTTTGATGGTTGAGGTGGCATTCGACGCGGCTTATGAAGCTTCAGAGCCCAGTTGATTTTGGAATCAATCCATCAAGCACATTACAAGTTATTCAGAAAAAACATTTTTGAAAAAAGTTTATTTTTGGAATTTATCTGAACGAGCTTTACCGATCAAGCTCAATTTTTTTTCAGCTTTTGATATCGACAAACCACGTCGAATGACACATTGACAATCAAAATCGCTTCATCCGTTCAAAAGTTATAGATATTAACATACATACATACATAAACTCGGACATCATCTTGAAATTAGTCAGAGTAGCTTCCTAGAACCTCAAAACGTCAAGATCTCTTAGAAATTCGATTTTCGAAAACCGGACCAAAACCAATAACTGCCCGAATTTTAGAAAATTTGCAATTTTCTTAGCGGGAAGTTAAAAAAAATAAGTTAATGGAAAAAGTAAAAGAACTCCAGAAAAAAATGAAAGAGGAAAAATAAATTACTTTAAATCTTGTGTTAATTAATCGTTTTATCTATGGAAAATTTAATTTGCTGTTTTAAAAACATTTGAATTACTGATTTTATATAAAAAATGATTTCTTATTAATAAAAATATAATTTAAAAATCGTTTTTTTCATTTAAAAGCTGTCTCATAAATAGGGACCTCTATCATGAGACAACAGGGTCATACGCCTTTAAACTGTCTCATAAAAGGGGTCATAAAGGTTGCTTGCAAAAATTGTTTATTTAAATTTATTTTTTAGTTAAAATTGAGTTTAAATATAAAATACCAGTCTAATAATCATAGAACAATCGTACAATACTATTCAAATTGTATTTTTCTCTCAAATACATTTTTAAACAGTAAAAATGTTCAACCTACCTTGAAATATGTCTCGTAATAGGGACTTTTACCTTATGATGTTCAAATTATTAATATTGATATTTTGAATGAACAAAATCCGAATGCCCGAATCGAAGAAAGGGACATTGAAGAGGAAGGAGATGAAGAAGAAGGTAATAGTGATCATGAAGAAGAAGAAGTAAATGAATTTATCAGAAATAACCGGGAAAATTTAGATAATGATCATTTATTATACGATGGTGCACCATTAACAATAACTCAAAGTATGCTTATGCTTTTAACACTTGGCGTTCATCACAACATCAGTTTGTCATGCTTGGAGGATGTAATAAAAATAATCAATTTACTTTGTATGCCTCAAGGCTTAAAAAAAAATAGCGTTTTCAAGTTTAAAATTTTTTTTTCAATCAATGATACAAAAATAAATAAACATTTTTACTGCACTTTATGTAATGGTGAATTGCAATCTAAAGAAGATGTTTGTCCATTGTGCCCGAGACAAGAAAATTCGTATTTTATTGAAATGTCAATGAAAGATCAACTACAAGAAATGTATCAACGCAATGAATTTTATAATAAATTACAAATACGATTTCAGAGACCAATAAATGAAAACATATCAAACGTATACGATGGATTAATTTATGTCTTGGGTAGAAAATAGATTTCTTCAGGATCCTCATAATATTTCATTTTCATGGTATACTGATGGAATACCTGTATACAAATCTTCGCAAATTGTATGTGGCCAATTTACATAACAATAAATGAATTGCCATTTGTAGAAAAGAAAAAAAGAGAAAATACTGTGTTACTGGGTCTATGGTGTGGGAAAAAACCATCTGCTAATTTATTTTTTTACAAATTGCGTCAACAGTTTGATGACATAGCAGCAGGTATACCAATTTTTTTACCAGAAACAATCGATCCAATTAATGTACGAGGCGTATTTTTAATGGGAACCGCAGATCTATTAGCTAAAAATGATTTCATGAATATTATACAATTTAATAGGTATCATGGTTGCACTATCTGTGATATTAGAAGTATCAGTTTACCCCTCAAACCACGTGGATCAATTCATGTTTATACATTTGACGAAAATATAAATCTAAGAACATTAGAAAATCGTTTAAATTGGGCTGATGAAGCAACCGTAGATAATCCTATTATGGGTATTAAAGTACCCTCAACTCTTTCTCTTTTAATGCCTGATTATTAAGGCCAAGAATTTAGTTTTTTAAAAGAGAGAGATAAAAGATGGGAGGTGCTAAATTTCTGATTGGTTGAATTTTTATAGATTTGTATTTGTTTATTTGAATCGAGTGAAACGAGCGATAAAACAAAAATAAGTTTAGTCAATGTAAAACAAATATACTTGTCACATAACCACGTATATTTGTAATCTTGGTATCGAACTTCGTTGGTTGAAATTCTAAAATATGCTATCAACTATATTTTGAATGAATTTAAACTAAGGGTATTATTTTGAAAATATTTTAGATGATATTACTTTAGCCGATGGATTAAAAAATTTTTTTTTTAATTGGAACATGATTAGCACGCTGGACAGCGCATTTAAAAACTTGGAAAACTTTTTCAATCGGGTCTTGAAAAGGAGTCATATTTTTTGTCTTAAAATAAAATCTTACTTTTTGTCTTAAAATGAAGTCGTATCTTTTATCTTAAAATTAAGTCTTGACTTCTACACACAGAAAATTAAGTAATTGTGTTTGTTATGCTAAATTTTTAATTCCAATCATCTAGAATGATTAATAATAATTAATTCTACTTAACATACAGGATTGTAACAATTATCATAAATATGGTGAATATTATTAGGAGTACAAATAAGTTTCCGCCGTTTTATTGTAGATGGCGCGGCACGGAGTTTCGGTTAGCTTTCGCAGATGATAACCGGCTTAAAAAATAGTTTGGACATTCAAGAACAACATAACCTATTAATATCATTGATTTTATACTGGTAAAATATAATTTTTATAAGTTGAAAATGTCAAAATTTGAGCCAAGTAAGCGTCATTTGCGGGATATATTAGTTTACTTCTTTAATTTAAAGAAATCTGCTGCTGAGGCGCATCAATTGCTCGTAGAAGCATATGGTGAGGGTGCTTTGAGTGAGAGAACGTGTCGAGAGTGGTTTCAAAAGTTTAAAAACGGTGATTTCGACGTAGAAGACAAAGATCGCAGTGGAAGGCCAAAAATTTACGAGGATGCAGAATTGGAGAAATTATTGGAGGAAGATTCATCTCAAACACAAAAAGAACTTGCTCTAACATTAGAAGTCACTCAGCAAGCAGTCTCACATCGTTTAAAATCATTAGGAATGATTCATAAACAAAGAAATTGGGTTCCGTACGAATTAAAGCCGAGAGATATTGAACGCCGATTATGCTTAAGTGAAATGCTGCTAGCTAGACATAAAAAAAGGGTTTTTACATCGTATCATAACTGATGATGAGAAGTGGATACATTATGACAATCCAAAAACAAGAAAATCATGGGGATTACCTGGCCACGCGTCAACATCAACAGCAAAACCGAATATTCACGGAAACAAACTTATGCTGTGTATTTGGTGGGATCAGCTAGGTGTAGTGTATTATGAGTTGCTTAATCCGAGCGAAACAATTACTAGAGCCCTCTATCGAACACAATTGATGAGATTGAGCCGAGCTCTGAAGGAAAAACGCCCTCAATACAATTCTAGACACGAAAAAATTATTCTTCTGCATGACAATGCTCGTCCACATGTTGCGGCTCCCGTGAAAAAGTACTTGGAAACACTTGATTGGGAAGTGTTACCCCACCCGCTGTATTCACCAGACATTGCACCGTCCGATTATCACCTGTTCCGGTCCATGGCACATGCTCTGACGGCGCAGCGGTTCACATCTTATGAGGATACCAAAAATTGGGTTGATTCGTGGATAGCCTCAAAAGACAAGGAGTTCTTCAGACGTGGGATTCGAATGCTGCCTGAGAGATGGGAAAAAGTGGTTGCAAGTAATGGGCAATATTTTAAATAAATTTATATTACCGTTCTTCTATAATAAATATTTAATTTGTGTTAAAAAACGGCGGAAACTTATTTGTAACCCTAATACAATATAGATGATTTATACAATCATCTAGATAATATTTACGACTATCTCATTGATAGTAGAAATTTTTACCATAACTAGATAGTAACTCCAATTACTTAATTTTCTAAGTGTAACTTGAAATTAAGTTACATCTTTGTCTTAAAAAGGAAACGTAATCTTTCCCGAATCAAAAATGAAACTTGATTTAGAGTGGGTCGTCTTAAATCGTGACTAAGTAAGACCAGTTAATTCGAAATCAAGGCTAATTCACGCAAATTCGATGTTCAAGATGGCCAGGACTATTCGGATTTGAAAAAAAAATATTGAAGGAAATGAAAAAAAATTATTATTAGCCAACTAGACAGTTTTACTTGTGCACCAAAAGCTCCAAGTGCTGAAGCTGACCAAGATGGTCTCGACTCTGGACTTTTTTTTCAAGTATCGAAGTGATTGAAAAAAATTACTTTCAGCCAACTAGACATTTTCACTAGTACATCAAGCGTACAAATCGAGTTTTACTTTTTGTCTTAAAATCGAGTCTTACTTTTTGTCTTGAAATTAAGTCTTACTTTTTGTCTTAAAATAAAGTCTTACTTTTTGTCTTGAAATTAAGTCTTATTTCTTGTGATAAAATTTAGTCTTACTTTTTGTCTTAAAATTAAGTCTTACTTTTTGTCATAAAATTGAGTCTTATTATTTGTCTCAAAATCGAGTCTTACTTTTTGTCTTAAAATCGAGTCTTACTTTTTGTCTTGAAATTTAGTCTTATTATTTGTCTTAAAATCGAGTCTTACTTTTTGTCTTGAAATTTAGTCTTACTTTTTGTCTTAAAATTAAGTCTTATTTTTTGTCTTAAAATCAATTCTTACTTTTTGTTTTAAAATCGAGTCTTATTATTTGTCTTAAAATTAAGTCTTACTTTTTGTCTTAAAATTAAGTCTTACTTTTTGTCTTGAAATTAAGTCTTACTTTTTGTCTTAAAATCGAGTCTTACTTTTTGTCTTGAAATTAAGTCTTATTTCTTGTCATAAAATTAAGTCTTACTTTTTGTCTTGAAATTTAGTCTTACTTTCTGTCTTAAAATCGAGTCTTACTTTTTGTCTTGAAATGAAGTCTTATTTCTTGTGATAAAATTTAGTCTTACTTTTTGTTGACTGAATTTTTTTTTTAATGTCTTTGATATTTAAAAAAAATCCAGAGTCTTGGTCATTTCGGACAACTCCAACAATTGCATCACTTAATGTACCAGCGAAAATGTCTGGTTGACTGAATTTTTTTTTTCTAATGTGATATTAAAAAAAAAAATCCAGAGAGTCTTGGTCATCTCGGAGAACTTTAACACTTGAAGTACTTGGTGTACTAGTGAAAATGTCTAATTGGCTGAAAATAATTTATTTTTATTTCCTTCAATATTTTCGTTCTAAATTCAGAATGTCCTGGTTATTTTGGACATAGAATTTGCGTGAATTTGCATCCGTTTTGACTCAACCGGTCTAACTTAGTTACGATTCAAGACGATCAACTCTAAATCAAGTTTTATTTTCGACTCGGGAAAGAATACGATTTCTCTTTAAGACAAAAAATAGGAAGTTATTTTGAGACAGCAAATAAGACTTAATTCTAAGACAAAAATGAGACTGAATTCTAAGACAAAAAGTAAAACTTAATTTTGAGACAAAGAATTTGACTTCCTTCCAATACCCGATCGAAAAAGTTTTTCAAATTTTCAAATACTCTATTCAGCGTGCAAATTATGTTCCAATTAAAAAAAAATTTTTCAATCCGTTGGCTAAAGTGATATCATCTAAAATATTTTTAAAATGATACCCTTAGTTTACATTCATTCAAAATATAGTTGAGTGCATATTTTAGAATTTCAACAAATGAAATTTGACATCAAGATCACATATATACATGGTTATGTGACTAGTATATTTGTTTTGCATTGATTAAACTCATTTTTGTTTTGGCGCTCGTTTCACTCGATTCAAATAATCAAGTACAAATCTATAATAATTGAACCAATCAGAAATTTAGCTCCTCCCATCTTTTATCTCTCTCTTTTAAAAAAACCAAATTCTTGGCCTTACTGATTATATACGAGGCATGACGATTGATCGTATGCACGGAGTCGATGGTGGTGTCATAAAAAAACTGTTATCTTTAACTTTTGATTCTGCTTTCAGTGGTCTTCCTTTTTCTTTATATACCGAAATACATGTGATAAATAATAGATTAACAGCGTTAAAGCCACCCAAATTTGTGCACCGAATGCCTCACTCTGTAATAGAACTAGTTCACTGGAAAGCATCAGAATTGAAAATGTGGTGTTTTTTCTATTCCGTACCAGTATTCAGTGGAGTTATGCGGCAAGATTATTTTGATCATTATCTATTATTAGTAACAGCAGTTTCTTTACTGAGTGCTGAGCATATTACTTCTCATATGCTTCGAGTAGCCGATGATTTGTTATTTAGATTCGTCAGAGAATTCGAGACTCTATATGGACCAAGATATTGCTCAATGGTTATTCATATTTTATTACATTTAGTTGAATGCGTAAAAAGACTCGGTCCTTTATGCGCACATACTTGTTTTGAGTATGAAAATATAAATGGGTTGCTGTTAAAACAGATTCATGGAACAAAACATATTGAAATACAGACAGCTAATTCTCATGATCGATGTATTAAAGTGGTAAAGCTAATCGATCAATTACCAGAAAGATCGATTAACGATTTTCGCACGAGTAAAAAAAAAACAAGTAGCTATAAATGAAAGAATTGATAACAACTCTTACAGTGTTGGATCATATAAATACATTTCACCGGTAGAATTATCAGAAGAACTTGTGAATTTGTTACATAATTCAAATATTATTGGAAATTTATCAGTCAGACAATATTATCTGTTATTAAAAAATAAGCAATTATACGTTTCTGAAATGTACGGCAGAAATTTACAAACGAATTCATCAGTAATACAATATGTTGATAATAATAATCAATTAAAATTTGGTCTACTATGTTATTTTATAAAAATTACAAATTGTAATTGTTATCGTAATTTACGTGTAACTTGTACATGTAATGGTCATCATTATGCAATAATTGAAAGAATCTATAGTGAATTTGTATTCGTTGCAAGAGGATATCACTTTACAATCGATTCGAGTACATTTCTTCATATATATAATGTAGATAATAATAATATTTACTTATTATCTATTGATAATATACAACTGTGTTTTTATGCAAATAGATGATATCACGTACGTAGGAGTACCCGTTAATTGCTATGAACTGGAATAAAAACTAATTTTATAAAAAAAAATTTTACTTTATTAAAGAAAATGAAACAAATTCCATCTTAGATATTTCAGTTCAAATATTATGAGAATTCCTATGTAAATGGATAATTTTTTTTTAAACAGACACAAACTAAAACATTTCCTAGATTGTAATTTTTTTTTATTTTTACTTTCTTCCTTAAATTTGACCAACTAATAATGCGTTGACAATATTTCATTGACATTGTTGTTACTTTCTATTACCGTTGATGATAAGAAAAATGTTTGTAATAAAAAGTTATGGGTACTGGGTAAAATTTTTGCTTTATTTACGAAATAATTTATTACTTTGAATTCGATTTAATTCGATACTCAAATTTGTGCAATAATTTAAACAATTTTTATAACAAATATAAATGAATAAATATATGATAGAATAATTAAACAATAATAAACAAGTAAATTAATAAATATAAAATTTGTTATTAAGAATCTGAAAATTAAATGTCATTATTTTAATTTGTTTCCTCTTTTGTAGAATCATTAGGACTTAATAAGGATGTACAGTATAAAAAGTCCTTAATTATATTCATTTATAAATTGTAACATTGAAAATACAAAAAGTTTAGAATTTAAGATTCATCATACGCTGAATATTTAGGTCCTGACTAGAGATGAAAGAATTTATAGGCCTTAATAAGTATAAGTAGTTCCTTTAGATTTAAAAAAAAAAGATGATATTTTTCTGTTATAAAATCTTTAGGAGCTATTTAGCGTATAAAGTACTTATAGGGTTTAGTTAGGTTCACTGAAAGATGTTAAATAAGAAAAAAAAAAAAGCCATTCGGCAGCCGAAATGGAAGGTAGATTTTTCAATTAATTAATATAAAAAAATAGTTTTATACATACATATCTTGTTAGTGTATAGTCATGGTATGAAATTAGACTCGTTTTCTAGGAGTGAGGGTAAAAAAAGACAACGATTATTATTGATAGAGAACTTCAGATAGTTGATTTGACATAAGATTATACAGGTAATGTACCAAACTAACCTTCACATAAATAAAGTATTGAAAATTTAATTAGTATGAGATCATAATTGTAATCACTGTTACCATGACAAGCCCAGTTAAAATAACAGTAATACTTTTATATAAAATATAAAATAGCTGTGAAATTAACAGGTTATTTTGTTTACAATAAAATACACGTGACAAAATTGTATTATAATGGGAAATTCATAAGTTATGTGGAATGAAAACCATATTTTCAACATTTTTGATTTCATTAAAGAGTTCAAGGGTATCAAATTATTGGAAGAAATAGTCAAAACATAAAGCTTAAGGTCATTAATGCGAGATTATTAGTCAAGCTTTTAGATACTTTTTACGGAATTTGTGTATAAATATTAGTTTTGATGTTATATGAGCTTTAGCGTTGATTAAAAACTGATTTTTACGAAAAATCATGAAAATTTCAAACAACCATAATTTCAAAACTATTCGAGGGATTAAGCCCATCTTCGAACCTGATCAAGGTAATCGCTTATAGAATAAGTGTAAAAAATTTCATCAAGATCCGATAAGAACTGTGGGTGCTATCGTAATGACAAGACAAGTGATAATCATGGGGAGTAGAGGTACGTTTGATACACCATAAGTAATAAAAGAAATACTTTTAATATATAAAATAGCAGTGAAATTTACAGGTTATTTTGTGCACAATGAAATACAACTGACGAAACTGGATTATAATAAGACAAGCATAAGTTATGTGGAATGAAAACCATATTTTCAACATTTTTTGATTCCATTAAAATTTTCAAGGCTATGAAATTATTGGAAGAAATGGTCAAAATATAAAGTTTGAGGTCATAAATTAAAGCTCATTAGTCACGCTTTAAAATACTTTTTGCAGAAATTATCTATGAGTTATAGTTTTAAAGTTATATGGACTTGAAAGTGATTAAAAATTGATTTTTTCGAAAAATCGTTGAAATTTCAGACAGCCATAACTTCTAAACTAATCGACCGAATCAGCCCATCTTCGAACTTAACCGTGGTAATCACACATAGAATAAGTGTAGGAAATTTCATTAAGATCGGATAAGAATTGTAGACGCAATCGTGTCCTCAAAAGTCGGTTCTATGACATAAATATATATATATATATATATACAATAGTTAGATTTTTAAAAAAATCTACCTAAAAAGTAATAGAATTCTAAGAACTTATTTAGGAGTTGACGATTATTTATATGTAGGATACTTAGGTTTTAATTAGAAAGTTGAGAATTTATCCTACCCAACGATAATGAATAGTTTTTATAGGTCCTTAAAAGATGTTAAATTTCGATTTTTTAGAATCCATAGGACCTAATAAGAGTATAAAGTATGAAAAATACTTATTTAGGTCCACTTAAGAATCTCAAGTACTAAAATAGGTCTATTTAAGTATATTGAGTACTTAAAGCGAAGTTAAATTTCGACTCGGGTAAGAAATTGAATTAAACTTTTTTAGGCTTAAAACATGAGATAGGCTTGGAATAAACCTTTTAGACTTGAAATTCTATAAGTCGATAATATATATTAGCTTGTATATTAATATTATAAAATTACTTATGTGTTTATAATATAATTTTCAATATATGGAGTTCATATAGCTTGAATATATGACAACATATAATATTATAAATTATATTTGTATATTTTGAAAATATATAATTATATAATTAAAAAGGCAAAAAAATAGTTATTTTAATATATATGACTTCTTATATAAATAATTATATTGTAATATAAACTGTGTTATATTATTTAGTATTATTTAAGGATATTAATTTTTTTCATGCGAGTCAACTATGTTAATCAGAGACCAATGAAATCCTTAATTGACTTGCGTAGTGTAGCGGGATGGTATGTTCTCGACAAAACTTGAATTACAAGAAGGATGCCTGGTCATTATGTTAGCATAGAAAATGTTCACGTCGTTAGCATCAAAATGATCCAGAGGCGAAGACGATCTGGTTTTTACAAGCCCCAGGTGTAGCAGCTTACTCCAAATGTTAGATCCATATACTTCATCAGCTAATTATTTTTGAGATAATTATCATGAGCAGCATTTAGTTTAGCTTTCAATTCCTTTCTCTTGATCTTGAAGAGAGTAAGTAGATTTTGGTTTCCAGTTTGCCGTCCTCGTTTCTAGATAGTCACCTTCATGAAAAGCTAGCTTGAGTTCTTTAGTTAACCAAGATCTCTCAGTACATTTGACTTTATGCTGTAGAAAAAATGATAAAAGTTCTATGGGTCTGAAGCATTAATATCAACATGACTTAGCCTCAATGAATCATTAAGAGCATTCGGCAATGCTTAATGATCACAATCTCTAAAGTTTTGGAATTTGACTTTTCCTTCGGTTCAAGTGGACTTAATTTCAATTCGCAGAATAGGATGTCATGACTATCAATAAACGGTGACTGAGACTTACCAAACTGACCAAGCTTGTCTTGATTGTCTACAATAATTACATCAACCCACGAATCAACACCAGCTGAATAAAAATTTCGATCGAAAGGGACGCAGTAGAAAGCATATTCGGCAATGAACGATTTTAGATGATTTGATGTTCGCTCATATTTAAGTAAGTTACAATTTAAATCGCTCGTAATCATAATGTTTGTATAGCTTTGATAGAGCTTACTAAATTCAATGGAAAAAGTATCCAGGACATCACTCTATAGTGTTCTGTAGAAGCAGGATAAACGGAAATAAGGTACAGACGGTAAAATTACATCAATTATAATGACCTCAGGATAATTTATATGCTGGGATTCGAAGACGTGCAGCACTTTTGATTTTAGAGATTTATTTAGAAAACATGCAACTCCTTCTCCTCTAATGTTTCGACCTGAATGGTGAACTAACACACTGTCTGGTCGAAAAATAATCATTGAGTGCAAAATTAGTAGTTGGATTAAGCCATGTCTCGACAACCGTTATGATATGAGGCTTGACCTTAATTACTAATGATTCAAATTAAGCTGTGTGAGCGAAATAAGTATTTATATTTCGGCTTAGAACATTGAAAAAGGTAGACTTAATTTCGATTTGATTCAGTAGTTGCTAATCCAGTTTATTCAGATTAATTTCGGAATGAATAACAATCTTATTTGAATTATCATTTTTCTTGACATAAATAGTACTTTTACACACCTATACATATTTCCACTTGAGTTCTTCAACTCTAGGTTTTTTCTGACTCAATAATTAATATAAATGACACCTTTTAATAAAACATCTACAAGACCCAAGAAAATGACTTTTCACCATTAAGAAATATATTTACTTTCTTTAAGTAACGCTTCTAAAACATGATATTAGATTCCGGATCTAATTAAAATCTTCTTGTTTTTAAGTTCTCACTGACAAAATGTAATATTTTCGAAAAATGAAGGAATTAATTGCTCTTACCCTGTTTTCCGAAAATCAAGTTTTCATCAGATGTCAATGTTTTGAGATCCTAGAAACCTATTCTGACTATTTTCAACATAATATCCGAGTGACTGTATGTATGTATGCGTGCGCGGGTGCGCGCGCGTGTGTGTGTATGTCTTGTGTGGATGTAAAGCCTTCATATCTTTTTAATGAATGAACCGATCTCAATGGTTCTCACAGCATTCAAAAGAGTTTTTATAAACTTAGATTTCCTGTGAATTTGAGATCATTTAGTCGATCGAAGTTCGAAAATCTTATCGGCTATAGAACTTGATTAAAGCTTTTTTTTGCTGCCAAGAACGTCTCAATCGGATAATCAGTCCGAGCAATATCGGCAACGAAGGAATAAAAAAAAAAATAGTTTCGTTTACGTTTTTCTCGAACATTTTAGAAACTAATAAATCAATCGATTCCATAATCTAATCAGCCCTAAAGGTCTATCAGCTGTATCGAATGCGCTGTCTCAACCATTGAACCCGGAATAATCGTTCAAGGAATTTCAATGACAAAATAATTTCATAAAAGTTTTCTTCTTCTAATAAAATCAAAAATTGCAAAACTGATTGATTTAAAATACTATTTACCATGAGAAGTTGAACAACTGCTTCCAATTCTGCCCAAACCTTAAAAACCGTCGGTTAATTCAAAAGATATCGGCGATAAAAAATTTTAAAAACAACAATTTACTTCATTATCCCTAGATAACGCATGCATTATGCAATTCATTATATGCACCAAAACTTATACCAGCCTTTGTTTTTATAGACTTTAATGATAGCTACACAATTTATTGCAATCAGTTCGTTAGTTTAAATAATATCTTTAACAAAATTTTTGAAAAATCACGCCTTTCAACTTGTTTTTTTGGATGTGTCATATATAAATTTTCTGGTCTTATTCAAAGTATACGTAACTCTTCATTTTGAATATTTCTATTTATTTCTGTCGAAAAACATTGAATTAATCAAGCATAATCGTGAGCAAAACGTTATAAAACAATCCTCATTGATTACTTTCAATTTCTTGAATTCTTGGAGATTAATGCACTAAAAAAAATAGATAGGAATGGTTACTGTGCTACACAAGAATGATCGCAAAGTATGTAGAAACTGATCTTAGCATACTACTCGTTATAATAAAAGCGGGTCATTTTTACATACGACTGAGTACGATTCAACATATTAACCATCACTAGGTTTCACATTATGTCAAAAACACGACTGGTTATCGTGTTCACAGTCACCGTCCGTTTACCAGATAATACAGGTTCCTTTCTGCAGTAAACGTGTTACTGTATAAAATACCCGGGAAAAAATGATTTTACCTAATCATATATACTCTATATATAATTACATATAGAGTATATATAATTATATATATTCGACGCCAAATCGAACGGTTTGAAAAATTTTAATTTTAGATTTCCTCCATTTTTTTTTAATTTTTTTGTACCCATTAAAAAAATCTTTTTCCGAGATGTTGAAATTTTTTGATCACCGATTCAAAAGATATCGAATTTTTTAAAAAATTGCTCTTTTTATGGTTTTTTACTGATAACTTCTTGGAGAATGGTTCAAATCAAAATACTCACTAAATAAAAAACTATCGTTTTTCCATGTACTTTTTGAAAAAAAATACAACAAAATTATTTCAAGTGTTTTAATACGTGTTTTTTGATTTTTAAAATTTAAATATCATTTTTTAAAGTGAGTGCATATTTTGATTTTCTTTAAAATTCTTTACAGTAAACTACTACTCAAACCACAACTTTTTAGGCCGGTCTGGTCGTGGGTTCTCGATGGCTACTATTTTTTTTTCGATTTTTGAAAATTAAAAAAAAAATTTTTTTCGCTATTGGATTAAATTTTATCACTGTTTTTTTTCTTTCAACGTATTTTGAAAAACTTTATGTATATTTTTTATTATAACAAGCATGGAAAATTGTTAATAATTAAAAATGACTATGATTATTTTTCAATGCATCTTCCTGCAATAAATATTTTCTTTATTTGGATAAACAGGGTGGCCACAAACCGATAAAACCGGGAATATCGGAAATTATTAGGGAATTTAATGCGACCGGGAAATATCATGGAAATGTCAGGGAATTTCGAAAAGTATCCGGGAATTAAATTGCGACCGTTCAAAATTAAAAAATGTTTCAACAATACACTACAAAAATTAAGGGATATGAAAAAAATTTCAAATTTTAAAGTGATTTTCAACAGGTTGTAACTCGAAGGAAAATGGTCGTATGCTAAAATCAAAATCGGCAAATTATAGCATTAGGTGTCTAGTTCTCTGATCTGGTCTTAAAATTTTTTTATTTTGTGCGGTTCCGGATTAATTCTAAAAAAACTATCAGAAAAAATATTTACCAAATTTTTGCTCGTCTTACAAACGGTCTTCGAGCTTGAATAAATTTTTTTCGATAATTATGATTGATTTTTGATTGCGATAGTTTTTTATTTTGTAAGTATTTTGATTTGAACCATTCCCGAAGAAGTAATCAGAGAAAAACCATAAAAAGAGTGGTTTTTTTTTTAAATTCGATATCTTTTGAACCGGTGATCAAAAAAATGTCAACATCTCGGAAAAATATTTTTTTGATGGGTACAAAAAAAAAAAAAAATTGAGGAAATCTAAAATTAAAATTTTTTAAACCGTCCGATTTGGCATGGAATGCCTCATATACAACTATATATAATTATGTATGACTATATATGGCTTTATATATAATCATACGTAGGCTTATATATAAGTAGATCTCTTAATACCTGACTAATATGAGTCTATGTGGGGCATTCCACGCCAATCGACCACTTTTGACCCCGACCCCTTTCGATTTGGCTGACAATTTTTTTCCTTTTCGATCCCATTAAAAGCATTTTTCAGGAAATTTTCAACTTTTTTTACCCAACCCAAATAAGCTATGTTTTTCAAAAATAAGGCATTTATTTTTTCAAATAGCTGTAACTTCTTTAAAAATTGACTAGTCGAGACGTTTTTTTTTTTTTCCCAAAACTTTTGTCTTTGAATGTGCTTTTCAGAAAAAAATACAAAAAAATTTTAAAAAGATAAACTCTATGAAATTTTCAGCTTTTTTTGAGAAAAACCGTTATTTCCTTAAAGTTAGCCATTTTTTATTTTTTTTTTTTTCATTTTATCAAAAAAAAAAACTTCAATTAATTCTGCGATTTTTCCTGCCAATCCCAGAGTGGGCGGACTTTTCCTTCTATTTTTTTTTATCAATTGAAAAAAAAATCTTGCCCAGTTGGGCTTATTCTACAAAACATCACTCCGGAAATTTTTTAAGATTAATAGACGACTTCAGAGTTTGAAAAATTGAGACGAAAAAATTAATTGAAAGTGGTAATCCTCGAAATCATTTGGATTTTTTTCAAAAAAGTGAAAAAAAAAAATAGAAGATACCTATAAACAATTTTATTGTAGACTAGTTATGAGAAAATTTAATTTATTATTTCAGAAATTGTTTTTTTCCACTTTTTTTAGACGGAATCCCATTTTGCCCGCTAAAAACAAAACTTTTTTTTTAACGGCAGCTAAAAATATTTTCTTTTCACTTTGAATATCATTAAAAATAAAAAGATTTAACTTGAATCTCCGGAAATACAGTAGTTACTAAAGTATCCCGTTTTGCCCCCCCCCCCCCCCCATTCCTATATGTTAACTAGATCAAAATAGTGGAAAAATAAAGTTAAGTAAAATGTAGAATTTAGATATCCACAAAATGGATTAACTTTGTCAATACGAATATTTCTATTTAATGTAATTTAACCCGTGAAAGTAAATATCCAAATTCTGACACAATAATAATTTCCGTAGCGTTATTAAAAATATTTTTAATAAAATTCAACCGAGTAAATGAGTATAATGGACGTTAATTTAATTTTCAGTGCCGCTGTTTAACGTAAGCGCCGTTGAAGGTGGAGCTGTAGAATTACCATGCGATATAACTCCAATAGGCTATGATACTCTTCATATGGTCATGTGGTTCAAAGGTCATGCAGATGGAATGCCACTTTATACGTAAGTGAAAATAACCTATTCGAATGAAATTGAATTATAATTAATATTGCAGTTATTTTTTATTTTTCTTGCGTTGTATTCCCTGCGTATTTTGTAATGTTAATTGAGCTTGATTACGGATATAATTCACATAGGAATTCAATTTTTTTCAACTAATATGAACTAAAATGAAATATTGAAATATTTATTAATTATCATAGAACATTTCAGAACCTATTATTCGTGCAATAAAATTTTAAAGAAGGACTTACTTAAAGCTTAGTCAGACAGATGAATTTTATCTTTCTTTTTAAGAAATTTGTACTATATTATATTTTAAACATTCGGCAAAAAATTGAAAGCAGAATTATTTAATGAAAATATAGGGTAAGTGTGGGTATTACTGCGGATTTTTGTGTTTTAATTATAAATAAACGATAACTGAGTTTTGTTGATTTAGAAAAATTATTGCTAATGATTGAAACCTGAAAGAAATTAACTGTACAGTAGTTTTACATGTATAATAAATTTTGAATTTGTTATTAATGAATTAAAATTGACAGGTTATAGAGGTTGAATATTATGCCTTTTTTGTGAGTTATTGCGCGAAATGACGTGGAACTAAAAGCCCCTTTTTTCTTATATAAATGACTCAATTTATATATTAATTGCTAACAGTAGTAAGATAACCTTTTTTCAATACCAAAAATTCAATAAAAATTGAATTTTGATTAATTAATATTATTTATTTACAGAAGCAGTGATTGGTACCAATAAACTGGGCATGTATGTATTACTGCGGTTTTGTCAATAACCCGCAGTAATAAAAACGCCTCTAATTGTATGCGTTTTTATACCAATTACTGCGGTAGTAATTTTTTTATTTTAACCTATAAAAATAGTGCATGTATCAAGTTGTCTAAGTTATTTTTTGATAAAAATCAACAATGCCTAAAGTTAATAATAAACAGAAGGTTAATAAAAAAATAAATCTAAAGTGATCAAAAAAACAAGATATAATTATAATAAAGCTGAAGTAGAATTAGCTTTAGCTGAAGTTCTAGGGGACATGAAAGTTGCTGAAGTTTCTAGGAAATATAATATACCGAAATTAACGATAAAAGCAAAAAAAATTCACAAATACAGTGACGAACTACCTGGACTATCTGGAATTTTTACTATTGTAAATAAGGTTTCCCAGTAACAAAAAATCAATTGGTTGAAAACTTAAAAATACTGCGTGACAATGATAATAGGAAAACCCCATTCCCTAATAATAAACCAGGAAGGTTTTGGCTTAAAAGTTTGTTAAAACGTCATCAAAATGTTTCAAAAAGAATTTCTGAAAATTTATCTGTTACCCGGGTGAAGGTAACGGAGTATCAGATATGAGGACGGTTCACTAGTATTCTTAACTACTTCACTGAGTTTTTTACTAATAAAGACTACAAAAATCGATTCTACAAGAATTTTTAATGGTAATAAAATTAGAGTTTCCATATGAGTCCGAAGCCGTCATCAGTAGATTGTACTGTGCAGTGTTTACTTGTCATATTTATTTTTATAAATTAATATAAATCTGTCATTATATTAATAAATTTTATTAATTACTTTATTAAGGTAATAATTATCTTTCAAACTTGTTCTATTTCATTTTTTGTCTGATCCCGTAGTTTTTCGTAATGGACTTAGTGGCAGTAATAGGCACGCAGTAATTGGTTCATTCGCAGTAATTGGCACACAGTTATAGGGGCAAGCCACTTAAGGCCCCGCAGTAATACATGCATATAGGCATGTCTATACAATGCTTATTATTTAAAGAAAACATTAGTTTATATCATTGTTGATTTTTTTTTTAAGTTAATAATAAGTACAACTTGGGTACAAAAAAAAAAATCGAGTTTTCATCAGATGTCGACGTTTTGAGGTCCTAGAAAGCTATCCTGACTATTTTCGGAATGATGTCCGAGTATCTGTATGTATGTATGTATGTATGTATGTATGTATGTATGTATGTATGTATGTATGTATGTATGTATGTATGTATGTATGTATGTATGTATGTATGTATGTATGTATGTATGTATGTATGTATGTATGTATGTATGTATGTATGTATGTATGTATGTATGTATGTATGTATGTATGTATGTATGTATGTATGTATGTATGTATGTATGTATGTATGTATGTATGTATGTATGTATGTATGTATGTATGTATGTATGTATGTATGTATGTATGTATGTATGTATGTATGTATGTATGTATGTATGTATGTATGTATGTATGTATGTATGTATGTATGTATGTATGTATGTATGTATGTATGTATGTATGTATGTATGTATGTATGTATGTATGTATGTATGTATGTATGTATGTATGTATGTATGTATGTATGTATGTATGTATGTATGTATGTATGTATGTATGTATGTATGTATGTATGTATGTATGTATGTATGTATGTATGTATGTATGTATGTATGTATGTATGTATGTATGTATGTATGTATGTATGTATGTATGTATGTATGTATGTATGTATGTATGTATGTATGTATGTATGTATGTATGTATGTATGTATGTATGTATGTATGTATGTATGTATGTATGTATGTATGTATGTATGTATGTATGTATGTATGTGTGTGTGAATGTTTGTGACCGGTCTTTAACTTTTTTACTGATGAACCGATTTGAATGGTAGAGGTGGCAATCGAAAGAGCTTGTTGGCCATCAACTTTCCTGAAAATTTGAGATCATTTGCTTAAGTAAGCTTGAAAATATTTGCGAATTACGAAAAAAAAATTTTTTTTTTTAGTTTCTTAGTCATTTCTCAGAAACGAATTTAACGATCGACTCCAAAATCTAATCAGGTCAAAAATTTAATAAAACGCGTCGATCGGCGCCTTAGCTATCTCCCTCGGTTAATTTGTTCGAGAGATATTGTGGGAGATAGAAATGCTAAAAACGGTTTTTATCGAAAACAATGGCAAACAAAAGTAATTTCGACTCGCGCCAAAAGAACCGGCCTCCTTCTTCAACAACTGTCAACAATTGAGAAAATACATACACTGACGCACCGGGGTCGCTACGGTCGAGCTTCTCGACCTTTGGTTTTAGGTGTTGGCCAACCTGAGTGGAGAGGTCTGAGGCCCAGAGACGACGAGCTGTCGCTCTCTTGGCTTGCAGCAACCGCCGTGGACTAGTCTTGGGCCTAATCGGTCACCACTGAGAGCGCTCAATTTAGTTCATAATCCAATGGCGAACTAGTTCGCTATATTAGTTCATTAGTTCTTTTTTTTAAATAATTTAATAAAAACAATAAATAGAGAAAAAAATATATTTATGATTATTGCAGGTTCTGTTTATTTATGGAACATTAAAGACTATTTTCTACATATTACTATGTAAAAATAAGAGTGTCGAAACTTTATTCAGTTTCAATAATTTGCATCGTTGAGTAATAATTTGTCCTGCCCCTGAGAAAACTCGTTCACAAGGCACAGATGTTGTGACGATACAAAATCTTTTTAAAATATATGCATATAAGTGAGGATATGTATGACGTCTTTCGTGCCACCACTGCAGAGGATCCATCTTACGATCCAAGTACTCCTCATTCAGATATTTATCAATTTCACGAATACTAGCCACAGTTTTGTTTTCAGGTCTTGTTATTCTACTTATTTCACTATCATATTCATCCCATATGCTCACACAATCTTTTTTATTTCCATTTTCATCTACTGATGATACCGGCACAAGAGCAGTTGTGGTGTTAGAAGAATTTTCTCGATTATTATATTGCAACGACTGCAATGGTGTTTTACCGACTTTATTTTGAAGACCTTCGATTGCGCGCTCACGGTAGTCTTGATTTTTCAATGATCTTGCTTTGAATCTAGGATCCAAAATTGTACTTTCAGCATATAAAATATTATTTTCCAAATCTTTAAATCGAGTCTCCATACCTTTTTTCAAGGCTGATTGCACTGAAATAATTTTTTGATTTTGGGAAAAATATTTCCTCAAGAAATCTTGAATTAAATTGTTAAATACTATAACTTTAGATAATGTTACATTTTTTTCGGCACTTATTTCAATTGTTACTTCATAAAATGGCTTAAGCAAAGGTAAAATTTCCTCTATGACCTCCCAGTCTTCTTGCTTTATATTTAAATTGGGACGTAATAGAGCAATCGTAGTAATCACAGCATCCTTCACCTGTACTATTCGCTGAAGCATGTCGTAAGTTGAGTTCCAGCGAGTTGGGACATCTTGTTTCAATTTTAGAACGGGTAAATTGAGTTGTTTTTGCGTGATGGCTAATTTGTTTTGTCCTTGGGTACTTCGATTAAAGTATTCAACAATACTTTTAACTTGCACTAAAACATCAGATATTTTTTTTGGTAGCAGTTTGGACGATAAGATTTAAAGTGTGAGCGAAGCAACCAATTGATCGCCACTTTCCAAGTTTAACAGCATTTATAATGTTCGATGCATTATCACTAACAACAGCAGTAACTTTATGCAAAATATCCCACTCTATCATGACATTCCTCAAAAAGTCACATAAATTCTCGCTTGTATGTCTATCATTAAATGCTTCACAAGTGAGTAATATAGAACAAAGCTTGGTTTCATCATCTATAAAATGGGCTGTTACAGCGATATAGCTTTCATTATTACTAGAAGTCCAACCATCAGTAGTCAGAGATAGTGCAACTGCACCTTTAATCTTTATTCGAGCCTCGCTTTGTAGTTCTTGATGGACATTAGACATTAAATTAGTTGATACTGTTTTTCTAGAGGGAAGTTGATACCCAGGACAATTTGAAACTAGTTGGATTAGTTTACGCATTTCAGGTTCTTCAACTACTCTTAAAGCATGATGTCCCTTAGCAATCATCTTGACAACTTGTCGGTCGATTTCTTGAACTTTTCGAATGGGTGGTGGCTTATGAATATATTGAATTATTGAATTTTGAAGCGATGATACTGCTGATATTGATGACGATGATGAAATTGCTAAGGATTGAGAATTATTATTCCTTGATGCAGTTTGACTTGTTTGATGAGAATCTGAATCAGATAAATCTATAAAATCTTGCCGTTCCGGAGCTAAAGGAATCGTAGGATGCTTTGTTTTCATATGTCGGGTAAGATTGCCATTTGAACCACCAGCAAAGCTAATATACGACGAACAATATTTACATTTTGCTTTCTTACTCTCAGTTTTTTCAGTGAAATGCATCCATAAAACACTGTGTTTTCTTCTTGATGTCATTATCACAATCAATCTGAAACAAATAAATTTTATTGATTGAATTATAATTTTAATCAATAGAAATTTCATAATGTTTATAGATATTAGTGAAAATAAAACATAATTAGTACTAGATATTTTCTTACGGAAATATCATATTGAATAATCAAAATTAAGACAAGTTAAATAAATGTCATTCAATAAAAATTGATTTTACTTTGCAAAAATACCAATGTTTATTTTTTTATGAAACTAAGTATTGAAGACTATTTGATGATATGGAAATTGAAATAAAATAATATAAAAGAAAACTAACTAAAAAAGTTTTCATATTTTTTGAATGAATAAAACCAATGAAAATAATACAACCGAAATTTTTAGGTTATGTGTCGCTAGTTAACGTGATATATAATAATAACAATTATTAATAACAATTAATGGAAATAGA
Organism: Microplitis deprimator; assembly: GCA_964016945.1. Taxonomy (NCBI): domain Eukaryota; kingdom Metazoa; phylum Arthropoda; class Insecta; order Hymenoptera; family Braconidae; genus Microplitis; species Microplitis deprimator. Next base: position 9,685,629 of record OZ024711.1, on the reverse strand, counting down.
AGAGTAAAATGTTAATTTTAATTAAACTTACTGTAAAATCAGATTTATTTGTTAGTTCAAAAAATTTACTTAAAGTCCGTTATATATTAGATGTGGATGTGAAGTTGTTTAGAATCGATATCGAAATATCAAGGAGCGCACAGTAAAAGTAAATGACTTGGTTGGTCACATAGCGCCAGTGTCTAGTAAAACCGACGCTAAAAAAAATATAAAAAGAACTAAGAGCGAGATCATCGACGAACTAGTTCGCATAGTTCACCTAAAGGAGCGCTCTTCCGACCTAGGTCGTTCGCGAACTACCCAAGACTACCGTGGACGGACGTGCCTACCACCACTACCACAACCATCTTGGTTTTCTACTACAACTACCATCTACATCTACTACTACACGTGCTGATAGTCATACTTATAATGGGCCAAGAGGATATAAGCCCACGACTCGTGGAAGCTTATTCGTACTTATGTTTAATTAAGTTTATTCAAATTATATTATATTTATAATTATTGTGGATTGGACCTGGTTTATTTGGAAAGGATTGGAATGGATTGGTGGACTTGGAAGGAACTGGCTAATGGTTTTGGTCATCGAGGAAAAGGTTCGGTGGAAGGAAGGACTGGTTATGATTGGAGATTTTTGAAATAAGTCGAGTCGTTTTGTTTATTATTGGGTTAACCATTTTTTTTGTTAAATAACATTTCATGATTGGAGTGGTTTACTAAATTAGAGTCAGCAGAGTCACATTGTGGTTAATTAAACTAGTCGAGTCAGTTATCATTATCTAAGTCGATTCAGTCGAGTCAGTATCATCATTCATTTTAGTTATTGTTCATCATTTCATTTTTTATTTGTGAAGTTACTCCGTTAAATAAATGCCATAGTTTCGTATTTAAATTGATACTTAATTAATTAATAACAACCTCCCTGATAAGTTAGTATAAGGTCTCTCTTTAATTTTAATACTGCGTGGTCCAGTACGAGGTTACCCTCATTCTAAGATTACTGAGCATAGCTGGGCAGGTACGTAAGACACCTTCAAGTTTTAAACATTTGTGGGCCCTTGTTTTATCAAGACCACAATCAATTGATAAAATAAGTGGACCCATTACAGTATTGAAAATCATTTTATCCAGAAATTACTAACTTATTTAATAATTATGATTGAAAACTATTCACTGTAGATTCATTTATTTGCATTTAACTTTGTTTTACTATTCTTATTGAATCTTCTTTCAGTTAAAAATTGTTTCGGTTAAAATTATTTATTGAACATTCTTTTGGCTGAAATTATTTCGCTAACATTGTTTATTTGAATATTCTTCTAGTTAAGGTTTATTCCGTTTAAAACTGTTTATTCAAATATTCTTTTGATTAAAATTCGTTCATTTTTAAATTATTTATTCAAATTTATTTTCTTATTGGCTATTTTATCATTAGAATAACATATAGGTATTTGTTCTACGTTTACGTAGATACCGAAGTGTTATCTACAAAAGTGTACTTAAAAAAAAGGAAAGGTTCTATTAGATTACTCCATTATTTTATTTGTAAAAATGAATCACGGTTAAAATTCATTCTAGAATTTAGCTTTTTTCTTTTTAATATTTTACGTGCATTTTTGTTGACAATCCTCTAATTGCTTTCTAAAAAAGTATTTCCAGCTAGCCTGTGGGTTTTTACTCTATGGTGAGTGGAAGTGTCATTAAAACTTCATTAAGGTATTTGCTCTAACATTTCAATAAACGTCAAACAAACAACCTCGGCTTATTTTGAAAACATACTAAAAACTACATCATGTCTTGTCAGTCTGAATTTGTTTGAAAGTAAAATTTAGTCGCCTACTAATTTTCATGAGAAAATAAAATTGAATATAATAAAAAAAAATAAAAAGTTCAGCATCTGAGCTGGACGTAATAAATAATTTGATCATTATGATGATTATTTGTTACGTCGGATTTGGACGTAAATTATGTTTTTGTGGGTATTTGGCCCAAGCCGAAGCCTATAGACCGAGAACCCCAGAGATCTTTTATTAAGGAGGATAGGTTAAATTTTCAAATTAATAATACGATATTTAAATTTTAATTTCTACTATTAGGAGTACAAATAAGTTTCCACCGTTTTATTGTAGATGGCGCGGCACGGAGTTTCGGTTAGCTTTCGCAGATGATAACCGGCTTAAAAAATAGTTTGGACATTCAAGAACAACATAACCTATTAATATCATTGATTTTATACTGGTAAAATATAATTTTTATAAGTTGAAAATGTCAAAATTTGAGCCAAGTAAGCGTCATTTGCGGGAAATATTAGTTTACTTCTTTAATTTAAAGAAATCTGCTGCTGAGGCGCATCAATTGCTCGTAGAAGCATATGGTGAGGGTGCTTTGAGTGAGAGAACGTGTCGAGAGTGGTTTCAAAAGTTTAAAAACGGTGATTTCGACGTAGAAGACAAAGATCGCAGTGGAAGGCAAAAAATTTACGAGGATGCAGAATTGGAGGAATTATTGGAGAAAGATTCATCTCAAACACAAAAAGAACTTGCTCTAACATTAGAAGTCACTCAGCAAGCAGTCTCACATCATTTAAAATCATTAGGAATGATTCATAAACAAGGAAATTGGGTTCCGTACGAATTAAAGCCGAGAGATATTGAACGCCGATTATGCTTAAGTGAAATGCTGCTAGCTAGACATAAAAAAAAAGGGTTTTTTACATCGTATCATAACTGGTGATGAGAAGTGGATACATTATGACAATCCAAAAAGAAGAAAATCATGGGTAATACCTGGCCACGCCTCAATATCAACAGCAAAACCGAATATTCACGGAAAAAAACTTATACTGTGTATTTGGTGGGATCAGCTAGGTGTAGTGTATTATGAGTTGCTTAATCCGAGCAAAACAATTACTGGAGCCCTCTATCGAACACAATTGATGAGATTCAGCCGAGCTCTGAAGGAAAAACGCCCTCAATACTATTCTAGACACGAAAAAATTATTCTTCTGCATGACAATGCTCGTCCACATGTTGCGGCTCCCGTGAAAAAGTACTTGGAAACACTTGATTGGGAAGTGTTACCCCACCCGCCGTATTCACCAGACATTGCACCATCCGATTATCACCTGTTCCGGTCCATGGCACATGCTCTGACGGCGCAGCGGTTCACATCTTATGAGGATACCAAAAATTGGGTTGATTCGTGTATAGCCACAAAAGACAAGGAGTTCTCCAGACGTGGGATTCGAATGCTGCCTAAGAGATGGGAAAAAGTGGTTGCAAGTGATGGGCAATATTTTAAATAAATTTATATTACCGTTCTTCTATAATAAATATTTAATTTGTGTTAAAAAACGGCGGAAACTTATTTGTAACCCTAGTAAGTTATAATTGATTTTAAAAGTAGCCTATATTTTAAGTTACAGCATCTTGTATATGTATAAGAAATTTCATCTCAATCTGATAAGTGGTTGATTAGTTATACAGGTACAAACCGACAGAGAGACAGACCGACGAAAATTCCAAAAAGGGTAGATGCAGTATGAGTAGGTCATAAAAATGATATTTGAGGCATAATTCAACATAAAAACACAATGTACAGACAAAGCCTATTGATTTATATATTAGTATATATATATATATATATATATATATATACTAATATATATATATATATATATATATATATATATATATATATATATAATATATATTGTAACGGATTTTTCACCACCGGAGATCTACCGGAGTGAAGTCCGAGTACACGTACTATTTGGCAATCTTGTTCAAATTATTTTGAGTTGGGCGCCAAGTGATTTAATAACCACCAATAAACTATTGTTCTATAATACGACTTAGGGTGGCGGATCGGGGAAAGGTCAGGCACTTTAAATTACGATAAATGATTGATCTGAATTAACAACAATAATTAGGCGTATATTAAAAAAAAAATAAATAAATTGATCGGTAGCACAAAAATAATCGGTAACAACAAAATATAATTTGCCGGTGTCGGCTTGACTCCATATAAACAAGAAATTGTTCGCAAAAGTCGTAGTTGATCGAAACACAAAATCAGTTCGTACTCAAAAAAAAAAAAAAAAAAAGGTCGGTTGACGAAATAAAATAAACTTATTTTATTTTTCACGGACACGTACAACGCACTTACCACGGAATACTTGACTCGTGACGTCAGAGTATTCTTACACGGCCGAGGCTACAAGACTGCCGTTGCGAATGAGATACAGATAATCCGTAATTCTCAGAAATATCGAATGAAATAAAATAAAATGTAAAATGAAATGATATTTTATTTCAATAACGCGTCAAATTGCACTAACATATAATTATTACACGTAATTAATTAATTCATTTTTATTATTACGCGAACACATCTCACTTTTTCGTTAACAAATTTAATTCTACACGTTGACCCTTTCGCGCCGATGCTTCGGCTTGTTCACTTGTTCACAATTCTTGGATTTTTGTTCGCAAAATAATCGGATTATTATTCACGTAATAATTATTACTCGCGATTTAATTGTTCTTCCGCAAATCGAAATTGTTCTTTTTATTCGTGAATCAAATTGATTAAAACGTGGCCGTTCAGTTCGAAGTCTTTCCCGGTTCTCTCTACAATCCATGTGGTGAATCGATTGCTTGGTCGAAATTGAAATTTTTGATTCTAGATGTCACTAGAATTTTCTCATCGGGTAACTCTATTCATTATTTCAAACCACGAGTCGATGTCGAATTTTTCATCATGTTACAACACCTCCCCCCAGACATCGACTCGGGGTTCCAAGGAATTCGATCGGTTTGGTTGTCGATTGTTTAGGTTTCCACTATATTAAATTGGTGTATTACCGTACGATGAACGGTGTGGCTCAATAAGTTATAGATTAAAATTGAACGGAATATAGTATAGTACCGGATAGCTCAACTGGTAGTGCACTCGGCGTGATACCGACATGGTCTGGGTTCGATTCCCAGTTCGGGCTATCTATATTTTTCTCAATTTATCTATAAATTGTCTTATTGAGAAAGTTTGCATGTTTAGGTTTCCACTATATTAAATTGGTCGAGTCGATTGGCGGTTGTTCTATGTTGTCGTTTTTCGGTGTCTTCAGCAAGTTAAACCTCGTAACCGGCTTAATACTTCTAGCCATTTGTCATTTGTTCGGCTTGATCCGTGCTTTTCAGGAAATCGATTGATCGGTGGTCTCGGCTTGATCTGATTACTTCCCGACCTTGACCAATAACAATTGCAGGTTCTGCATGTTGGATTCGGGCCGTTTTCGGCACCACATGACCAGCAGTAGCCAATTTGTCGAGGTTTCGGACAGTCATGATGTTCATGACCTGTCTGTCGGCAATTGAAGCACTTGCCTCGTAATTTCTCGTCGACGGTCGGGGCTAAATCGGCTCGTCGTATTGTCTCGGTTACATTCTTGTCGGTGTCACCGCGGCGATTTGTGCGGTCAGTCCATGTCAGTTTTCCGAGGTCGTTTCCGGCGGTTCATGGTTGTCGAACTCTTCCATAGGTTCTTTTCGAGTTTTCTTCTTCTTGTTCTTCGTTTTAGCCTTGTTCGACGATTTTTGGTCACAACCGTATACGGTATCGATGGCTGCGATCTGCAGATACTCGGCATTTCTCGTCTTTTGTTCATATCGCCTTGGATGATAAGCGCATTCCGGCATTATGTTTTCCTCTGGTGATATCGGCGGTCGTGTTTCTCGTCGAGTACGCGGTTTGTCAAATGTACGATCTAGTTCGTACAGTTTATCGAACGAGTCAAAATCGGATCGTCGTATCGTCGTATCGTCGTATGATACTCGGATCTCAGGCTGTTGAAAGCAAAATCGAGTTGAAATTCTATCGGCAACTTTTTCGATACTCTGGTCCACATATAGATCAGAGCATCCAAGTAATTTGAACCGGGTTCTAACGCAACCTCCGCCCGGTTAACAATGTCGCCGAGCAGGCGGCATTCGAAGTCGGGTTCACCAAATCGGCTTCGTACTTCGGTGATGAATTGATCATACGAGTCGATTCGGGATTTATTGCCTGACCACCAGGTCTTTGCGGCTCCGGTCAGCAATAATAGCATCGCTGCTAATACATCGGTGTCGTGGAGACCACATATCTCACCGCATTCGTCGAGTCGGATCAGGAATGTCTCAATACGATCCTGACCGTGTCCTCAGAACTTCAGGTTCCATTTGTTTACGTGTTCCAGCATCGCTGGCTGATATCGAGCTTCCTTAACTCGTGTCGAAGTCGTATGCGGTAATTGATTGGGTTCAATTGTTTGACGTGTTTGTAGGTTCGAATTTGGCCTTGCTTGATCGGTTGGCAGACCGGTAAATGGTAACTGTTGTATCGTTGACGGAATCGGTCGTATCAGTTGCATTCCCGATGCATTTATCGTCAGCATCGTACTTGATGAACTCGAAACTGTTGTAGTCGTGGACGTACTCGAGGTTACAACGCTTATGGCCGCATTTTGGCTCGTATCGCGGTACATTTGTGCGAACAATTCCATCGTTTCGCGATCCAGGGTCGGCACATCGTCTGCCGTCCATACGGTGTCGGGATTGTGTCGTAAATTGACCGCACGATGTAATCGGTCACGTAAAACATTGGCGTCAAGTGTTGTCAACATCTCGTGCATTGGATTCACCGTTAAATCGGCAATCCAATCGGCTGATTGTTCAGTCGCTACAATAGCGGTTGATCGTCGTTCTTGTTCCTCAAGTTGACGTTCAATATCATCTTGAGTACGTCGTAAAACCTCGATATCGGCAGCTACTTGTCGTTGTATCACCTCAAGTTGAATTCTTTGTGCCAAAACGTTATGTCGTTGGTCGATCAATTGGTCGTAGTTGTCTATGTCGTTCGAATTGCTCGGTAACTCTTGATTAATCAGAATAACCGGTGAAGGAAACGAAATTGTGCTGTTTTGTGCCGTAAGTTGCGATGTGGTCAGTGGCAGTATTTGTTCAGATGATCGGTCGTTGTTCAGCGTCACTTGATCTTCGAACGCGTCCAGATTGCTTCGTCTAGTCGCTGGTGGAGTACGGAACATCTTGACGAAGTTGCTTATTTAATTAATTGATCCGCAAACGGCTTGTTTTAAAGTTACGATCGTAATCTCACGTAGATCCGTGCCTTCTGACCTTTTGTGCCCCACGTTGGGCGCCAAAATATGTAACGGGTTTTTTACCACCGGGCATTTACCGGAGTGAAGTCCGAGTAAATTTACTATTTGGCAACTTTGTTCAAAATGTTTAAAGCTGGGCGCCAGGTGATTTTATCACCAAGAAACAATTACCAAAAATAAAACACAAAAATAAATTATTATTATATTAAACAGGAAATAAATTGATCGGGATCACAACGAATTATCAGTTACAAAACGAAATATAAAATGCCGTTGTCGGCTTGACTCGATATAAACAAAAACACAAATTGCTCGCAAAAGTCGTACTTGATCAAAGCACAAAGTCAGTTCATTGCTCAGTCCTGGTGCGCTCAGTATGCTAGGTTGTGGAGAGCGGGTCGCGGTTCTTATGACGCGGAAGAAGCCGATTAATCACATTTAAATTAAAATAAAATAAAGAAAACAAAACTAAATAGAATACCGTAAAAATGACGCGAGAGTGACGCGGAGGACCCAAATGGCCCGCGGTCGAGTACTCTCGGTCCATCAACTACATGAATACCTGAGTACGCTATCGGGAACCTCTCGTGGACGACGAATCACATAACTTAACACAATACTTAATAAAATAAAATAAATGATGCGGTAATTCGCGACAACAATTCACACGATAAACGGTTTCAAGAGCACAATTCACAGATCCACAAGCTACCAAAACGACGACAGTCTAGGGTTGCGGTCGAGGTCCACCTCAGAGACTCTCCGACTCCCCACCACTCGCTCTCAAACTCTAAAACTCCGACTCCTGGATCTGATCGTACCCGAGCGACCCCGAATCCAAACTCTCTTATACCATGGTCTGCTCCCAACTACCCTTCTCTTTTCTCTCACTTCATTCACTCGCATGCTCTACTTCTTTCAGTCACTCTCCCATTCTCGCTTCTCCATCCATTCTTCCCCCACTACATACAAGCCGTGGACTCACGGGTCTTCCCGCAATGTCATTCCCCGTGATATCCGAAGTTAGCGAAATTCTGGCTTCCTCGAGCATCGCAAACGAGGCCTGCCATCCCCAAATAAACATAAACATACCCCTGCTAACCCCGAGTATCAACACGAAGGGGCGGCGACATCTCAGTCGCTCCTCCGTGATCACCACGTCAACCCCGAGGGCTAAGCCTAGGCTTAGTCATCATCACTGGTCGGGAGGCACGTAATTTTGGCCACTATCCACGACACAGCTAGACATTCCCCGTAAAATCCACGCTCTATCACACAGACACTCCAAAACATACACCGTACCGTACACTTGCTCGTACTCTTAACACACTTAACTTACCGCATATACAGACTCCATACTCTCAACTCTTCATCTACTATACTCAACTCGACACACATACTAGCTCTATCTCCCTCTAACACACAGATTCACACTTACTCTAACCTCAAATCTACCCCCTCAGCAATGTAACGTCACAATATATATATATATATATATATATATATATATATATATATATATATATATATATCTATATATTAAAACTTTCTATTTTTTAATTATATATTTCTAAGTTTCATACAGACGAAAAATAAAATATAAAAATAGAAGCTGTAAATAAAACCATTTTTTCCCCAACGATATCTCTCAAACGAATTGACCGATTGAGACGGCTGAAGTGGCAATTGACGCGTTTTATTAAGTTTTAGAGCTGATCAGATTTAGCAATTGATTTATCTAGCCGTTTTTGAGAAATTTCAAAAAAACTATAAAAAATTATTTTTTTAATTCTTTCGTTAACGGTTTCTCTTGAATGAATTAACCGATTTTGATGGTCGAGGTGGCATTCGACGTGGCTTATAAAGTTTTCGAGTTGATTAGATTTTGGAATCAATCCACCGGGAACATTAAAAGTTATCCAAAAAAAAAATTTTTGAAAAAATATTTATTTTTGGAATATCTTCAAACGTACCCTACCGATTAAGCTCAAATTCTCAGTGATTATAGTATTTTACAGGCCGCGTCAAATAACACCTTGACGATCAAAATTGGTTCATCCGTTCAAAAGTTACAGAATATTTACATACGTACGTACGTACGTACATACATATATACATACACTCGGACATCATCTTGAATTTAGTCAAAATAGCTTCCTAGAACCTCAAAACGTCAAGATCTGATTGAAATTCGATTTTTGAAAATCGGACCGAAACCAATAACTTCCCGAATTTTGGAAAATTTTCAATTTCCTTAGCGGGAAGTTAATAACTCTTACAATTATGGTAAAAGTTCCTATCACATAGGAATAAATATAGGTAACTGATCCCATAATATACGTCCAATATTTCCTGGGTACATGGTAATCGTTCTCATACTAAGATGGTAAACCTTCCATACTACTGTGGTAAACATTACCATATATTATGGTAATGATTTCCGTAGTAAGTAGAATTTCTGAAAGGTATGGTAATTGCTACAATAATATTATGGTCACCATCATTATAATATTATGGTAATGATAGTTATAAAAAAATTTATCATTGTCTCACATTTTGAGGTTCAGTGTACCGAACATTTTTTGATCTACTTTAAAGCATCTCTTATTTCATACTTTCATCTTATGAATATCGATCTAAATATATTTATTAAAGAAGCTTAACAAAAAAAATAAGACTTAACAAGGCTGATAATACTGGCAAAGCTATAGAAATAAAAAAAAAAATTTATCACAACTATTAACGCATTTCGAAGTTGTTTAATTCTCCGAAATAATGCACAATTAGATGCAACCTTGTCACCATATAAAAGCCATTTTTATCTTCCTCATACTCACGGAAGTTGTTAAGAATGGGACAGTTGAATAAAGACCTTACAGCCGGGCTCAAACATAACATGAGTAAAGATTAAACAGATAATACGAATATATTGTAGTTAGAGAGAAAAAAAATTAAACAAAAAAAAATTAACTGTAAGCATATCATCACCGTACATATTTTTTTCTATATAAAATTATTTTCTGCTTGAGAATAATGCCTGATACTTAAATAACATATAAAGTATATAAATTTACAAAATACTTTCGTATGTGAATTTTAGATAAGATCTCTTTAAAGATGATTCCACACTTCGCGAATGGTACTCACTCAAAATTTAATTCTTTGTGCACGAGATAGTGTGAGGATAATCCCCCGTGGCATGGGTACGAAGGCTTTGGCTTGGAAGATAATTGATATCTCGTGACATCATATCCTATACTCTTTCTCCTCCTGGAAGCGTTTTCTCTATTCGATTTTTCCAATTGGCTGCACTGCGTGGCAAAAATAACAACGATAAGACACTAAACTGTTTCATGTGTGCTTTTTTTTAAAATATTATTTGAACACGGAAAAAAGAAAACAGGAATAACTGCTGTTCGATCAAGCATTTATTACATGGAGAAAAAAATATAGAAAAAATTACAATATTGCACTGAAAAAAAAAATAGGTTTTTGGAACTAGAAAAACGTAGTAAAAGAATACCTCGACTATAGGCTGTCGTATCTGTAAGTAAAGTGTTATAGTAAATAGTAATACAAAAAAAGCCATTCGGTAGCGAAAATGGAAGGTAAATTTTTTAATTAATCAATGTAAAAATTTAGTTTTATACATACATATCTTGTTAGTGTTTAGATACATCTTAGTTTATAGTCATAAAATGACATAAGACTCTTTTCCTAAGAGTGAGGGTAAAAAAGGACAACGATTATTTTCGATGGAGATCTTCAGATAGTTGAGTTAACATAACATTATATAGGTAATGTACCAAACTTACCTTCACATAAATAAAGTATTGAAAATTTAATTAGGACAAGATCGTGATTGTAATCGCTGTTACCATGACAAGACCAGTTATAATTATAGGACGTACAGGTACGATTGAAACATAATAAATTTTAAAAGTAATACTTTTAAAATAAGAAATAGCTATGAAATTTACAGGTTATTTTGTTCACAATAAAATACACGTGACAAAATTGTATTATAATGGGAAATGCATAAGTTGTGTAGAATGAAAACCACGTTTTCAACATTTTTTAATTTCACTAAAAATTTCAAGGCTATCAAATTATTAGAAGAAATGGTTCAAACATGAAACTTAAGTTCATAAATTAAAAATTATTAGACAAGCTTTCAGATACTTTTTACGAAAATTGTCTCTGAATATTAGTTTCGAAGTTATATAAGCTTTAGCAGCGATTAACAACTGATTTTTACGAAAAATCATGAAAATTTCAAACAGCCATAATTTCAAAACTATTCGAGGGATTCAGCCCATCTTCGAACCTGATCAAGGTAATCGCCTATAGAATAAGTGTAAAAAAATTTCATCAAGATCCGATAAGAACTGTGGGTGCTATCGTAATGACAAGACAAGTGATAATCATTGGGAGTAGAGGTACGTTTGATACACCATAAGTAATAAAAGAAATACTTTGAATATATAAAATAGCTGTAAAATTTACAGGTTATTTTGTGCACAATGAAATACACGTGACAAAATTGTATTATAATGGGAAATGCATAAGTTGTGTGGAATGAAAACCACGTTTTCAACATTTTTTGATTTCACTAAAAATTTCAAGGCTATCAAATTATTAGAAGAAATGGTTCAAACATGAAACTTAAGTTCATAAATTAAAAATTATTAGACAAGCTTTCAGATACTTTTTACGAAAATTGTCTCTGAATATTAGTTTCGAAGTTATATAAGCTTTTGCAGCGATTAACAACTGATTTTTACGAAAAATCATGAAAATTTTTAAAAGTCATAATTTCAAAACTATTCGAACGATTCAGCTCATCTTTGAACTTGATCAAAGTAACTGCCTACAGAATAAGTGTGAAAAATTTCATTGAGATCCGATAAGAACTGTGGGTGCTATCGTAATGACAAAACCAGTGATAATCATAGGGAGTCGAGGTACATTTGATACATCATAAATAATAAAAAAAATACTTTCAAAATATAAAATAGCTGGAAAATTTACAGCTTCTTTTGTTCACAATAAAATACGACTGACGAAATTGGATTATCATGGGAAATACGTAAGTTATCCGGAATGAAAACCATTTTTTCTAAATTTTTTAATTCTATCTATACATTCAAGACTATCAAATTATTGGGAGAAATAGTTAAAACATGAAGTTTAAGGCCAAAAATTGAAGCCTATTAAATAAGCTTTAAGATACTTTTTACGAAAATTCTCTATCACTTTTAGTTGTCAAGTTATATGAACTTTAACAGTGAATAAAAATGGATTTTTTTCGAAAAATTTTAAACTTATCAACCGATTTAGCCCATCTTCGAACTTAACCGTGATAATCGTCTATAAAATAAGTTTGAAAAATTTCAATAGGATCCGATGAGAATTGTGGGCGTAATCGTGATGACAAAATTTGTTATATTACATATATATATATATATATATATATATATATATATATATATATATATATATTGTGACGTTATTTTTCATATGGGGGTCCGATCAAAGTGAACGTCACAAGCACCAACTGATTTTATTGTATTTACGAGCATGGTAACTCAAGACTTATAGTTTAGCTTACAGGTATTAACGATTTTGATACAGATTTTTGATTTAAGTTAAAGTTTAAGAATTAAATATGGAGTAACGTCTAGCTACAGTTATGGGTTTTTGATAAGAAAATTAAGAATTAGAATCAGAAATATGGAAATTGAATATGGAATATTGTTTGAGATTAAAGTTTGGAAAATGATAACGTTCGAGTTTTGGTTTACAGTTTTGGGTATTTTGAGTATGCGGACGAGTCAGTGTTACCGTCGAGCGAGACTTGAATTAGTCACCCGGTATCATCTGATGATAGAACCTAGTTCTATACCTCTGAGACTTCTTGGTTTATTGCAGAGGTCTAGCTGAGATGCTAGCGCTCCAGTATATACGGAATTTGACAGATGCAGAATGGGATCAGTTTTGAGTTTTGGTTTGGCAGGCCTCAACAGTAATTTTGTGACCGTTGCTGTTGTGGAAGCCGTTTGGTCATTTTTAATTGTTTAGTCTGATTGGCCTCAGAGAACAAGCTATGACCACTTGTACCGCTGAGGAAGTCATAGGTCACTTAGTTTATAAGTTTAACGATCCCAGCTGAAGTCTGTTCCAGGAGAGCAACTACCAAAGATATCCATGCTCAAAATCAGTTTAGTGAGTACGTTTGGTGAGGTATAAGCCTTCAGTTATCGATATTGTAGAGTTTGAGGTTTGATTATGGATTTAGAATATAGAGGTCAGTTATTGATAATGATCAGATTGAGTTTTAAGTTTTGGGGTTTTGAGAAAAGAGAAGTCGAAGGAAGACCTTCGAAGAGCACGGACGTGAGCATTGGGCTCTAGTCGCTCGAAGTGAGCAGACGTGTTCAGTAATGGCGCTACAGTTCATGGCATTGCGGAAAGCTACAGATTAAAGATTATTGTTACAGAAGTATTATTCAAAACAGTGTAAGACGTTACTCGATATTTTATTCATCAGTTATCAGGTATGAAATAATTATTAATAATTATCAATAATTAATCGAGTTCGAGTCAGAGTCTTGAAATATTATGCTACTGTTTTAATTAAAGAAAAAATGTAAGATCTGAGAGAATTATGAGAATATTGTTACAGTTTCGTCATGTTCACGATTTATTGTTAATTTTATTTTTATAAAATAATTATAAGAAATATGTTTGGTTATTAAACGAATTGTCGTCTAATTAACGTCAATATGAAACCCATGTACGTTAGTTTTACTAGTTTGTTAAAGAAAATGTTCTAGATTGCCGGTTTTATAAATTATTGTTCTAGCTTACCGAGTATTATTTGATTATTGTTTCGCTCTATTAATTAATTTATTTATAATGTATTGATACGCATCAATTAGATGTCCAGTTACTTTTTTGTTAAGATTAATTTTATTATTATTATTAGATTCAGTATTTTGTTAAGGAGTAAAATTAGTAGTATTATGCTACAGTATTTGAGTTATTGTTAAATTGAGATTTAAGGTTAGTTATTGTTTAATGAAAATTGCAAATCCACTGATAATTTAGACGAATTTGGAGATGAATTAACCCGGATCACTCCCTCTCTCCATAAACCTACACACTGAGTGACACCATGGCATACCGTAAGTCTGTTTTTAGTTTTCCAGTCTCTGTTTTGTTTTTGCTTATAAGTTCTGAGCATTTTTGTTTTAGTTTCAGTTTTAGTTTTAGTTTGCGTGGTTTTGGTGATAATTCCACATTTCAAAAATTATCCAGTTTCTTAAGATTTACTGGTTTGGTGATTCCAGTGATAAAAATTATCTGGCGCCCTGTTAGTATTGAGACTGGAGGCTAAAGGCAGAGAACGAAGCTGCAATGCAAAAATTAGCGCGTATCTAGAGTAGTTAAATTTTGTGTTATAATATATATATATATATATATATATATATATATATATATGTAATATAACAAATTGTGTCATCACGATTACGCCCATACATACATACATACATATATATAAATTTTTTAACGAGTAGTATTTTTGAACTCTACTCAACCAATTATGATAGATTATGACAAAATTCCTCGAAAAATCAACCATGAGGACAAATACAAAAGTTAGATTTTAGAAAAATCTACCTAAAAAGTAGTCAATTACACTATTTTGCAGTTAAATACACTACGATTATTCTAGTGAACATGACTGTTCTGAGTTGGGTAATTTAAATTAAAAATTACAAGTCAGCAGAACTAGATTATTCATGTAAACTTAACAATTTATTTTAAGTTAAGTTAATTACTTTGAGCTGTATGTATTTAATTAAAAATTTCTAGTCAGCGCAAATATACGATATGGTAATGATTTAATATTTCTATCAAGTAATATCAACCAATTAAACATTATTTTCTTAACTTAAATTTTAAGTCAGCGTAACTACACTATTTTGTTAAGGCTTATCATTTTTATTAAGTTAGATTAAGTGTATTACGCTGGGTTGTTTGAACTAAAAATTTTATAGTATATTTCACTAAGAAAGCAAAGTCATTCACTTTTCATATATGTTCAACGAGTAGTCAGCCGGTATGATTATTTCTATTGAAACGAGTTCTTACGATGAAAGTAGGTCGGTAGCCTCGAAAAAGGCTTTTGTAGTCTTTAGGAAGACCGTTGAGTATTACATTTAAAGCTTGAGATTACTGTGAGTTGGTCCTTAAAAGGAGCGGTGAGATGGCGAAAAATCTTACGTTTGATCCGGAGGTCTGGTTGTCAACTATAGCCCTGAAAAGAGCTAAGACAACTTGAAAGTTAGTTCTGAAAAGAACTATTGTTATTGAGAAGTAGCTGGAGAATATTCAAGCCTTGTTCGCTTGAATATTTTACTAGTTAGTTAGCGCTGATTGCCTTGCTCGCTATCTGCAGAGTATTCTTTACAGTTGGACTGATCAAGAATTTATACGTTGCCGCTCTCAGATTCCCTTCTTTTATACCCGAGAGCCAGATTCTAGAAAGTTCGGCGCGGAGTGGGAAAATTCGATACCTGCGCTCCAATTAGATGGCTGGATTGAGAGTAGAGGGGGTCAAGTTAAGACTTGGCTAATGTGAATTCCAGATTGAGGCTGGAGGGGGTAGATTTTGCACCTGCACTGCTTTTCAGTCCATGCTCGGTGTGACTTCGAACAGTTGCAGTCTTTTTTCATGGTCCGCGCGAACCTAAGCACTTACTTTTGAACATTCTCCTCCCCTATTCCGCAACCATGTGAGGAATTTAAATCTTCTTCTAGCTAGTCGTATTGATGAGGGCGGTGATTGGTAGTAGAGCGAGCTTGTCAATTGATCGAGTAAGAGTCGAGGTGGCTATTTTAATGGTCACCACTCAACACAATCCATCACTACCCGGATGGAGCTGAATGACATGAGCGAGAGGCTATTTTGATGGTGGAAGCCGCTCGTCGGTGAAAAGTACTAATGAGCCCATTTGAATATTGTCGAGTTTTTTGCCATTTGGAGATCGACTGATGAGCTTGAAGACATTCCGTTGACCATCTATCCCAGAATCTTTGGAATCGTTCTTAAATTCTTTGGAAATGAGACAGTCTTGATTTTGGTATTGAGGATAGAGATGGTTCTGGTGTTGTATTCAGGCTTTCTCTACAAATGAAATGTCCTGGCGTTAAGGCTGAGATGTCTTCAGGATCGTCTGATAGAGCACTGAAAGGTCGTGAGTTGAGTACAGCTTCTACTTGAGCGAGAAACGTGGAAAAGTCTTTGAAAATGAGAAGAGTGTCTGAGATGGTTCGTTGAAGATGATGTTTAACGGACTTGACTGCTGCTTCCCACTTTCCGCCCATGTGAGGCGCTCCAGGTGGATCGAAAATCCATTTTATGCCGTCGTTAGCGAGAATACGTTGAAGCTCTTGAGATTCTTTTGTCAATTGTCTGAATAGGTCCTTGAGGATAGCGTCGGCACCTTTGAAATTTGTGCCGCAATCACTTCTGAGTGTCTTGCAGATTCCACGACGACTGGTGAAACGTCTTAAGGCTTTGAAGAATCCTTCTGCTGAGTAGTCTGAGATGAATTGCTGAGGTGGTAAAACATACAAAGACTGCAATCCAGCCTTTGAAGCTTTTTGCACCTCGACCTTGAAATGTTTTTGATGGGATAGGAACTGCATAATCTACTCCAGTGTTCTCAAACACTAAAGATGGTGTTACTCAAGAAGCCGAGAGTGGAGCCATGAGTTGTTGAGCTTGAATCCCACGTATTCGAGCGCACACGAGACATCTTTGAATGAATAACTTGATAGGAGCTCGGCCACCGATAATCCAGCAAGTCTTTCTGACATGAGATAGAGTCAACTGAGTGCCACCATGAAGAGTTCTTGAGTGAGAATCTGCGATGATGAGATCTGAGAGTTTACTGTGCCGAGGCAGTATCGCTTGATGTTGACTGTCCTCGGACAGTTGAGAATTCTGGAGACGACTGCCAACTAGGGAGAGAACATGACTTTTGTGAAGTCCCTTACCAGCTTGTATAGTTTTTATTTCAGATGAGAAGTATGCTTGTTGAGTTTCCCGTATGCAGAACTGCTTTGCAACTTCTAAATCTGCTGGATTAATTGGTGAGATGGCTAAGCTAGAGTTCGGAACCTTTTTGAATCTTGAAATGGCTCGCTGACAAATTGCAGTGATTCTGAGTAGTTTCGGAAGACCTTAATTAAAGGATTTGACTTGAGGTAAGTCAATAAGATTCCATAATGCTGGTGGAGACGTCACTGAAATGTCTGGTCTTTCTTCCAAGTCATCATCTGGAGATGGTGCTACCGCTGATGGCCAGAATCCTGGAAATTGAGATAGCCATGGTGGCCCAGTCCACCTCAATGCGTGTTCAATGAGTTGAGAAGCGCTTAAACCCCGAGAAGCACAATCAGCTGGGTTGAGTTTTCCTGATGTGAATCTCCAATGAGCATATGGAGTAGCATCATGAATCGCTGATACTCGGTTGCCCACAAACTCTTTCCATCTCATTGGATTATTTTTCATCCATGCGAGAGTGACTGAGGAGTCGGTCCAAAGGAATACTGGCACGTCATCAAGATTAAGAGTCTTCTGAACATGTTTCACGAGATTTGCAAGAAGAGCAGCAGCTGATAATTCCAATCTTGGAATTGTGAGTCGTTTAAGAGGTGCCACTTTAGTTTTCGAACAGACTAAAGTCACAGCTATTGAGTTGTCTGAATATGTAACTCTGGGGTAGACTGCTGCTGCCATTGCCAGTTGAGATACGTTCGAGAACCAATGAATTTGTATTGAGTAGGCTTTGGAGTGAAAATGTAATCACCTGGGTATCTTGATTGTCGAGAGTGTCTTGAGATCGTCTCGAAATTTAGCCCATTGATGAATTATTTCAGGCGTTAGTGTATCTTCCCAACCAATCTTTTCCAGCCAGAGTTGTTGCATCAGAATTTTTGCTCTGATTACAACAGGCGATATGAGTCCAAGTGGATCCAAAAGTTGTGCCACTTTGGAAAGAATCGCACGTTTCGTAATGGCTTGTTTAAAGGAGATGTTTTCTTGAAATGAGAAGATGTCTTCATGAGGATGCCATGAGATACCCACTATCTTTGAAGTGATATCTCCGAATGTGTGAACAGGTGGAGCGTCTTGAGATAATATACTTGGTAGTGAGAATTGAGAATGATTGCTTTTCCACTTGTCAAGGGGTAACCAAGCGGAGAGGCACATGTTCAATTGCGTAGCAATGGTCTTAAGTTGTTCGAGAGTTTCTACACCACCTGAGATGTCATCAACGTAACTACCTTTGAGAATTGGATCCACTGCACGTAGATAGTTATAGCCTTCGTCAGCTACTAATTGCTTCAGGACTCGATAAGCAAAATATGGAGCTGACCGTGTACCATACGTTACGGTAGTTAATAGATATGCTCGAACATTTGAGTCTTGATCTAGCTAGAGGATACGCTGAAGGTCCCAATCATCTTCCTGAGCTTTGATTTGACGGAACATCTTGACTATGTCCGTAATGAACATATATTTGTGTTGCCTGATGTAGAGCAACACGTCGAAGATGTCGGACTGAGTCTTTGGGCTAGTATGCATAATGTCATTGAGTGAGACTTCAGATGACGTTCTGCTGGATCCATTAAATAACACTCTCAGTTTGGTTGAGGTGCTCTGCTCACGTAATACTCCATGATGAGAGAGATAATATGCATGAGGAGGCTCTAGAGCGTTCAACGGTACAGCAATCATATGTCCGAGGTCTTCATATTCTTCGAGAAACTTGAGGTAGCGCTCCTTGAGAATTACATCAGAGAAGAGTCGTTTGAGAAGACTTTGAAGGCATCGTTGAGCTGTTAGCTTGTAATTACCCAGCCGTGAGATTTCTGAATTGAGAGGTAGTTGTACAACGTAACGACCTGTAGCGTCTCGATAATACGTTGTATTGGAATGGTCTTCACATTCTGACTAGATACTTGACCCAGAGCAGCCCATCCAAAAATGGTATGCATAGCCATGTGTTCAGATGGACTCCTCATGACTAAACGAGATGATCTAAGTATGCTTTTGAGATTGTCTGCACCGATGAGTATGTCAACTGGCCCTGGTATTGAGAAGTCCAAATTTATAGACTATTATTGATGAATCCAGTGTCAATTCTGATCCTGGATCTAGGAGAACACGTGCTGGATGTTGCGTGTTGTTAGGTGATATTACTAATACCTTGCATGTGGCAAGTAGCACTGCTGCTCGAGATTGAACCGTTGACACTGGACTAGAAGTCCGTTGTTTGCTTGTTTGAGAAGTCGGGTCGTTAATTGACTGAGAACTCTGTGATTGAACTGTTTGAGAAGTCGACTTTTGATTTGTTTGAGAAGTCTTTTCTTTGATTATTCGAGAAGTCTTTGAGACAATAGTTGAAAATGTCAATTCAGTCTAAGTAGACTTTAGACGATACGATAGTAATTCGTTTCGGATAAAATGCTGATGATTGGTGGTATCGTCATTTTGTCAATTTTTTTTTTTTTCATTTTCTTTGATTTTTAACGTAAAAGACTCAAAAGAAGTTGGAAGAAGATATATATGGCAGAGAAGAAAATCACCGGTGCTCGGCAGCAGCGGAAGTAGTTCAGTGCTCGCCACTAGATCGCACTCAACCTCTTGTGCTGTTCCGAGTTAGATATGTATTGCAAAGTTTTTATAGTCCATACTTGAAAACAATTCTGGCATGGGTACTCCTCTGTTATTTGACAAAGTGACAAGTGCCTGTTTTGGTAGTCATATAGTAGATGCTTAATTACATAATGACAATAATTCCTTGAATAATTTTCTCGATATTAAAACATGAAAAGCATGTTATTAAAATAAAGAAGTAGTTACTGGTACTATTTAAATTTATTCAAGTAAACTATGAATAAATTATTGTAATTACTGCGAAGGATTACGTTACAAAAACTAATTTTTCATATAGTCCGGTCAATTTAGACATTCGAAGTTACATAAAGTCCCAACAAGCTGAATTTCTGTGAAGTTGTTCAAAACATAATTATAAACAATGTCTAGAAGTTCCCCATCATTCCCCTGTAAGGAAAAAATTTAATTCAAGGTCAAAGGTCAAAAAAATGAGTTTTTCGCGATTTTCAGCAAAACAGTAAGTTTTATCATAAAAGTACCTTAGACAAAAATTGTAGATCATAAAATTATCTATAAAAAATGTATTTATACTTTTTTTCTTACGAGCCACCGTTTCTGAGATATAACGATTCAAAAAGTTATAAAAGTTGTTATCGTCATAATATGCACACGTTTCCACGCCACCTATGAGGTAGTGTACTTAGCGCGTTTTTTTTAACGTGGTTTTCCCAGTAGGCCTACTCCACGGGTCAGTTGTGATCCTGTTTAATGTAAAACTATTGCAAAAAAACGGACATTTTCAAAGATTGGGAAAGATAAAAGCGATGTAAATGAAAAAAAAGTGTTGAAGTTTATTCGTCTTATTCGTAAGTTTCAAATTCTTATTCTTCTTCTTGTTCTTCTTCTCCTGCTTCTTCTTCATCTTCATTTTGGATGCAAGTAAATTGCGTCAATAGCGATGTATCGCATGATACTTCGTCGGAGTCAAACAAATCCTCCATTGTTTGTGATTCAATATTAGAGCACGACCGGCCTTGACAATTTGTGCATGCCAAAGAACAAGACAGTCCGACTTTTTTGCAACCACATTTAGCACTTCATCCCTTTTTGCAGTTGCAGTAACAACTTCACTTTCAGTTAAAAGTTTAGCACGAATAAAACAATATTCAGACATTTTAAAATATTACAACTCTAGATGTATATACGTGGCGTACTCATGCATATTATGACGATAACAACTTTTATAACTTTGTGAATCGTTATATCTCAGAAACGGTGGCTCGTAAGAAAAAAAGTATTAATACATTTTTTATAGATAATTTTATGATCTACAATTTTTGTCTGAGGTACTTTTATGATAAAACTTACCGTTTTGCTGAAAATCGCGAAAAACTCATTTTTTTTACCTTTGACCTTGAATTAAATTTTTTTCTTACAGGGGAATGATGGGGAACTTCTAGACATTGTTTATAATTATATTTTGAACAATTTCACTGAAATTCAGCTTGTTGGGACTTTATGTAACTTCACTCTCATTTTTTGGTCTAAATTGACCAGACTATAGTTATATCAACTATTTATCAACTAGATTGAAACGGTTACTTATACTATTCAAATTTATTACAGCAAACTACTCAAACAATATTTTTTTCCACTGCTAAAATTTAAGTTTTGATAACTTATTTATTATAGTTATATCTACTAATTAATTCCAGCTGAGCTGAGATAGTTACTAACACTAGTTTAATGTATTAAAGCTAGCTATAAAATTATTATTGTCAGTACTGCTCAAGCTTCAGTTGCAATAACTTTTTTTTCCAAGTTATATCAACTACTTAACATTAACTAAGCTGAAGCAGTTACTAATACCATTTTAATTTGTTAATGCAAACTATGAAAAGTAGTTTTTATTACTATTACATCTTAAGTAGCAAAGACTATTTGCTTATAATTGCTATAACTAGGTTAAAATTCTTCGTAAAGAATAGTTGGTGTTGCTATTTTGTAGTAGTTTTGAGCACTACCGTGTAGTGTCAGTGACTACGAAAACTAGTTTACAGAACTAATATTTAATACTTGTTGTAGTCCAGGCTACTATTTATTTTTCTCTCAATGTGTAGTAAAATTGACTAACAGATATGAAAAAATACATTCTGTATTTTAATTATTGCAAAACATTTAGTAAAATTTACTGGTTGGCAATTATTACATAGAAAGATATTAAAAATTATTATGCGTAATGTATTTTTTCCTAACACGAGTATATTTTTTACTATCTGAATAGTAAATTTTACTACACGTATTTTCAATAAATACTGATTTAAGAAAGTATATTTTCTAATACAATATAGTATTTGTTACTATACAAAGATATTAAAAATTACTATGCGTAATGTATTTTTTGCTAACACCATTGTTTTGTTTTACTATCTGTATAGTAAATTCAACTATGTATAAATAAAATTAAAAGTTGGTGGGGATAGCGTATACAAATATGTATTACAAGTTCTAAAACCTTTCAGACAAATGAAAAGACTCGTGCGCGGGAGATCAGGGTTCGAATCTTGGTTAAAACAAGTGATTTTTTAAAAATAAAAAGTCGACACCAACACTAATATAGGTGACATAAATGACAATAATAATTAAAATGTTAACAATAATAATAAAAAGTTAACAGCTATTAAGAATGTAATTTGATTTATTTCCATTCTAATATAGTAAAATTTACTAAATATAACTAAAAATTAATATTCAATATAGTAGATTTTCCATAACCGGTATATAAGAAAATACTAAACTAGTTGTAAAATATACTTATTTGTTTATGAATTTTTCATATAAATCAAAAGCTCTTCAAGATTACTATCTAAATTTATTAATTATTCTCATATTTTTTAATAAAATTTACTACATTTTATTCTTTTTGTACATTTTTAAATAGTAACGCCACGCTTCATAAACGAAACTGTAAAAGTTACAGTTTGGTGCCACGCAGTAAGTTTTATATTTTAAGTTTGAAACATTACAGTTTAACAATATATTAAATTTACTCTCTCACACTATAATCTTTGATGAAAATTGTTAAAGTATCATTCAATATGCTTTTAAACTTAGTTTTCCTCAGCAAGTTTTACGTTAAAATTTCAAATAGTATATTACATACCTAGGCCAATAAAATAAGAAAAGTCTCAGAGCACATGTAATTGTTGGCCAAGGCGAAGCCGAGGCTGACAATGATGTGGTCTGAGGCTTTCTTTTTTACTTGCCAAGGTGCCTCTACTATTTTTCTGCTCAACGGAGCCGGAAAGTTGCAACTTCGTTCAGGGCAACGGCCTGAAAGTTGCCACTTTCTGGCCAGAGGGCAGAAAATTTCATTTAACTCCTGATTGATATCAATTACAAGTAATTTTTTTTAATTCCATCCCTCGGTGAAATTACGACTACATTTTTCTATTTTCAATTAAGGTTTTAATTTTTTTTTAATTAATTAATAAAATTTTCATACGGTTATGACAGTTGAAAGCCATTGAAATTTTTTAAAAAATGAGGGGTACTGTCTGAGAATGCCCTTAATATCACTCAGTAGTATTAACTCTTAAAAATTATAGTAATTATCTCGATTTATAATGTCTTTTGTTGATTTGGTGAGCTGTCAGTACGTCGACATTGTATAATATACATTTCATAGTGTGAATTACTGAAACAAGCGTGTTTGTGAATGTAGTTACGCGACCAAGCCAGTAAAAAAAACGTAGTCCAGCAGAGCGCGCTGTAATTCGTATAAGCAACGAAAGTTGTTATTTCTGGAGTAAAAAGCAACTAGGAGGTCCGTACTTTCGGGTTGGGGATCAAGGAAATATATTTTTATTTTTCAGGTTTATATTTTTTTGATTTATTATTCATGATAGTTTTAATAAGTCGATGAAATGTATTGATGTCGGTTTCATGTTTGAGTTTAACTAAAGTTTTTAGCATTCACCATTTGCTCCAGAGCGGAAAACTTTCGGAAAAACTTATTTTTTTTTTATTTTTTATCGAATAATTATAGTTGTTTTGTTTTTAATCACAATAATAAGTAGTTATTTAAGGTATTGTACGGATTCCGTCCCTTGGCTCGTTGTAGACAATTTAGTGTGAGTATATATCAGCGGGAGACAAGTTGAACTTTCGGCGTCAGTATGAGAAATAGTATATTACATACCTAGGGAAGTAAAGTAAGAAATGTCTCAGATCACATGTAATTGTTTGCCGAGGCGAAGCTGAGATCAACAAACATGTGATCTGAGGCTTTCTTATTTACTTCCCGAGGTGTACTATTTCAGAACCAATTCAGAAAAAAACATTAGAATTTTAGTAAAATTACCCCAGAAGCTTTTGAAGAGTATTAAATTGCCTAGAAAATGTCGCAAATGGCAACTTGATAACTTGAAATAGCAGCTTAATTATAGGAAATTGAAAAAAAAAATCTTAACATCCCTATGAATTTTTAATGGGAGAACTTCAAAATCAAATGTAAAGTACTTGAAATTAAAATTAAGGGCTGAAATTTGCGGGGAATTTTTTTTTTTTTTAATATTGGCAACAAACATTTTGAAGTGGGAGTGAAAAAAAATTAGTCGTTCCACATGTATCACCTTAATATGTATGTATATATATGTAGTATATGGGGCATTCCACGTCAAATCGAACGGTTTCAAAAATTATTTTTTCCAATTTTCCTAATTGTTTGGTTTTTTTTTAGTACTCCTCAAAAGAGGCTTCCTGGTAAATTTTGAGATTTTGTTAAGAAACATAAGATTTGCTATGCAATACAGCTAATACTTTTACAGGAACTCAAAAATTTCATATAATCATTCGAAAAACGACGGAGCTATATTAACTATAAATAGTACTCGAGTTCATACAGCAATCGTTAATGTAAAATTCTTAAAAGAACACGAAAATAATCAAAAACGTTTGTAATACAGTTTCGACGCTTCTTCGAATAATTATATGAAATTTTTGAGTTCCTGTAATGGTCTTAGCTGTATTGTATAGCAAATCTAATGTTTCTTTTACTTCGAAATAGTTGATTCTCAATAAATAAAAACATTTATTATAACTGCTCATAAATAGCTCTAACTTTTACTTACTGCTTTTAAATTCCTACTCAGAACAAAAAAATATCAAAACCAATTTATAATATGTAAGAAAAGCAAGTGTACAGTGTCGAAAATCGGTACTGAAAATAATTTATAGCGAAAAAAAAAATTTTTCAATTTTCAAAAATCGAAAAAAAATAGTAATCATCCACAGCCCACTAGTGGACCAGGCTTAAAAGTTGCAAAATGGAACGAAGCTTAAGACAGAAAATTTCCAAGAAAATCAAAGGATACACACAGTTTTAAAAACACGATTGAAAACTTAAAATTCAAAAATTTCGATTAAAAACACTTCGACTATTTGTTTTGTATTTCTTTCTGTAAAGGCCATCTAAAAACGAAAATTTTGAAACAAAAGACCATTGAATTTTGACGATTATTACGAAAGTTATGATCAAAAAACCATAAAAAGAGCGGTTTTTTTTTTTAAATTCGATATTTTTTGAACCATGAATCAAAAAAATCTCAAAATTTACCTGGAAACCTCTTTTAAGGAGTATTAAAAAATACCAAAAAATTAAGAAAATCGGAAAAAACAAGTTTTGAAACCGTCCAATTTGGCGTTGGATGACTCATATTTATATCAGTAAAAACTAATTTTTTAACGTCATTCAATTCTCTGCAGCAGAGCTAGATTGTTTATTTCATTTGTTTAAAATTACTCTGCAGTATATTGTAATTCATCAAATAGAATACTCTTGCTGATATACTTATTTAAAATTTAATTCGTTTGAGTTTGTTTTATTATTTTTTTTTTAAAGATAACTTTTTGACGGACCAAATTAATTTAGTTTTATCATTTGTTCAGGTAAAACGTACATACATAGGTGAAGATAATCAATTGTTTTATCTCTAGAATTTTATATCTCTTGGCAATATGCATGCGTATTGTTCTATTTGATCATGAGGTCGTGGATTTTCAACAGATTTACATGCTCGGCAATTTTTCTAAAGTGCTTCAAGTTGACAATGCGAAGAATTATCAGACAGAGGAATAATAAACAAAAGACATCCATTATTGAACCAGAAAATGTCAATAAATGATTCATTAATGTGAAATATTACGGATTTGCGGTTTAATTATACAGCATGCACTGTACTAATATTGAATGGCATCATGACTCACTAGAGTCAGTAGACTAGCTTAATCAATAATAACAATAATTTATTTTTTGATAAACCCACAATTAAAAGATTAGATATTATGGATTCATTTAAAGTTTATTGTGAAATAAATTATTCTCGAATGAAACTCAAGTTTCAAAATTAATTTAGTTGATTTTGGAAGAAAAGATTTTTTTACATTTATCTAAAAGTTTTAAATAAATTATTCGTTTGTTTTGAATTATAAATTCACACCAAAAGAAAAAAGAAAAACCTTAACAAAAAAAATTTATTCAGAGACACGGTAGCATTTCGCACCAAATCCGCACTCAAACTCGAGTGTGTACGAGTAGATGAGAGCTTACTGAGTTTCTATTCTATAATCATATCACTATACATTAGAAATGCGACCCTAGCCTTCCAAGGAAAGTAGAGAAGAAAACCGTGTCCTCTTTCGACCAAGTGGTATTTTCTCTAAGTATGAAGTTGGTACTACAGGAGGATTTACCAAGCAGGCTTTGGATATACGTAAGGTTATTATTATATTATGATCCTCAAGAAACGTTAACAGCGCGTTTAATATCGATATTTCGCTATTGGTGTTATATTTTTTATCATACTATAACAGAAAGTGTACAGTAACCAAGTAGTATTTCTGAAAAAGCGAAGTTTCTGGCTCTTTGAAAAAGTACTATAGTATCGATATGTCAGGTCAAAAGATTGAGAAGCCACACTGAATTGAGCAAACATTAAAAATGTCTTTGATTTTCTCAATATTAATAATTCATCTGTATATTCATCACTAAATGCAATTGGCTGGTTTATGGTGAATGTAACATACATTAAGTCCGGAATAACTATTAATTTTATTTATTTCAAACGAATATAGTATTATTTTATAATGATTTTGATA
Source organism: Microplitis deprimator (assembly GCA_964016945.1). Taxonomy (NCBI): domain Eukaryota; kingdom Metazoa; phylum Arthropoda; class Insecta; order Hymenoptera; family Braconidae; genus Microplitis; species Microplitis deprimator. Next base: position 9,658,612 of record OZ024711.1, on the reverse strand, counting down.
ATAAAATCAGTTGGTTCATGATTCAAGTGATAATTATTATTATCTTGAATTATAAATATTCAAACTTTGTATCGCAGATATTATAATACTTGCGATGTTAATCGTTTTTGTATGAATAAGTTAAGTTTTAGTACAACCTAATAACAATCATTATCGGAAATTTACTCACCCAGCACGTTAACCATTTAAAGCTGTTTGACAACTTATTAATTTTTTTTTTTTTTTCAGCACTATTTAAATTCTTGAAACCAATACTATCCTGACTAGAAATTTTGGTGTGGCTTGCCGAAAAATCAGTTCGGCCCGAACTAGGATTGCCTAGGCAAGCCTAATTCGTATCTTATCAAATCTTCATGAGGCAAAACGAACATTGGGATGTCGAAAAAATCTTAGATTCGATTGTGATCGAGAAATTCTGTGGCATTGCCGAAGTACGGCATACTATTGGAATTCCAGGCTGGTAGGTAGCAATAGTAACCTAAGGTTTGCCGAAGTTTGGTATGCCAAAGTCAGACGAACCTAGGAAAGTCTGTGACAAGTCGCACTCAGGCCTAACATTGGAATTCCTGACTGGTAGGTAGCAATGGTAACTATACCATATATATCCTCACTGGAATTCCCGTGCGACATGCCGAAATACCTCAGTGAACACATGACCTTAATTTGACGTCACAAGTAGGTCATAGAAATGTCACGGCATTTCATGTAAATTTAATGTCAATCTGACGTTCTATGACTTTAGTATGATGTGAAAACTTGTGACATCTTATTGATGTAAGCATTATGACTCTTGTATGACGTCACTGTTATGACTTATGTATTACGTACACTTGACATAAAATCTACATCACATTGTTACGTAGTAATAGTCATTATCGTACATCATAATGACGTAATTCTAAAATATATATTTATACGGTTATAAGTAATATGGCTGTCACATCTTTAAATCATCTCTTTACAGCAGTGATAAGTCAGTATTTTACACAATACTGATGTAATTTTCGAGTTGTAGATTTTTATCATCTATTTATTAAAATAAAACAATCATAGAATGAATTTTTAAAAATGTGTAAATCAAAACTAAGCGTCAAACATTTTTGGCGCCGAAGTTATCGATATACTCGATAATAGATTATTCAGACGTTTTAGATTAAATCATTAGCATGAGCATAAAAAAATTATCTTTGATTTTTTAAATGATATACCGAAAATATCATTGAGGATAATAACGAAAATGTTACGACAGTTTGAACACTTTTAATATGAAGATTATAAAGCTTATTATCGCAATTGTTCGATCTATTTAATTTCATACGATTTTGTGGAATTATTTAATGTTTTGCAAAATTTCATATAAGATTTTGTAAATTTCACATCACAGCAGAAACAAAAAAAAATTACAGAATTTGATGAAACTTCATAAAATTTTATATAATTACCATTGAGGCTGACAAATATTGTTTTTATAAAATTTCATATAAGTTCATGGATTTATTTAAAATTTTGTAAAAATCCATCACAAAAACTTATGAACTCTGTCTTTTCCACCATTTCACTCTAAATAAATCAATTAAGCACTAGGGTTGAACTCTTGTGATGTGGACCAGTGAGCAAGGTTTCGAACTACCAGCCAAGAGGAGCCATGTTCGAACCCAGCAGACACCCAGGATTTTTTCATCATTTAATTTTATCAAATCTTGTTTCTACATTTATAATGCGTTCGCGTGGGCAACAATCAAATCAAAAAGACGGTATTTTAATTTTTTTTTTTCTAAAATATTTTTTTCGGATTGATAAATTTGATATTACCCATATATCATATTGACGTCATAAAAAGTCACACAGAGATCACATTCACGTCATGTTTACGTCATTAGTTTGACATCACAATCTTACGTAAAAAAGTGCGAAATAATGAGTCGAACCTGACTCATTCATGACTCATTTCTTACGTAAATGATGACATAGCGTAATGTCACTCTGACGTCAAATTTACGTCAATGTGTTCACTGGGATATACTGATTCGGGACGAATGAGGCTTTTCGAAATACGGCAAGCCTAATTTGAACCTTGTCCAAATTTGATCGTTATTACCTCGGGAAAAAATTTTTTCATGAAATTATATGAAATTTTTAAAAATTTCATCAAATTTCACTAACATAATTTCATAATGAGAGTTCAGTCACGAGCTTGATTAATTTAAAAAGCTTCGTGCATTTCTGCTAAGTCCGGGAGCTGCCGAACTCGCTACTGTCCGCAAAGAGAGTATAGTGCCGGGTCACTCACTATTTGGGCCCGACACATACAATTTCTCTCTCATGACCGTGTCAAGACGCTATGAGAACCCGCTACGAGCCGGCCAATCAGATAATCCGTCTTATATCAACCGGCCAAAGACAGAACTCGCATTATACCGAGAGCTCGACAGCCAATGAGGAAAATTGGCTGTCAACTACTTCCTGTTGGCGCGCTTTTAAGCCAATAGAAAAATTCGTCTTATACATCAATGCTGCCACGTCACTACCAAACGTTCACGACGACGCTACGACGTTTTCATCATCATCTATTCTACAACGTGCTTTGCTACTTGCAACCTCGTGTTTTCTAATCGCTATACTTACAGTAATTATTCTTGTGCTATAAAAACGCTCAAACTAACGCTAAATTATCTCAATATCTAGTCAGTATATTAAAGCTGCTATTTACTGAGAGTAAATTAATTGAGTGCTGCGTATAATTATTTTGATAAATAATTACCGCATTGCTAACCGCTATTGACCACGTGTCAAATTTAATATACGTGATTCTTTTCTTTAGTTCGCATTCGCTATCAAGTTATCATTTAGTCGCTTTCGCTTTATTAATTAAGTTCTTACAATTATCAGTGTAAATAGTGTAAATAAATAAACAATTTATTTATTGATAAAAACTGTGTAATTTTTAATTGTTCAAATTCCTCACGCCTAAACCAGATCCATTTAGTTTTATTCGCTTATTTTACAATGAGGTATATAATCTATCGCGTCACAGATGCCATAAGGGCGTATAAATTTTTTTTTTTTTTTCAGGAATTGACGTAATTATATTTTGTATGTATAACAGAAACAAAAATCAAATTTTTTAACTTCCCGCTAAGAAAATCGATGATTTTCAAAAATTTTGGGAAGTTATTGTTTTCATCCTGATTTACGAAAATCGAAATTTCATCAGATGTCGACGTTTTGAGGTCTTATGAAGCTATTCTGATTATTTTTAGAATGATGTCCAAGTGACTGTATGTGTCTTTATGTGTGCGTGTGTGTGTGTGTGTGTGTGTGTGTGTGTGTGTGTGTGTGTGTGTGTGTGTGTGTGTGTGACCGGTCTATAACTATTTAACTAATGAACCGATTTGGATGGTTAAGGCGGTTATCGAAAGAGCTTGTTGGCCATCAACTTTTCTGAAAATTTCAGATCATTTGATCAAGTAGACTCGAAAATATTGGCGAATTACGCAAAAAAAAAATTTTTTTCTTTTTAGTTTTTTATTGATTTCTCAGAAATGACTCATACGATCAACTTGAAAATCTAATCAGCTCTAGAACTTTATAAAACGCGTCGATTGTCGCCTCAACCATCAAAATCAGGTCATTTTTCTAAGAAGTATCGTGGAAAAAAGAAATGGTGAAAAACGGTATTTTGCAAATATCTTTAAAATAACTGAACCAAACGATTTCAAAATCTGATTAGCTTTAGACTATCAAAACGGGTCGATTGACACTTCAAACATAAAAATCAAATCATTTGTCAATGAAATATCGTGGGAGAAAAAAATGCTAAAAAACGGTTTTTTCCAAATATCTTTTAAACTACTCAACTATTGCACGACTCATGATGCGAAGCATCAGTGTGCTTTACGATCGAAAAATTTTTTTCGCCTAACTTCGGCAACTATTTCAATTATTATACCTTTGATAGTTCCGGAATTAAGATATGTTGCACACCATTTTGAAGATAATTTAATGGAGAATAATTCCATACTTTTCAAAAATTTATTTAGTTCAATAAAAACGGAAAAAACATCAAAATAGTTTAAAAAAATGTCCTGTCCGTCAAGTATGAATCCCGTATACACAGTAACTTGTGAAAAAATCCAGTAATTAAATCAAATTTTTTTTTTTAAAATTCTTTGAAAGATTTGTTGGTCTCCTATTGAAAATGGCTAGGTAACTCAGTGTCGTTTAATTACAACTAATAAAAGAATAAAAAAGCTGTATAGCTATACATATATCTAAATATATATATATATATATATATATATATATATATATGGTAAAATTAACATGGATAAATACATCTATACATTATACGTACATTTATTCCACCAGAGGCGCTTGCGGACAGCCGTCCTAGTACAGCTGTTTTTTAATGTATTATTGCTCATTGGTAAGCCTGAATTTTTTCAATTCAATTCTTTTTTTTTTATTTATTTTTTTTATTTACATATATTTTATAAAGTGAAACTTCTTTACGGAGGCTAAAATTGAACGATTTGAGGCGGAAAAGGGGAGGTAGCGCCAGAGGAGAAACATTGAGTGAAAGTTTAGAATAGGCGAGAAGGGGAATTGCTTGTATAGCAAGCCTTATATATTTTAAAAAGTGGGGGGAGTTGAGAACAGTCGAGTAGAATGGACGAGTGTAGTGCGCATGCGTCGTAATTTAACCACGTTATTCATATATAAATATATATATATATATATATATATATATATATATATATATATATATATATATATATATATATATATATAATATTGGCCATTAGATCTTGTCGGGTAGTATAGCTTCGGGAAAAAAAAATCTCTGAAAATCAAAATATATATAACTAGTTTTCTACTAAATGTAAAAATATATGTATACTAATTGAATGTAAAATTATAAATATGTATTGTAAAATAAGTCACTAAAAAAAATATGGTCAGTATTTAAAAATTTGTAAAGAATTTTTGTATGTACTTGAAAATATCTATAATTAAAAAGAACTAAATTAAAAAGTTAATAAAAAGTAATTTCTATAAATAAAGACACACCTTCATATAAATTACTGTATAAAATTTAATTTCTATAAATAAAGGTACACCTGTATATAAATTACCGTATAAAATATAATTGCAATAAATAAAAACATGAAAAATTAAAAATAACTGTAATTATAAAGGTATAAAATCATTTAAAATATTTACTCTAATTGAATAAATGAATGAACGAAAGTATGTAATTTCAAAGAGAACTAAAACAAAATTACTATAAAAAAACAAATTCTAAAAACAAACATTCGCATAACTAAACATGTATATAAGAAAATTAAGTAAAAATGAACATCTCGATAAATATAATATCTTTTTACGTCGGATTTTTAATAAAAGCAGGCTTTGAGCCTTGACTATAATATGACAACGTGTTAAGGATGCCAAATTATGAGCGAAGAACTCGACCTACTTTAAAATCGGACTTATTAAGTATATTTGGTCCTAGTCTTTCGACCAATAGACCGGGGACAAGAAACCTTAGTGAAGGAATGTGTAAATTAAAACATGAATTTAAATTATAAATAAATAACTATATTGTTACAAACAAATTTCGATTAAAAACAGTTAAAATGAAAAGATTGAAATCAAGGTTATATAATACAGAATTATTCGGAATTTAACTTGTTAACAAATACTAAGTAAATTTTAGATACGAATGACAATTATTTCTTTTACGCTGTATACTACAAAAATCTAATTATTTTGAACATGCCATCAATTAGGTGGCTTATGTGAGTAATACTCCAGCCTACTCTAGTTGAAATGACTGGTAGAGAATGTTTCTTAATGATACAGTACAAAAATATTAATATATGAGACATTAAATTTCGTGGACTTACTACATATTAAATGGCGATAATTTTACATGGATATTTTATTGAAATATGCGTTGATCGAAGGTCTTCATCCTTTGGTAAATAATTATTGGCCTATTCCTTACTTCATATTTAAAATCGACTACGTGTACATCTTTCATTGTATCAGGTTTTTAAAAACAAGGTGGCTAGCAGCCTACTCTTTACTATATGAAAATGAGATCACTTGGATATAGGAAGAATAACGGGTATTAAGTTCATAGTTCGGGACTCACGACACAACTGACTATTTTTGGGTCCGTTCGTTAGACCTTCGGAAAAATGAGTGGTTTCTCAAACTCCTGTATTTGGGGGACATTCTTTTCCCACGTTCTTCCACCTCTACCCAAAAGTTTTCCACTTCCTTTCGGAAAACCATTGTTTCGGGGCCGCACTATCCCTTCCACATTGATTTCCCGTTTCCCTCTCTTTCAGTTCTTCACAACTCACTGCTCTTTTTTGCTAATAATAAATGTAATAATAGTAATAATAATAAAAGTAATTGATATTACTATTTTCATAAATCTTAATAAATAATTCGATTTATTTTTCCTTAAATTATTGTTTAATGAAATTTTCTATTTCTATTTTGTTTAAGTTTTATTCTAATATTTTAATATTTTATTTGTCTTTGAATTCTGATATTTTAATGTTTTATTTTATTTAAATTAAATTCTCATATTTTAATATTTTATTTTATTTAATTTGAATGTTAATAGTTTCTTTTAAATTTTAAATATTTTATTTAAATTCTAATATTTTAGTGTTTTATTTTATTTAATTTAAATTATCATATTTTAATATTTCATTATTTTTAATTTGAATGTTACTATTTTATTTTATTGTATTTTCGCTTTAGTATTTTACTCTTAACAATATTTAAAATTGTTAAATTTTATTATCTACCTAAAACCTTTTAATTTTTATTTATTTAAACATTCATTTGTCTAAACACCATAATTTATTTTTAAGTATTTTTCAATTGAGAAAACATATCAGAAATACATTACAATGGTACTATTTACTTTAAGTCTTATTTTAGAGTGCAGTTGTGATAAGAAGTGCGTCAACTGCCACTCTGACCATAGTGAGGATTAAAATTCCTTTTCACTTAATATAATATTCGAATATGAATTATGTGTTGAGACAAATTTTAAAAACTACAATAAAAGTAAAATAAAATGATAATAATATTAAAACTAAAAATTTACTCGGACGTAACAATCTATAAAAAATTAATTGTTTTTGAACATCTCTATAAAATATAATATCAAATTAAATTTGATTGTAGATATCATATCTTATAGAGATGTTCAAAAACAGTTAATTTTTTATAGATATTATATTTATAGAGATATTCATTTGACATAATTTTTTTACATCCATGTTTAGTTATGCAAATGTTTGTTTTTTTCATAGTAATTTTTTTTTGTTCTCTTTAAAATTACATACTTTCATTTATTCATTTATTTAATTAAAGAAAATATTTTAAATATATTTTAATGATTTTATACGTTTATAATTACAGTTTTCCAAAATTATTCATGTTTTTATTCATGGAAATTAAATTTTATACAGTAATTTTTATGAAGGTAGGGGCGGGAGGGGCAAAAAGGGGTACCTATGGAAATACTAAATTTTCGATGACTAAAATACGCCAAATCTTTTTGTTTTTAATGATATCCAAGATAAATAGACAAAATTTTTAGCTGCCGTTAAGAAATAAAATTTCTACTTTTGGCGGGCAAAATGGGGTACCCTTTAAAAAAGTTGAAAAAAAAAAATTTCTGAAAGTTGATCAAATTTCAATAAATTAAATTTTTTTTCATGTAAAATACATACAGAAAAATTACATTTCACATCATTCGTGGATACGAAGGGAGAAAAAAATTTTTTTGTGGGGCAGAGAAGCCTCCCTCCAAAAAATGATAATTTTTTTTTTTTTTTTTTTTTTTTTTTAATTGAATTCTTATCAATTAAAAAATAAAATATTATTTTCGAATATTTTTAGTGGCTAAATTTGCCCCAACTACAGAAAATCAGCCGAACATTTTAATTTTTTTTTTATTTGACGATAAAAATATGAAAGAATCATTTTTGAAAACTTTCGGCTGGTCCATTTTGCCCCAAGTGTTATGGGTAGGGCTAAAAAAGCGGAAATATATTAAATTTTTTTTAATTTGACGATAAAAATTTGATAGAATCATTTTTTCGATTTTTGGGCTGGTCCATTTTGCCCCATGTGTCATGCGTAGTGCTGAAAATGCTCAAAAATATCGGATATACAGTAATTAGACGAAAAAAAAAAATTTTTTTTTCACCAAATTTTAGGGGTACCCCGTTTTGCCTACCCTACCCACTTTTGCCCCCCCCCCCTTCCCCTATATCTTTATTTATGGTAATTAATTTTTATTAACTTTTTAATTTAGTTCTTTTTAATTATAAATATTTTCAAATATACGCAAAAATTATTTACAAATTTTTAGATAGTGACCATGTTTTTTTTTAGTGGTTTACAAATCTAGAGATTTTTTTTATTCCGTCATTTTACAATTCATATTTATAATTTTACATTTAATTAACATTAGTATATTTTGAAATATTGAATTTTCTCCGTACAATTTATTGTTTTTTAAATTTTTACATTTAAGTAGAAAACTAGTTATACATAGTTTTATTTTCAGAGATTTCTTTTTTCGCAATGCTATACTATCCGACAAGATCTAATGGGCAATATTATATATATATTTATATTTATATTAATTTATTTATTTATTTAGACCGACTTAATTATTAAAAAAGTTTCACTTCTATTGTGACCTTATGTCTGTGAGGCTCACTCGTTTTTTTTTTTTTGTTATTAATCGAAATATTTTGAGTAAGTTCTTTTATGATTAGAAAAAAAAATACTAATATAATTAAAAAAAAAAAAAACAATCAATTTTAATGAAAGAAAATTGTAAATATTTTAAATTTATTCGTGCTTCCCGCCATTTTTTTCATTATTATTTTATTATTTCATAATAAATGAGGATCATGAGTCTTCCACTTTTGGATTTTCCAAAGTTTTGATTTCAAATTTCCATCAGCTATAGAATTCGATAAAATACATCGATTACAACATTAAACGTTAGAATTGGTTGATTAGTTCAAAATACATCGGCGTCAAAATGTTAAAAAAATAAGATTTTATGTTATTTTTTCCGGATAAGTCATAATATAATGTACTAAAATATGGCCAAAATCATACCAACTTTTCGTCTTTATGGTTTTTGTCAATCATCATATGATGTCATTTAACTTGTTCTTTACTTTAAATCATATTATCAACAAAAAAATTCAAAAAATACAGTTTTTATTATTTCTCTCTGATATTTTCTATATTATTGCTCTGACATGAGTCAAAACTTATTTAAATCTTTATTTTGATCACTGACATTGATTTCTGCCTCAATACACTTAGTTTATTGAACATTATCGGGAATTAAATTTTTAAAACCGCTTCTTCATTAATAATTTTCGATTCTTAAATTTAGAAACTATAGCATAAAACGTAGTTTTCAGAGCTTGAAAAGATCATACAAAAACAACTGCATGTGATAGCATTTTCGAGCTTGAAAATATATTCACACTAATGTTTTTGAGCTCCTCGAGCTTGAAAACAGCGGGAAGTTTTGGGGCTAGCCCGCAGGGCAAACCGACGCCCAGATTTTTAACTTCCCGCTAAGAAAATTGCAAATTTTCAAAAATTCGGGAAGTTATTGGTTTCACCCCGATTTGTGAAAATCGAAATTCCAATAGATGTCGACGTTTTGAGGTTCTAGGAAGCTATTATGACTAAATTTAAGATGATGTCCGAGTGTATGTATGTATGTATGTACGTACGTATGTACATATCTATAACTTTTGAACGGATAAATCGATTTTGATCGTCAAGGTGTCATTCGACGTGGTTTGTCAATATCTCGAAGCTGAAAAAAAATTGAGCTTGATCGGTAGGATTCGTTCGGAGATATTCCAAAAATAAACTTTTTTCAAAAATGTATTTTTTGGATAACTTTTTACGGGCTCGATGGATTGATTCCAAAATCAACTGGGCTCTGAAGCTTCATAAACCGCGTCGAATGCCACCTCAACCATCAAAATCGGTTAATGCTTTCAAGAGATACCGTCGAAAGAATTAAAAAAAAAATTTTTTTTAGTATTTTTGAAATTTCTCAAGAACGATTTGATAAATAAATTTCAAAGTCTGATCAGTTGTAGAACTCAACAAAACGCGTCGATTGCCACCTTAACCATCTCAATCGCTTTATTAGTTCGAGAGATATCGTTTGAGAAAAAATGGTAAAAAACGTTTTTTTTCGAAAACAATGGCATACAAAAGTATTTTCGAGCTCGAAAATGTATCCACAACAATTTTTCGAGCTCAAGGAGCTGCGTTAATATCCGCGGACAAAATATCCGTGACAAAATATCCCACGATAAAATATCCTCAAGATTAAATATCGACAAAAAATAATACCCCGGGAAAAAATGCTTAGATATGATCATATCTGTTCATGTATGATTATATATAAGCTCATATATGAGGCCATGTATGGTCATATCTGCACTCGAATAGGGGAAAAATGTTCAGGCATGATCATATCTGTTCATATATGATTATATATGACTTCATGTATGATCTTGCATGATCATATCTGCAGCCTTTTACGAGGAAAAATAATCAGATATGATCATATATAAGCTCATATATGACTTTACACAGAAAAAAAGAATTTCTGGGCGCAAAAAATTTCTTCTTATCCTAAAAAAATTTTTTCTTGACCCAAGAAATATTTTGTATTATGAAGTGAGAACAAAAATTTTCTTGGGGGTGAGAAAAAATTTTCTTGGAACAAGAAAAAAATTTTAAAGGGAGAAAAAAATTCTTAAGCCAAGAAAAATTTTTGACTTTAATTCATAATACAAAATATTTCTTGCGCCGAGAAATTCTTTTTTTCTGTGTATATATAATTATACTTCTCTAGGCGCATACACAACACATGTTTTACTTTAATACAAGTGCAAATTGTATATGCATATTAGGGTGCTTCATTTCGGAGTAACATTTTTTTTTTTTCAAGTGCATGTGGAAAAAATCATAGTTAAACACAAAAAAAAAAATTTTCGCGCAAGAAAAAAAATTCTATGTCGATTACAGACCTAGCTCATTGAAAAGTTCGATTTTCCCATTTAAATAACACGGGAAAATTTTTTTTCTTAGTTTTAAGTATTGTTAACTCTTTAACAAATCAATAGATCGAATAGACCAATACATATTTTTGTAGAAAATTGAACGCTCAATAAGAAAGGTCTCTTATCATTTTTCGATAAATCCACCTGTTCAAAAGTTATTGGAGCTCGAAGTAAAGTTGGAGATCTTTTCACTTTTCCGGCGAAACTATTAGACTTATCACAACATGTTATAGAATATTTTTTGTTGACAATTTTATTCTCTACAAATTATTACGAGTAAAGTTTTTTCAAATTCCGCATTGTTTTCTAGTTATTACCATTTTAATGTCGAGCTCTTGAAATCGATCAGAACCACTTTTTTAAGAGCTTGTAATTAAAATAAAAATAAATAGAAAACAATGCTGAATTTGGAAAAACTTTACTGACAATAATTTGTAGAGAATAAAATTGTCAACAAAAAAGATCTAACAACATTTTAGGATAAATCTGATTGTTTCTCCGGAAAAGTAAAAAGATCTCCAACTTTACTTCGAGCTTTAATAACTTTTGTACAGGTGGATTGATCGAAAAATGATAAGCGACCTTTCTTGTAGAGCGTTCAATTTCCTACAAAAATCTGTATTGGTCTATTCGATCTATTGATTCGTTAAAGAGTCAACAATACTAAATGCTAAAAAAAAATTTTTCCCGTGTTATTTAAATGGGAAAATCGAATTTTTCAATGAGCTGGGTCTGTAATCGACAAAGAATTTTTTTTCTTGCGCGAAAATTTTTTTTTTGTGTTCAACTATGATTTTATCCACATGCACTTAAAAAAAAAAATGTTGCTCCGAAATGAAGCACCCTAATGCATATACAATTTGCACAGATGTGATATATAATTATATTCAGTATACTGAATCACTGTAGTGATTTAAATTGAACATTTTGATGAATATTATTTTTTATTCGTAAATATTAGTGAAAAAAATTATGCTTGTCTTCTTTTTCAAGTGCTCTGATTCAATTGAGGTGATCTTTCCGTATGAATTATTTATTGATATAAATTATTATATTATTATTTAATATAATTTTTACTAAATATTATTAAATTATTAATTTTAAATATTTATTATTGATTATTCAATATTTAAAAAATAATTTAATAAATTTAATACAAAATTTTTGATAAAAATTACAATCGAATATTAAATTAAAATAATAAATATGTAAAATTTATAATCCATAATATTTTGTATAAAGTACATAATATATATTTATTATTCTCTAAATTCAATATTTTTTATAAATTATGAAATATTGAATTTACAAAATAATAAGCATTTTTGAAATAATTAAATAAATTCAATAAAAAAATATTAAATAATAATGAAAAGTAAATTATTAATTTTTAATATTAATTTCTCTACAATAAATTTTATTTATTAACCTAAGATTCTGTTATTGTAGATTTTATGACTATTAAAGGATGGTTGTCAATACAAAATAGGAGACTATTTGATTGCAACACATATTTATAAAGCGATATATCTTGGCGATACAGGCTTATGGGGAGATAAATTGCATTTGCGACGTGATACTTATAATCTTAGAGTTGACCAAATAAGAACTGATTCATCATTAATACCTTTTTGTCATTCTAACTATTACAAAAAATCGTTTATTGTTACGGGTATCAATTTATGCAATTCGTTGTCTAAAGAAATAACGTCAGCAGAAACACTAAATATTTTTAAGACAAGATGCTTTAAATATCTGATGCGTCACGAGAGAATATAAAATATTTTAAATTATATACATCTGATCTTCGAATTATGTATTTCAAATTATGTATTTCAAAATTATTGATAGGATTTATAATGAATAATAGTGTATGTATCATATGAGATATTGTATCTTTGCCGGTTCTGAAAGGGTCTACCCTAGAACCGTAAAATTAATAAATAAAATAAAAATAAAAAAAAATAAAGGTTCTATTCAATTTCAACATGAGTACACGCATTCGTGTTATATAACATACATTTTAATGATAATGTATACAAATATCCTTGCAAATATGTGCAAACATTATAATTCCGGGTGCATAAATTTGATGTTTTCAAAAAACACAGTATGAATACTCAGATCTGATCAGATTCAAAAATATCCTGTCGATAATACATGATTTCCCTGTTTAAAAATATTCATTGAAAAGAATTAAAAATGATGAAATTCGAATTCTTTTAAATAATTTCAATTCTTTTGTTTGTATATATAGATATACAGTTTGCATAGAGTGACCGCTTCTCAATTCTTTTCAATCAGTATTTTTAACCAGGGTATATACGATCATACATGATCATACACGATCATATATGATTTTGTGTGATCATGCGGGATCAGATCCGAAAAATGGCCCAGCATGATCATATCTGCGCATGTATGATTATGCAGGATCATGTATGATCATGTATTAGCAGGTATGATCATGCAGGGCCAATTTTCGGAACTGATCAGATCTGAGTATTCATACATGATCATATATGGTCATATCTGAGCATTTTTTCCCGGGACAGTATCCCTTTTTTCTCAGGTTTTGTGTGAGTGGAAATATAAAAAACCGTCTATAAAGCACCCTCAGCGCATTCGCGCTTGAGGTGTGCAATTTATAAACCTATACGCTTGAAATAGTACAGTGCCTTTTTCTCAGGCGTTTTGTGTGCTTGGACATATAAAATATATAAACCAATACGATTGAAATAGTACGGTGCTTTTTTTTCAGGGGTTTTGTATGCGTGGACATATAAGATACATAAACCTATACGCTTGAAATAGTACGGTGCCTTTTTCTCAGGCGTTTTGTGTGCTTGGACATATAAAATATATAAACCTATACGCTTGAAATAGTACGGTGCCTTCTTTCAGGGGTTTCGTGTACGTGGACATCTAAAATATTATTAAATTAATCAACGGCCCGAAATTCGAATTTCGAAAATCAAGAATTCGACTTGAATAATTTTTAAGTTACTTATGGATTGAATATTGCAATTAGATTTAAATATTTACTGGATAATACAATTTTTTTAAACGAAAGAAAAATTTTTTTTTATTGAAAAATTTTTTTATTTATTTTTTATTTTTTCAAATGATTCTGTTATAAAATATTTAATCTTGAGGATATTTTATCCAGAGATATTTTATCCAGAGATATTTTGCCGTGGGATATTTTGTCGTGAGGATATTTTGTCGCGGGGATATTTTGTCGCGGGGATATTTTGTCGTCGGATATTTTGTCGCGGATATTTTGTGCGCGGATATTAACGCATGTCACCTTAAATTTTAACACCGCAAGGGGTGTGAAAATAATGTCACCGTCGGTGTAAATATTCTTTACTGGTGTTAAATCAAATTTTCCGGTGTTAAAATATTTTATTATGGAAAGGTGTGCACATATGTGTGCGTGTGTGTACGAGCATGTGTGTGCATGTATGCCTTCGCGTGTGTGTGCGTGTGTGCGTTCGCGTGTGTGTGCATGTGAGTCCGCGCCCGTGTGTGTGTGCGTGTGTGTGTGTCAAGATATTTTGTGCCTTTTATAAGCTTCCCAAAATTGATACTCTGAGCGGACGCAGTTTACCCCACTTTTACACCGGTTTAACACCGGTATTTTAACACCGCCGAATTACGCCTCCTACATCGGTGTAATTTTATTTTAACACCGGGCGGAGTTAAAATGAGTCCATTTATAACACCGCTCTTTTTACAGTGTATTTATAATTGATGATAATGATATAATCATAATGCAATAAAAATAATAATTTTTTATGAGGATAAAAGTATCTTAAACATAAACAGTTGAAAAATTAAAAGAAAAAAAATAACAAATATATGTATGTTATTTAAATCATGACAATAATTATTGAATATTGATTAACTAATTAATAATGAAATCAATCGTGAACCAAAGTTATTTAATGTTTACATGCAATTCATATTAATTTAAATAATTACATTGATAACTGGTGGCATGGTTTAAAAGTAACTCTGCCTGAAATTAACCAAACTTTTAGCTTTATAAATTTTTAAATGTAAGACGGTACTGAGTCCCGTCCAACATTCAGTCAGTTGAATATCACATGGTAGCTAAATAAATGTTAGATTTTATAACAGAGGGATTAACCTTGTCAAGTCTGATCACACCTTAGTATTATAGTCGAATATAAGGGTGCCACTGGAAGATGGACTCGGCCTTCCAGAACCGGATATTATTAAATTTATTGTGATAAAATTAATCAATCAGGGTCGCTTGTAATATTTTGTGAGAGAGGAGAAGAATAGTGAAATAGACTGAAATAAATTGTAGAAAAAATTAATTTTTAATTATTTAAGCACTTTGCTTTTCCTTTTATTTCTTATGACAACTAATATTTCCTTATGACAAACTAAATTTTCTCTTATGGCAAACTAATTTCTTATGGCAAACTAATTCCGAATAAATTATTTATTTAATAATTAATTCGGCCAATGGAATAAATTCCAGCCTGAATTAAACAAGAAAATTAATTTATAGCGGCCGATGGGCCTGGAATAAATTAATAATTTAATAATGAATTTTTGAATTATTTACCGGATTATTTACGCGGGAAATTTATTTCATTCCGGCCGATAGGCCTTGAATAAAATAATACAGAGTTATAGACAAGATGGCGGATAAGAGTGGCACAACAACGTTCGAGAACACGAGACTCGACACGTGGTTGAAACGGCCGACTGGCCTGGGACTACCAATTTACTTATGCGCGAAACCAACAGAAGGATATTAAGTAACATTGTAATTAATTCGGCCAATTAATAAAATAAATTCTAGGCCTTAATTAATTATAATTTACCTTGATGAAAACTTTCCAGTAACTGACAACCAACTGTAGCCAATGTTCGATTTTTGGCTGGTAATTTTCTCGTTCAGCTGATTGTCCGCTTCAGAACTTTCCAGTTTCGTCTCCTTCTGGGTTCCTCGACATTCTCTCAGTGTCCTTTTGCGCTAATGGTTATAAATTGTGGTTAAAATCTGAATTTTGGTATGCGTCACTAACCCACAATTTACGAGTTCATCGACCGGTTATCAACAGTAAATAAATTCCCAATTTAAATATTTAAATTTTCAAGACTTTCTAATTCACCCTGTTACAATTTAAATAGGTCCCATCGGTAATTTAGGATTAGGTACTATCTTATAGATTTCACTGACTACAATGTAAGATGGGTTAATACCACGTGAGATTCGACTCAATCCAATTTTATGCAGTCCCATCTTAGATGGAACTGAGTACAATCTTGGATGGGACTGAGTTAAATGTACTGTTACTTTCTGGCTCTAACTACATTTAAATAAAAATTTAAAAAAATTTTTTTGAAGTCTCGAATTATTTATTCGCCACGGTGGACGAATAAACGGTTCGACACTTTTTAGAATCATGAATAAACTAATAAATCGTTACTTTGTTGGCGATATTATTTCTATTCACCGCCAACAATGTAACGGAAATCTCTTGCGATAAGAGAATCGCCGTGACTCGCGTATAGTCTAAACAGATGACGATGCATGAGACCAGGGCCACGACGATTCTCTCATAGGCAACCTGAGATGCAACGATAACACTTTGATGAATGTACTTAGTCGAAGAGCAGCAGAACTGATCAGTTGATCGCGAGATCTCAAAGAGCACGAAACTCTGTACTAATTAACTGACTGATTCTCCTGTCTCCAGGTTCAGAGGAATAAAACCTAAAATTTAACCTGAATATAAATCTTTTGTCTAAAGAACCTTAAAGGGGCGAGCGCTTACTAGCTGCTCCACCCTTCCTTTGCTCAGAGCGTTAAACAACAGTTCGGGCTGATTCACCACCTATCATATGACCCTTTAGGCTTCGTGGCCGGTGATACAGAAGATCAGGATGTGCAGTACAGCTCGTTCGCAGGATTCAAGGTGTCATCGCGGACCTCACCAAAGATCGTTCGAGAATTCAATCTAAGGAAGTTCTTGTTGAGTCGTCGAGCTCATGTGTTGTTGAGCCGTCGAGATCATGTGTTGTTGAGCTTTCGAGCTCATGTGTTGTTGAGCTTTCGAGCTCGTGTATTGCTAAGCTTTCGACCCCTGGAGGTAGTAGATAGACAGAGGGAGTTCTGTCCCAATTAGCATCAAAATGGGTGCGATCTGTTGTATCGACTGAGGGTAAGTTAACGATAGATGATAATGTGTCGGCTGTTGGTGTGCTTATCTGGGGCCTTTTTGACATCATTTTGATGCTAATTGACGTTATTTGGCAGTCTTTTTACCGTCTGAGCTCATTTTTGAGCTTATCTAGGGCCTTTTTGACATGATTTTGATGCTAATTGACATCTGCTTCGTGTTCTTTTTAGCCGACCGAGCTTATCTAGGGCCCGTTTGATGCTAATTGTTAGCCATTTCCAGTTATTATCCACCATTTTGAGATCATGTTTGCCATTTTGAGCTCGTGATAGATGGTGCCTCGAGTGTATTTTGAGCGGGTAATTTCGAAACAAAATGACACTGTGATGGCGCTCAAGACTGATACTTTTCAGTCTATCAGTCTTGAGCGTCATCACGTTGCCAATTTACTCCCTGACTGATGTTTGATATATTCAAACTAGGGGTAGTATGAGCACTTGCGAGAAGCATGCGAAAATCATGCCATCTAGTGGCATAGTTTCTCTCTTTTTTCGCTGATGCGTAGTAGATGACGTCATCAGACAAGTCTGAACTTGTTTTTGAGCTAGAGTGGGGGGAAATGAGCTGAGAGCTGAGCTCAAGAGCTCGCAGTAGTCAGTCTTCATTGAGAAACGTTCTAGTTAACAGTGAAAAAATTTGTGTGGTTCATTAAATAATAATTTTATAAAAAATAATTTTATTTATAAAAAATTATTGTTAAATTAATTATTAATTAATTAAAACTTATTGCAAATTCTTATACTAAGTAAGTATTAATTTATATTGTCTTAGTAAATTGTAATCAATTGCCTTAAAAAAATAATCTAATTTAATCAAATTACTAGCTTCAAAGATGGATCTTTCAAAAATTAACGCCATCAACACCTTGGCATACATCCTGCCCGTCAAAAAACTTCAGGAATTAGAAGTGGACAAGACATATAAAATAACTGAAATTAAAAAAATTTCAACACAATATGGACCTAAAGTAGTTGCCAACCTGGATGATAAATTCACAATTTACTTTCCTGCAAGAACCAATAATGAATTGTTGGCTCATGAAGATAAATTAAAAACTCTCATTGACATGGTTTCTCAAGAGAATCTCTATCTTCTTTTTCATGGAACAAAATACAGTAAATTTGAATTTGTAACTCAATCATTATAAAATATACTTTTTGTATCATAAAAATTTATAATAAAATCCAAAAATTCCTGTATTGAATTTTGACTTATTATTTATGGACCTTATCATGTTAATTTTATTCACCTAATTACAATAGAGGAAAAATATTCATATGTATATTATGCAATTTGAAAATTTACAAGAACTCGTTTGTGCAAGGGCAATGAAAACATAAAGCTGCCTGATGTTTTTGTGTTAGTCAGTATTGTAGATAGGGCCCCGGGAAATTTAAAACAATTATACGCGCATGTATTTTATATAGTAGGAAATTAATATAAGCGGGAAATTTAAACGTCAGTTCGCGCAAGGGTGGGTATGCAAGCGAGCAGCAGCGACACTCGGTGAACATGCAAAGAAGGGGTATGAGCAAGATCAGCAGCGTGCCTGGAGAAACACACAAAGGAGGGGGAAGGAGCAAGAGCAGTAGCGCGCCTGGAGAAGAGGGTGACAGAGGAGCGAGCAGCAACGAAGCTCGGAGAAAAGGGCGACGGAGGAGCGAGCAGCAATGACGAGAACGATGACATTCGAAATGTACGCGGGAAATTTAAATATATTTACTTGAGCATACTCTGCTGCTCGCGGCGCGATGTTTTTAAATAGTTGAAAAGTAGTGATAATGAATGAGGAGAGAATTTTCAATAAAAATAAACTTTTTTATCCGATAGTAGTTTTTATTATTAAATATATGTTTAAATATGATTATTAAAACTAATTTTTCATATTAAATAATTTCTTAAACCTAATACAAATAATGATTGTTGATATGCAGTGTGTGTGTGTGTGTGTGTGTGTGTGTGTGTGTGTGTGTGTGTGTGTGTGTGTGTGTGTGCGATACATTGAAAAATAAATATTATTAAATAAAATATAATAGAAAAAAAATTTTTAAATAAAATAATAATTATAAACTTTAATAATTATCATCGTCATCAATACTTTGTTCATTTAAACTCCACCCACCATCAGAATAGTAATTCACCTCATTATCTGATATAATTATTGTATCGGGTAGTGATGATAATGATGATGTTTCTTCATCATTTCGAAGTTCTTGCTGCTGTTGTTGTTGTTGTTGTTGTTGTTCTTGTTGTTGTTGTTGTTGTTGTTGCTGCTGCTGTTGCTGTTGAAGTTGTAATAAGCGTTGTCGACTTTGTAATATTTCAATACCTCTGATGCATAAACGAAAAATTAAATTTCCAGTAAAATAATAGTTTTGTATGCTTGGCGTTGTTGTCACATCCGTCTGATCTCTGAACCACCAGTAGCGGTCCTCATCATTAATTATAAGGTATGTTGATACAGTTCCTATCGTTATAATTGGCTGATTGTATCGTTGTCTGTTATGATCATTTTGAATATAGTTCAGATGATTGGACACTGCACCAATAAGATAACCCATTTGAAAAGTATTTAACCAAGCTCTCGGAATTATGGCATCATATTTTATGTATCCTGCCATGAAGTTCTCTTGTTGCTGCTGGGTAGTATTCAACACTCTTTGCTGAAGAAGCTGTAAAGGAGGTAAATCGATTCACTCATCGAGTAATCGATTCATTTCATGCCTCCAAGGGCCTTCTAGGTCTGGGTACATTTCAATGAGCAAATTTCCCATGAAATGGTAGCGCCATGGTGATGGTATTCGGTCACCAGGTACTCGAAACCACCAGCTCATGTTTACATCACTTATTTGTAACAATGTTGTTGTTCCATTAATGGAAACAATTGCCTCTTCAAACTTCTCATTAATTCTGTATGGTTCGAGTTGAGCCATTATTTCGTTTGAAATTACTTCAAGGTTGACATTCAACCACTCAATTGGAAATATAATTCCATATTGAAATGCGTTTCCCATCTAGAAAAAAAAAAAATAATAAATAAATAATCAGAAAACTTGTTTAAAAGAAAAAAAGTGGAAATATTTACTTTGTTTATAAATCGACACTTTTACCGTTGTTGTTGTTGTTGTTGTTGTTGTTGTTGTTGTTGTTGTTGTTGTTGTTGTTGTTGTTGTTGTTGTTGTTGTTGTTGTTGTTGTTGTTGTTGTTGTTGTTGTTGTTGTTGTTGTTGTTGTTGTTGTTGTTGTTGTTGTTGTTGTTGTTGTTGTTGTTGTTGTTGTTGTTGTTGTTGTTGTTGTTGTTGTTGTTGTTGTTGTTGTTGTTGTTGTTGTTGTTGTTGTTGTTGTTGTTGTTGTTGTTGCTGTTTAATATAAAAATTTTATATGATTAATAAAAATTATTTTAACTTAAATAATAACTTGTTTTAGAAAAAAATATTTAGAATTTGTTACTATTTTTACTATATTTATATTTAAATCAATTATTGAATATATATTAAATAAATAGAAATAATAAAACAATAGTAAACAAATAATTATTAAATATTATTATTTAATATTTATTTTCATTGTTATTTAATATATATATATATATATATATATTTATTTACTATTATTTTATATTTAAATCAATTATTGAATAAATAGAAATAATAGTAAATAAATATATATATATATATATATATATATTAAATAAGTAAGTGTGTAATAAATAATTATTAAATATATAATATATCCAATAATTGATTTAAATATTATATTAAATAATTAATTATTTACTATTGTTTTATTATTTCTATGTATTTAATAATTGATTTAAATATAAAATAGTAAGCGCGTAATAAATAAATAATAAAACAATAGTAAATAATTAATTATTTAATATTTATTTAATATAATATTTAAATCAATTATAAAATATTATTATTTAATATTTATTTTCATTGTATTTAATATATATATATATATATATATATATATATATATATATATATATATATATATATTTATTTATTTACTATTATTTTATATTTAAATCAATCATTGAATAAATAGAAATAATAGTAAATAAATATATATATATATATATATATATATATATATATATTAAATAAGTAAGTGTGTAATAAATAATTATTAAATATATAATATATCCAATAATTGATTTAAATATTATATTAAATAATTAATTATTTACTATTGTTTTATTATTTCTATGTATTTAATAATTGATTTAAATATAAAATAGTAAGCGCGTAATAAATAAATAATAAAACAATAGTAAATAATTAATTATTTAAATCAATTATTAAATATTATTATTTAATATTTATTTTTATTGTTATTTAATATATATATATATATATAATATATATATATATATAATATATATACTATATATATATATATTTATTTATTTATTTACTATTATTTTATATTTAAATCAATCATTGAATAAATAGAAATAATAAAATAATAGTAAATAAATATATATATATATATTAAATAAGTAAGTGTGTAATAAATAATTATTAAATATATAATATATCCAATAATTGATTTAAATATTATATTAAATAATTAATTATTTACTATTGTTTTATTATATTTCTATTTATTTAATAATTGATTTAAATATAAAATAGTAAGCGCGTAATAAATAAATAATAAAACAATAGTAAATAATTAATTATCTAATATTTATTTAATATAATATTTAAATCAATTATTAAATATAATTATTTAATATTTATTTTCATTGTTATTTAATATATATATATATATATATATTTATTTATTTATTTACTATTATTTTATATTTAAATCAATCATTGAATAAATAGAAATAATAAAATAATAGTAAATAAATATATATATATTAAATAAGTAAGTGTGTAATAAATAATTATTAAATATATAATATATCCAATAATTGATTTAAATATTATATTAAATAATTAATTATTTACTATT
>OZ024711.1:9526991-9636053 GCA_964016945.1 Microplitis deprimator | reverse complement strand
TCATTGAATAAATAGAAATAATAAAATAATAGTAAATAAATATATATATATATTAAATAAGTAAGTGTGTAATAAATAATTATTAAATATATAATATATCCAATAATTGATTTAAATATTATATTAAATAATTAATTATTTACTATTGTTTTATTATTTCTATTTATTTAATAATTGATTTAAATATAAAATAGTAAGCGCGTAATAAATAAATAATAAAACAATAGTAAATAATTAATTATTTAATATTTATTTAATATAATATTTAAATCAATTATTAAATATTATTATTTAATATTTATTTTCATTGTTATTTAATATCTATATATATATATATATATATATATATATATATATATATATATATTTATTTATTTATTTTACTATTATTTTATATTTATTTATTTATTTACTATTATTTTATATTTAAATCAATCATTGAATAAATAGAAATAATAAAATAATAGTAAATAAATATATATATATATATATTAAATAAGTAAGTGTGTAATAAATATATAATATATCCAATAATTGATTTAAATATTATATTAAATAAATAATAATAATTAATTTACTATTTATTTAATATATATTCAATAATTGATTTAAATATAAAATAGTAAGCGCGTAATAAATAAATAATAATTAATGAAAAACAATACTTACAATTTTTATAACAAAAAAATCCGTTGCCGACACCCAACACGTTGAGACTTTTTTGAGATTTAAGTTGAGAGATTTTTATCTTCTTAAGTAAATAATTTTCTGTGTCTAGTTTAGGCAACCAATGAGAATGCATAAGACCTAAAACTTAAGCCCTGATTGGCCCATTTCGTTATGACGTAGTTGTATTGTTACCGGCAAGTTATAGCGTAAAAATGATAGTAAATATTTTTTGATGTACTTTATATCAAAAATACAATCGAATACATATCCTGTTGTGATATTGAACATTATTTTTAAGAATCAATCAATCATATAAAATGAAAATTGATTATAATTTACGCGCGGGAAAAGGTTATATCTACCGAGGCGACCTCTACCGAGATAGACTAATATCACACATCAATACTAGTGATCGATAATGGCGGTAAAATTTTTAAATTTGAATAAATTAAACTTATAAAAAAAAAAAATTTTAAATTTAATAATTATACATACCTAAACAAATCAATTAAGTAATTCGTTTTAAACTTAGAATATATATGTATAAAAAATTAAGCATCATATTTAAAAAATATTTATAAAAAATTATACTCTTGGCGGTAATAATTTTAAATTCAAAAATTATACATACCTGACAAATATTTTTTTTATCTCAAACTTAAAAATATATATTGAAAATGAAACTAATTATTTTTTATTTATCACTTATTTCTATAAATTATAATTAACTTAATCTATTAATTTTATTAAAGGTTAAAAAAATAAAAAATTCAAATATCAAATTCAAATTAGAGTTTTTATTGAGTGTTTATAAGCCAATCTTTTAACATTTTTACATTTTCAAGTGCACATGAATAATCATTATTATTATTACTATTTAATTCGCAATGATGTTTACAAAAATCATTGTTGAATAATTTTAAATTTTTTAGCGCGGGGCATTTAAAGTCATCTAAATCAATTACAATTTTCTCGTGTCCAATTAAATCTTTTATCCATAACTTTTTTTCATAACCCTTCACGTAAATATATTTATAATAACGTGTTACATAATTAATTACTTCATTGAGATTATAATATGATGTATTTCCAGCATTCCAGTTAATTCCATGATAATAATGTGTTACCCAAGTATTTAGACGTTGATATTGATGTGATAATGATTTCCAATGATAAGGTGTTTTGAATAATGTACATGATAACTCTTCAACTTCATCAATTACATGTTGAATTGTAATTGTAGCAAGTTCTTTCACGATAAACTGATTATCGAGGCCTCTGAATCCCTGTACATCCAGTATCATTTCCATTTTTGTAGCTTGTATCTCGGCAACAGTCAAAAATGAACTGAAGCATTAAAAAATTCAGCTCAACTATTTTTTTATTATCCCCACCACCACTCTATTTTTTAATTAATTTGATTGGCTTAAAAAATTCCTTTGTTCTTTTTTAACTGCGCAAAAAATGTTTATTTCTAACTGCGTAGTTGAATTTTCTAGAATATTTATTTTAGATGATGACGTCATCTAACAGGTCTGAACTTGTTCTTTCCTTTGTTCTTTTTTAACTGCGTAGTAGAATGTTTATTTTTAGATGATGACTCATCCAGTTCCGAGAAAAAAACTTTCCAATGTTATTTTAACTGCGCAGTAGAATGTTCCAGAGAGTTTATTTTTAGATGATGATTCACTCGATTCTATTTTTAGATCATGACTCATCTAGTTAAATTTTTAACTGCGTAATAGATGACGTCAAACTTTCCATCGCGCCATCTAGATCTTAGGTTATGTCGATGCAATCTAGGGAATTTTTGTTCTTTTCTAGGGAATTTTTTCAAGTTTCTGGTAATTTTATTTTATAAGGTTGGTACTCATGAGTTCTAGAAACTTTCTACTGCGCAATTGATGAGTCATCCCCCACCTATAAAAGCACCGCGCGAGAGCATACTTCACAAAAAGAAGTACGAGTTCATTCAATGAAGTACGAATCTCTGCTCAAAATATCTCCAACGATTTAAAGTTCTTTGTGTGTGTGTGCGCAGTTTATATAATTTTTTTTTTAAAGAATTTTTTTATAACAAAAAAAATTTTTTAATAAACAATTTGTTAAGTGATTATTTGAACAATATCTAAATAATTTGGGTGATAAATTTTTAAATGAACAATCTTAGTAATTTTTTAAAAATTTATTTTTTATTAAACTTCATAAACTACTTAATAAACAATACTAGTGATAAACTTTTGAAAGACAATTTTAAATGTAATTATAAGCAGTAACTTTAGTGATGAACTTTTGAAAATTAATTTTAAGTGAACTTTAAAAAATGGTACAAAATGATTTTATTGCGGCGCTGCAGCGTCCAGTAGATTCAATAATTAAATCATTCAATGATTTACGTGATAATCCATTAGCTAAAGAACATTGTCAGAAGTGTTACCAAGTGTGTACTGATACAATTGATTACTTCAACGAGATCTTGCTAGATCCTCAGATAAATGTTCAAGTCAGGAGAAGTGTACGAGCAAATATTATACTTTTGTACTGGTATGCTAATCAATTTGCACAATTGAGTGGAGAAGTAACTGGTGGTGATTTGCGCGCAAACCGACATCTCATCAAGTGGCAAGATCTTGAAAACGCATTCTCAAATAATATCAGATCTGGATGTGTGGTGAATCAAGCTCATACAGATCTTCGTGCTTTTCTTGATGATGCTCAAGACGTTATTATTGAAAAAGTTGAGAATATGCTCAGAGATGTTGCTGGACTTAAAGTAAATGTCGAATTAATTTGCAAATTTAGAAATGTAAAAGCTGAAAATGTCATTGAAGAAACAAAGACATTCAACACCAAGAGCCGTGATATTTTACCAGCAACATCTCTTGCTACTTGGTACAAAGATCATGTTAATGATAAATTGTTGAAAAAAGTTGAGGAATTCAATCAAAAGGATTCTGGGTGGAGTTTAACTGAAATCCACAGTTTGATAATTACAATGTCGAGATATGCGCCTCTTCAAGCTGGAGATTCAACGTTCGTAAAGCTACCCAAGGACATACAGGCGAAAAAAGCAGTATAAAACATTGAAAATTCAGATGAATACTGTTTTCTATGGAGCGTTGTAGCAGCATTACATCCTGCTACTGAAGGACATCCTGAGAGAAAAATATCATATCCTCACTTCAGCTCAATATTAAAATATGAAGGTATAAAATTTCCAATCACTTTAAATGATATCCCAAAATTTGAAAAATTAAATAATTTATCAATCAATGTCTACGGTATCGAGTCAGAATTTTGTAATAAAAAATCTGAAAAAAGTACAATAATTCCTTTGTATCTAAGTAAACTCATAAAGTCCGATAAAAAAGTGATTCATCTCTTAATGGTACAGCAAAATGTTAAATTAAATACATCTGATTTTGATATTAAAAATTTTCAACCTAAATTTCACTTTGCTTTGATCAAAGATCTTTCAAGACTAGTCAAATCACAAGTTTCCAAAGCAAACAGCAAATTATTTTTTTGTGATAGATGCTTGAATCATTTCAGATATGATTATTCATATGAAAATCACAAAACTGATTGTTTTAAAATAAATAAAGTCCATATGACATTTCCAAAAGGAAAAGACCAAATTTTAAAATTTAAAAACTACCAATATAAAGACACTGTACCTTTTGTTGTGTATGCTGACTTGGAATGTACACTAGAAAAGACCCAAGGAGATGATGAAACTCAGAAGCATGTTCCACACAGTGTAGCATTCTATCAGCATTGCAGTTACGATAATAAATTATCTAAATTTGAATTAAATCGTTCAAAATTTTGTATTGATTGGTTTATTTTAAAGTTGGAAAAATTAGCTATCGAGTATGAAGATTATTTAAAAAATCCCATACCAATGAAGCCGCTTACTAAACAGCAGCAAGAGACACATGATCAGGCAACTGTTTGTCATATTTGCGAAAAAATAATTACAACAAATACAGATAAGTGTTATGATCACTGTCATTTCACTGGTAATTATCGCGGTCCAGCTCATATATCTTGTAATGTTAATTATCCAAAGTCTCACGTTATCCCCATAGTTTTTCACAATTTATCCGGTTATGATTCACACTTTTTAATTAAAAGTTTAGCTACATTAATTAAAGGTGATGTAACTTTACTACCAATTAATAAAGAAAAATATATATCTTTCACAAAATCGATTGAAAATACTTCAGTGACATTGCGTTTCATAGATTCATTCAGATTTATGGCATCCAGCCTTGAAAAATTAGCTTCATATCTTGGTGATGATGAAAAGCTTATAACGAAATTTCATTATCCTGATCCAGATGAATTAAAATTAGTCACGCGCAAAGGTATATTTCCATATGAATATATTTCAAGCATTGATAAACTTAATGACAAACAATTGCCTGATCAAGTATCATTCTTCTCAAAGCTAACAAATGAAAGTGTCTCTGATGAGGATTATTTTTTTGCTCAGCTAGTCTGGAATAAATTTAACATAAAAACACTGGGAGAGTACTCAGATTTATATCTTAAAACTGATGTACTTCTTCTAGCAGATGTGATTGAAAATTTTAGACGTAGCTGCTTCAAAACTTATAATCTAGATCCATTACACTACTATACTGCTCCCGGTCTGTCTAATGATGCAATGTTAAAATACACTGGTGTGGAACTTCAGCTTTTAACTGATCCTGAAATGGTACTTTTTATTGAAAAAGGAATCAGAGGTGGGGTATCTCAGTGTACAAACCGATATGCTGCTGCTAATAATCGGTACATGGGTGAAGACTTTGATCCAAGCAAAGCTGAATCCTATTTAATGTACTATGATGTAAATAACTTGTATGGTGCAGCTATGAGCATGCCACTGCCGACGGGTTCATTTGAGTGGGTGGAAAATGTTGATGATGATGTAAATAAATTTTTAAATGATAATGATAGTGTGGGATATATATTAGAAGTAGACTTAGAGTATCCTGAGGAGTTACATGAACTCCATAAAGATTTACCGCTGTGCCCAGAACACTTTGTACCACCTGGATCTAAGCACTCGAAATTATCAACTACTCTGTATGATAAAAATAATTATATAATACATTATAAAAATTTAAAACAATGTCTAGAGTTAGGATTAAAGTTAAAAAAAATACACAGAGTATTACAGTTTAAACAATCACCTTGGCTCAAAAGTTATATTGATAAAAACACTGACTGTAGAAAATTAGCAAAAAATGAGTTTGAAAAAAATTTTTACAAACTGATGAATAACGCTGTATTTGGTAAGACTATGGAAAATGTAAGAAAGCACAAAGATGTACAATTAAAAACTGAATGGGATGGTAGATATGGAGTCAAAGAATTGATATGTAAACCAAATTTCCATAGTCTTACCATGTTTGATAAAGATATGGTAATTATTGAGATGAAGAAAGTTAAAGTCTGTTTCAATAAACCGATCTATGTAGGCTTTTGTATTTTAGATTTATCTAAAACATTTATGTACGATTTTCATTATAATTATGTAAAAAAGAACTTTAAAAATGATGAGTCGAAATTAATGTACACAGACACAGACAGTCTCATCTATCATTTTACTGTACCAGATATCTATAAAATCATCAAACGTGATATCTCAAAGTTTGACACCTCTGACTACCCCGTTGATAATGTATATAATATGCCATTAGCTAATAAAAAAGTCCTGGGTCTAATGAAGGATGAAAATAATGGTGAAATCATGACTGAATTCACTGGACTCAGGGCTAAATTATATGCATTTAAAACATATAAAAACAAAAAAGCTAAAAAACGTGCAAAGGGAGTCAAGGGTCCTACTTTGAGGACAATCACGTTTGATGATTTCAAGCAATGTCTTGAAAATCATGTCACATTAACAAAAAAACAATATTTAATTAAATCAAACAAGCATAATGTGAAGACAATTGCACAAAATAAAATTGCATTGAGCTGGGCTGATGATAAGCGCCAGCTCATTGATGACAGCCACGACACCCTACCATGGGGCTATAAAAATAAGAAAATGATTGTAGATGATGATGATGATGATGAGACAATAATTAAAAAAAGAAAACTTATGTAAATAAAAAAACTTATGTAAATAGTTGTAAATAAAAAAAAGAAAACTTATGTAAATTAGTTTGAAAATAAAAGGGAACTTATTTAAATAAAAAATGTAAATATTATTTTTAAGTTTTTTTATAAAATTAGTTTTAAGGTTTGAAAATAAAAAAAAAAATGTATATACAATTAAAAATTTCGTTTTTATTTATTAGAATATAAGTTTTACAGGTCTGATTTATCAATCCAGGTGTTGTGAGAGCTGTCGAAGCCGAGCCACTTTACATATAATTTATTTCCACGTTTTTTTATAATTTTTTCTATTAGATAGACATCCGGATGCTTGACTTTGCTGAGTTCTTCAACATAAAATCCACCTTCAATTGGCTTATCCTGATAGTCTACAAGTTTGTATGTTGTTGGATTTGTATTCTGCACTGTGTAACGGGGTAAATTTGAATTTACCGCGTACAATTTAAAATAAAATAAAAGTTAGTATGTGTACTGTCGATCACGTGACAATTCCAACCAGAGTTACCCCAGGTAGAACGCGACTAGTCGACCGGGAGTGAAAATTCAAATGTTCGAGCGTCAGCCCCCATTTAGAAGTAAGTAGGAGTTTCCGAAGTCCGAAGACGCCCGAAGTCATGCGGGGAGAAAGCAATTATAAACGGGGACCGGAACGTGAAAAATTATTAGTGACCGGAACGACCGAACGGGCCTAGTCTAGAGTACAGCTGAGAGAAGCCACAAAAATAGACACCATCACGGACGCCGGTTTTGAGACGCTTGAAATTATATCAGGTAATTAATTAATTGAGAGCTTGAGTCTTATTGTGGAACCAAGCGATAAATTATTAAATTATTTTATCAGATACCAGGCAGGTAGCCGGTATCTATTATAAATATTACTGATTACGTCTGAATAGCAGGTTGAAGGAGAGAGGAAAATAAAGCGAGACAAGGACGGAACGAGACGAAAAAATTAATAAGACGAGACCAGGACAAAAACAACGACGAGGAAAGGATCTGGAGTAATTGATTGTAGAGGTATTTATAAAATTTATTCCAGGCAGTAAGCCGGAAAATTTTATTAAATACATAGTCGTACGTCGGGTAGCGTCGCGTAAATTTTGTCCGTAAATTAAATAGATAAAATTCAATAACCTAACGCGGAATTGACAATAAAATAATTAATTGATAAACTCCAGGCAGGTAGCCGGAGCTATTGCGTAGAAAATATTTCCAGGCAGGTAGCCGGAAATATTCTAGAAGTTTCCAGGTGGAACGTGTAACCCACGCACCGGAAATTGTCGAATCTAGTCACGAATTTCTAGTCAGTAAAATTAATTAATTCTAATTAAATAATAAAACAAATAATTATAAATAAATTTAATAGTGAATTGTCTCGGTAAAAGTTATATAAAACGTCCGCGGTCAAAGTCACCAATAATAATAGTAAATAAATAAAATTAAGTTAAGTAATAAACCATAATTAATTAAGGAAATTAGTGTATAAAATAAGAATAATTATTGTGAGAAAAAGTACCTGAACAAAGTACATAGAAAAGGTGTAAATTGTAGCGGGTGAATTTTGGTTTAAGATTTTGCGAAAAAGTGATAGTGAAAACGGTCACGGAATTGTGGAAAAGTAATTTAGTAATAAAAGTGATAAAGGGGATAATAATTATTAAGGAAAACAAAGGTTAAATAATAAATTAATTAATAATTAATTAAACTTCTCAATTAATTAATTTATTGAAAATTTTGCGGGAAAAAAATTAATTTAAATCAGTGTGTGTGGAAATAAAGTCCAGGGGACTGAGTGAGTGTGTGTGTGAGATAATTTAGGAAATTATTGTGTTAGTAAAATTAAGTCTCGCGAAGGTAAAGCGATTTTAAGAATTAGTAATGTAAGGTCTCGCGAAGGTTAAGCGATTTTAATTGATTAGTTAAATAAAAAGTCCAAAGGTAGTTGGCAAATTATTGTGTGTGTGAGTGTGTGTAGAATGCCAAAGGTAATTGGCTGATTTTATAAGAAAATATTGCGGGTTATTAAATGAATTAGGTTTAAGAAAATATTGCGGGTTAATAAATAAAGGATAAAAGGTTATTAAGGTTTATAAAAGAAAAAAGGTTAATAAAAAGTATATTAGGTTGATAAGGTTTATAAAGGTTCATAAAATATAAGGTTTATAAAAGGTTATAAGGTTAAAAGGTTTATAAAATAAAAGGTTAAAATTATTAATTGAAATCATTATAATTATTTACAAATTATCCTTCCTCATCCTTCTCTTGCAATTAAACAAATTACACCGACCCTGACGATTCAAGATCCGGCTCTGGGAGGCCGTTATCACTTCCAGTGGCGCCCTTAAAAAGGTAATTTAAGGACGACCAGAGTAACAGCATAGCCTTGTTATAACTGTCTTGATTGTAAAAATTTCAGTGGTCCAGTTGGGTGTGTAGCCTTTTTCAAACACATGTTTGTACTTGCTGATTCGAACTTTGTCTCCAACTTTGAATTTATTTTTTCGTGCCTGTCGCTGAGCTTGAAGAGGTTTGTATATTTTTTCAAATATCTGCTTTTCATTTTTAGCAGTTACATCAATAGGTTCCAGTTGAATAGTACGATGTTTTCTTGTATTATATTTGTGTAATAAATCTTCCAATATATCAATCCACTTATAATTGCCACGAGCGGTGAATTGACGCCACATGTTAGTCTTAAGTGTTCGATTAAAACGTTTACATATTGATGCCTTCAAGTTGCTGAATGTTGAGTACATGTTGATGTTTTTACGTCTCATAAGTTCTTGAAATTCTTTGTTATAAAATTCTTTGCCTTGGTCAACATGCAGATTTTTTGGTACACGTCCTTGTTGAAATATAGATTTCATTGCACTAGTGACATCACTGCCACTTTTACTTTTAATTGGTACAGCCCAAGCATACTTTGAAAAAATATCTATGACAGTTAGCAGATATTTGTTTCCTTTATTTACTGTTGCATAAGGAATCATTTCAACTAGATCAGCTTGCCAAGTTTCATCAAGTGCTCGTATGTCAACATGACGACGTTGGTAATTTCTGCGTGCTGGTCTGTGCAGCTCATACGCTATTACTGATTTTTTGTCCTCCATTGTCAACAAAAATTCTAGCTTCCAGTTCTTTTATTCGCTGTGTATTTCTATTAATTAATTCTTTTCGTGACTTTATACGTTTTATTATATTTTTTAATTCTTGATTTTCTTTTTTTAAAAGCGTCACAGCAGAGTCCAGTGTTACCACTTGAGAGTGCAAATGTGAAATGATCTCTGACTGATCATTCCTCATACTATCATACAATAGAGACAGCTCTTTGTACACAAGATCACGTGTAAATTTTACAGTTGCTGCATCACTATCTTCTGCTGGTTTGCCAACATGACACAGTCTCTTCCTCTCAACATCATACTGTCCATCAACAGTTATTTGAAATCCTCGTCCAGGTGGTCCTGGTGGTCCACTGATTGCAGCACCAGTTGGTAGTGACCGTCCAAAAATATCGATACTCATTTTTGCTCTTTTCACTTCAACAGTTGGCGTGTAAATGACATAAATTTGATGCAGTGGTTGCTAATAAATAATTCCTGCTTCTCGTAGCTCTTCGATAATTGATATGATTTCATTGGTGTGACTTGGATTTCCAGCTGCTTGAGATGCCATTAGTAAACGAAGACGGTCGACTAGTTCATTTGGATCATCCCAGTAGACATAATCCATACGTGCTTTTTTCTTTTTGGCAATCATAAAATCTGGTAATCCTTTACCTCTTGATAAGTTTGCATTTTTAGCAAGAAAATCAGCAATATAATTATTATACTTGATTGTTGAGTCTTCAAAAAAACTACCATCTGGCTTATAATTTTTTCTATGAGCATTTGTCATCTTTATAATTTCAAGATATTTATTTTTATCATTCTGTGTGACTTTCGAATCATCAGGTGATTTTTTAAATAATAATTCCAATAAACCAGGAGTCACTGAGTAATTTTTATTTTTTATATTAATCTCAGTATCATCAAAAGCTATTTCAGAATCACCAATGTAAAAATCATTGTAACATCGACGGACACCATATCTCATATCCATATCTCTACTTTTTTTATACACTTTAGATAAATAAGACTTTATTTCACTGCTAGCTGGTTTAGCAGGGGTACTTGATGCAGCAGGAGATATTTGTGTATCTTCCAGAGTTCTATGTTCAGAGATAATACTATCATAATTACTTGCATCATCAAGTTCTGTATCATTATTCACCATCGAATTATTTTTTTTAACTTCTTCTTTGACTTCTTGTTTGACTTTATGTTTAGATGATTCAACTAAACTCTGCAGAGGTGTAACAATAGGCTTGAACATTTCACCCATTGTCTTCTCAGCTGTGTCTTTACCCAACTTGAGCATTCTGTGCTTCCGTCGGATAGCATCACTAGCCTGAGATATCTGATGTAAGACATCTCGTTGCTTTGAAAGTTCCTCGGTCTTCATGTTGATGCCTTAGAGTTCACTTAATTTCTGATGACTATTTATCAAGTACAAGTTAATTTATACTAATAAAACAGTCAAATCCTTTTCTATATCTTCCACTATTTAGCTCACTGTCTTTGTCAATCACTACAAAACCATATTTACCATCATTCCAACACGCTGAACACAAGTCTTTGAATAAATTGTATGACATGTCAGTATTTACATGATCATCATACACATGTTTCAAGTTCATCTCGTCTTGACGAAAGAGAACTATAAAATTTGCATTGTCACGTATCAAATGTTTAGGGATGCGTGTATAAGTCTGACAGAGATAAAAACTATCAACATCTTTATGTCGACCCATACAAAAATATGCTCTGATATGATCTTGTTTTTCACAAGCGACATCATCAAATATCATCAATGAGTTGGGTATTGCATCTTCCGGTTTCAGTACTTCTTCGTGCTCGTTGAATGTAAAAAATTCAACACCTTCTATTGGTTTAAGTAGTGATTCTAAAAATTTATACTTCGGCTGGTTCAGAGATTTTGAGTAGAGATAGATATTATCAAATCTTAAGCCGTTGGGGTGTATGATGAGTGAGAGCAGAGCATTTGTTTTTCCACAATTTGATGGGCCACAAAATATAGCACGTACGCTGTTTGGTAACAAAGCACCGTGCCTCTTGACTTTTTTCACCCCCGTTCCTTGAACAATTTGATCAAAATTTATTACTGGCAACTTGGCCTCTTGACTTTTAAACTCCATGTTGATAGCTTGCAATCACAACATGAACTCACTCAGTGAGCTATAAGTATCAGGATTTATATCATTTTAAGTTAGTCATGATGCTGCTACTATGGAGAGCAGACGTGTAGAGACCAGTGGTAGAGGTTTTGTAAACAGTATAATCAATAAGCTACCATTTGAACTACATATACCTGGTTACCAGTACTGTGGACCAGGCACAAAGCTAACCAAGAGATTAGCTCGTGGAGATCCTGGAATTAATCCTCTGGACGCTGCGTGTAAAGAACACGATATCGCATACTCGTATAATCGTGAAAATTTGGCGGCACGTCACGAGGCTGATCAAATACTTGCTGAGAAGGCGTGGCAACGTTATCAAGCAAAAGACGCTGGTATTGGTGAAAAAGCTGCTGAGTGGAGTGTAAATAAAATCATGAAGATGAAAAAAAGATTCGGTATGAGGTTGAAGAAGAGAACAGCTGGCAAAAGAAAGCCTAGCAAGAGAAAGACTGGCAAGAGAAAGTCTGGCAAGAGAAAGACTAGCAAGAGAAAGACCAGTGTAAAGAAACAAGTAGCACTAAGACAAGTTGTCACAGCTGCTAAAAAGTCCATGACTCCTGGTGGTGATCCAATCAAAACAGCGTTGAAAGGAGCTCGTCAGGCAGTTAAAAAATCTGGTGGGAAAAAAAATATTCGGTTGCCACGAATTTTACCAGTTCCATCTAAAGTTGGTGGTGTACTACCATTTTTAATACCACTTTTTGCCGGCCTGAGTGCAACAGGAGCTTTGGCTGGAGGTGCTGCTGGTATAGCAAAAGCTGTGAATGATGCAAGTGCTGCTAAAAATCGATTAGAGGAGAGCAAACGACATAATTTGAAAATGGAACAAATATCCATGGGTAAAGGTTTATACTTGAGACCTTACAGACGTGGTATGGGCTTATACTTGAGACTATATCCAGCAGGCAGAGGATGCAAGTCAAAAAACAAGTAGAGCTACCACATCAAGCACTCACAAACATCGATTTACTGAAATATGCTAAAGCTCTGGAAATTCCAAATTTTCGTGGTGTTTTTATGAGAAATGATTTACCTGAAACTGGACCAAGAAAAAATGAATCAGCTATTATTAATCTTGATGATAAACTCGGTCCTGGTACTCATTGGGTTGCTTACAAGAAAAACAATGATAAAGTTATTTATTTTGACAGTTTTGGTAATTTACAACCACCGCAAGATCTTATGGAGTATCTCGATGTTGGTAGCGTAAAATATAATCACAAAAGATATCAAGATTTTGATACAATTATATGTGGACATTTGTGTCTTAAATTTCTCACTGGACAACTATAAATTGATGTGACTCTGTGTACAACACATCAGTCATGGCTGAGTCATTCACATTAACGCTGACGGGATCCACATCCGAGTTGGAGGCCAACTACATCCCTCCAATAGAATTATCACCAGCTAAAAATTATGTTCTGGGACTTGTAGAGTTATTAACATTTAACTCAATACCAAATATTGATGTTGGTGCTAATAAATTCTATGTCTCTTATCCTGTGGATAATATTGATATCAAAAAAATTGATACAAATCATATTGATGAGAAAAAAGTAGTCAAGAAAAAAAGAGCTAAAAGAAATGCCACAATAATTACAAAGTTTGATGACAATATCTCAGCAACTGAAAATAATAATAATACAATGAGTGAAAATATAGAAGCTGAAAAATATGAAACTGTTGAAGAGAGAGTCTTGACAATACCTACAGGAAGTTACGAGATCAATGACATTGAAAAATATATTCAAAAGAAATTACGAAGACTCAGCATCAGCATAAGAGCCAATAATAATGAATTGAGAAGTGAAATTAAGTGTGATCAATTTGTAAA
Source organism: Microplitis deprimator (assembly GCA_964016945.1). NCBI lineage: Eukaryota > Metazoa > Arthropoda > Insecta > Hymenoptera > Braconidae > Microplitis > Microplitis deprimator. Next base: position 9,622,113 of record OZ024711.1, on the reverse strand, counting down.
TTTTACACCACAAGATTCTATTGGTAGACTACTGGGATTTACAAACCGAAAGCTGACACCACATAAAACTCACTCATCAGATTTACCAGTGAAGATATTAAAACTCAATGCTCTGAGAGTTGAGTGCAACATCACATCAGGCGCTTACATAAATGAGCACAAAGTTCACACTATTCATGAATTTTTTCCAAGTGTACCACCAGGATATAAGATTGTTGAATTGCCATCTCACGTCATTTATCTGCCGATCGCCGTACAAGCAATACAAAATCTCAGACTAAGAATTGTTGATCAAGACGGAAAACTGGCTAATTTTAGAGGTGAGACGATAACCATAAGACTGCATATAAAGTCTATAAAATAATGGGTATCGTGTATGAGACAAAAAGTGGTGCTGGGTATAAAACGACAGCAACATGGTCGAGCAACATCAGTCACCGAGTACCTCACAAGGTGTTAACACATCAGAACGCTCAGTTTCTTCAGAGCCTAGGACTAAAATTACGTGGAAAATTAAGAAAATAAAAATTTATTTTTGTTGTTTGACGTGTACACGACCATGGCGGCAGAAATCTTAAATATTCAAAGACAAATCATTTTTGATGAGTCGATTGCACACTATGAAGCACATGCTCATCTCCCGTATGCTTCATCAACATTCAACAACAGCGATGAAATAAGAATTACCGTTCAACATCAAGATTTATGTCTACTTCCAAGTAAAAGTACACTGCATGTGTATGGAAAATTTACAAAATCTGATGGTACAGCTGTAAGTGCAACTACTCACATGGTCAACATGACAGTATGTCATATGTTTGAAGAAATACGCTACGAGCTCAATGGTGTTGAGATTGATCGTAATAAAAATGTCGGCATCACAAGTCTCATGAAAGGATATACATCACTGAGTCCAGCTCAACAAAATACACTCGAGAACTCAGGTTGGATAATGGATGAAGCTGTCAACAAATTACACAATGACAATGGCTACTTTGATGTATCTATACCACTGAGTCTCCTGCTTGGATTTGCTGAAGATTACCATAAAGTTGTCATCAATGCAAAGCATGAATTGATTTTAATAAGATCAAATTCCGATTTGAATGCATACACTGTGGCTACACCTGCTGCTGGAGCTCATGCTGAAGCTGTTAAAATTACGCTGCAAAAAATCGAGTGGATTGTACCATATGTGACTATGGCTGATAAACAAAAAATTGAAGCTTTAAATTATATCACAAGTGATCCAGCTATCTCAATCAGTTTCCGGGCTTGGGAGCTGTACGAGTATCCACTATTACCTAATACTTCGAAGCGCATTTGGGCAGTTAAAACATCTACGCAGCTCGAGAAACCACGTTTTGTAATCCTTGGATTTCAAACAGCAAGAAAAAATGATGCAACTAAAAATGCCAGCGTGTTTGATCACTGCAACATCAGAGATATAAAATTATTTTTAAACTCTCAGAGTTATCCTTATGGGAATTTAAACCTCAACATTGCAAACAATCAATATGCTCTGTTGTATGATATGTATATAAATTTCCAAATTTCATACTACAACAAAGAACCTGAGCCACTGCTAACGAAGAAGAAATATTTGGAACAAGCACCACTGTATGTTATCGATTGCTCGAAACAAAACGAATCGATAAAATCTGGACCAGTGGACATTCGTCTGGAATTTGAATCTACAAATCAATTTCCTGGGCAGACATCAGCTTATTGTCTCATTATACATGATCGCATAGTCGAGTATAATCCTATAAGCAGCATCGTACGAAAACTAATATGAAGACTGTTAAATTTAATCCAACGCCAACCATACATTACATGTATGTATGGAGATTTGCACACAAGCAAGCAAGAAGAGGCGAATGGGAATAAGCAGCAAGAGATCGAGAACGATTTAAACAAAGAATTAATAAATTAAATATAATTATTGAACCTGTATTAATTAAAAAACTTACATTTATAAATGAATAAACTTTTTTTATATTGATATATATTGTTTTTTATTACTTATAACCTAAAAATACATTTAAGTCTTACATAACCTTAAATATTTCTCATAACCTCAAATACAATAAAATATTTTTCTTAACCTAAAAATATACATTTTAGTAGAACATAACCTCAAATACAATAAAATATTTTTTTTAACCTAAAAATATACATTTAAGTCTTACATAACCTCAAATACATAATAAAGTATAGATATTTTTCTTAACCTAAAAATATACATTTTAGTTTTACATAAAGTATAGATATTTTTCTTAACCTAAAAATATACAGTTAGAGCAATCTTTTTTGAATGGATATGCAAAGCTATCGGGAATATCATCACGGAAAATATAATGATCCCGACACCTTTGATAGCCAATCAATTTTTCATTATTTTTTAATTCTTCTGGTAGTTTGTGCCAAACGAAATCGATCTGGTGGGCTGCATTTTCAAGGATAAATGTGTCATCAAAGCATGCGATATCTCGATCATCCATACAAAGTAGATTCTGCAATTGATTGAAGATCTGAACTGACTTCTCGTAGGTTGGTTGAATTCCATAAAAATGCCAGAACCATCTCTTAAACTCTTGGACATTTTGAAATGCACATGAAGTATCCAATTTCTTTAAGTGATAAGCATAATATGGACATTGATATTTCAAGAAATCGTTCTTTTGATAGAGTGAGAAAAATTCCATTTTTTCTAAATCAATAATTGGTACAGCAGTGTCAATTAGATCTTCAAGCCATTTTTTCTTCTGTTCACCTTGTATGTAGAAGTATCGTGTATGTTTGACCATAATTTCAAGAATTTCTTTTAATAATTCATATGGTAGCAAACCGGCTATCCATGATATTGAATGGTAATGCTTGTGGTGATCAACACTTTTCTGCATTACAGCAACATCAACTTGATCCAAAGGTGGTTCAAACAACCAATGTTCACATCGCGCAAGTCCATATGTACCCACTTTATCATAAATATCAGTAGCACAAAGTTCTTTTATCACAAATCTACCATCAGGCATCTCGAAACCCACAAAATCAATTATTAAGTCCATTATTGCGGTTTGTTAGCTTTAAACAATAACTTAGTTAATATAAATGTGATTTTATGACACGCTTGTTCATAATTTTTGCGATCTTTAAAGTTTAATTATAATTCTTTCCAATGAGAAAGTTGTAAATCGATTTCTTGTCGTCGAATAGCCAATTCTTTGTTTTTTTCCTCATTCGCGTTTCTATAATAATAGGAATTTGGAATAGCAGCAGCTTCGTCGTCGTCGTCATCGTCGAAAATATCACTTTCCTCGCTTATGTCTTTGAAGTCGATTTGGGCCTCGTGGTTACACTCGTTCGTACATACGTGAAGTCTATAAAAAAGTTAATAAATAAATATTCATAGCTAAGTTAATGAAAAATATAATAATTTTTATATACCTTGAAGCTTGAGGAGCCATTTTTTTTTATGATTTTCTAAGCATACGTAATTGCAGTTTATTCGTTTTTTCACTAATTTCAAATAGATTCTTTGCTAACTTTCTTTTTTCAGCACAGCCTGGACACGATACTTCTCGCGCACTTTCAATAATTTCAATATTTTTTGCAAACGCAATTATATCGTCAACAAATTTACCAATTTCCTCAGGAGGCACGTCACCAAATAACGATTCAATAATATCATCCAGGTTATCAGTGTATGGCCGGTTATGTAAGAGAAAAATTCTTTCACTTTCACTGAATTTTTGATCCATTTGCACAAGCTGTTAACTAGAACGTTTCTCGATGTAGACTGACTACTGTGAGCTCTCGAGCTCAGCACTCAGCTCATTTCCCCCCACTCTAGCTCAAAAACAAGTTCAAACCTGTTAGATGGCGTCATCATCTAGAACATTCTATTGCGCAGTTGAAAAATGTTACTACGCAGTTAGAAATAGAACAAAGGAAAAACCAGTTCAGACTTGTCAGATGTCGTCATCATTTTGAACATTCTATTGCGCAGTTGAAAAATTTTACTACGCAGTAAGAAAAAACCAGTTCAGACTTGTCTGATGACGTCATCTACTACGCATCAGCGAAAAAAGAGAGAAACTATGCCACTAGATGGCATGATTTTCGCATGCTTCTCGCAAGTGCTCATACTACCCCTAGTTTGAATATATCAAACATCAGTCAGGGAGTAAATTGGCAACGTGATGACGCTCAAGACTGATAGACTGAAAAGTATCAGTCTTGAGCGCCATCACAGTGTCATTTTGTTTCGAAATTACCCGCTCAAAATACACTCGAGGCACCATCTATCACGAGCTCAAAATGGCAAACATGATCTCAAAATGATGGATAATAACTCGAAATGGCTAACAATTAGCATCAAACGGGCCCTAGATAAGCTCGGTCGGCTAAAAAGAACACGAAGCAGATGTCAATTAGCATCAAAATCATGTCAAAAAGGCCCCAGATAAGCTCAAAAATGAGCTCAGACGGTAAAAAGACTGCCAAATAACGTCAATTAGCATCAAAATGATGTCAAAAAGGCCCCAGATAAGCACACCAACAGTCGACACATTATCATCTATCGTTAACTTACCCTCAGTCGATACAACAGATCGCACCCATTTTGATGCTGATTGGGACAGAACTCCCTCTGTCTATCTACTGGAGGTTTGATCGACCAATTGGAATTACTTTCCCTAACGAAGAAACTGAGTCTTCGGAGCTCGTCTTGTTCGTACCCAGAGGAGGCATAAAAGGGATATTCAGGCCAAGTTATGGGGCCCATAATCTTCATTATGGTAAGTCCATGAAAATTTATTTCATAAAATAAAGAAAGGTCAACAGCTGACGCACCTGGGATCTATAGATACCCTAACGACATCAACCTGATCATTTTTTAATTATTCTGTCTCATAATGTAGAAGTCAGAATGTAACAGTACATTGTAGTCACTACAGTGTAGATTGTAGCAGCTTCAATGTGAAAATCTGAAAATTTTTTCTACAACAGATGGCGCTCAGTATAATCTGACATTGTACCCAGTCGAATTTCGTTTTTACCGTGTACTACTATCACTTCTGATCAGGTTTGCATGTGACATGCAGTTCATGAATTCTGCGTTCATCTACATCTAATTTAACAAATATGTACTTACTATAGTTCGATAACACTTGATAACTTTTCTTTTTATAGAGTACAAAGACAAACAATTTTTTGTTTTTTAAATATGCTAATTTACTTAAGTTATAAATTATTCATCTCACTTAAGAAGATATTTTTGTACGCCTCTATAATACGTTAAAAAAAAACAATTCCATGCAAAGTAAAAAAACATTTGACGAATAAAATATGTATGTAATCTCTAGAATTTTAATTCCAATAATTAATGATAATGATAATGACAAAAGTAATAGTAAAATTAATGTTTAATGTTTAACGTCTAATATTATCAACTAACGATTAATTAAATCGATTAATTAATTAATTAATTAAATAATATATTGATTATAATTTTTTAAAGATTGATATGCGAATATATGTACAAATACTGTAATTTTCTTAATTGATGGTCCTTAGGGAGCTGCAGCTCAAGGATCAAATAAAAACTATTATCTATCTATCTATCTATCCATTGAATTTTCATTTTTTTTTAATCAAAATATTTCCATACAACATGAAGAACAATCATTTTCATTGTCAGCGTTTAGGTCACTCCTTCAAACGTTTTTTTTTTTTTTTTTTAATTTTTTTATAAATGCAGAAACAAATAAAGACCCGAGTCGAAATTTACCTTCGCTTTAAGTACTCAATATACTTAAATGCTCCTATTTTGATACTGGAGATTCTTAAGTGGACCTTGATAAGTATTTTTTATACTTTATACTCTTATTAGGTCCTATGGATTCTAAAGAATCGAAATTTAACATCTTTTAAGGACCTATAAAAACTATCCATTATCATTTGGTAGGATAAATTCTAAACTTTCTAATTAAAACCTAAGTATCCTAAATATAAATAATCGTTAACTCCTAAATAAGTTCTTTAAATTCTATGTTACTTTTTTTTTCTTATTTAACATCTTTCAGTGAACCTAACTAAACCCTATGAGTATTATATACGCTAAATAGCTCCTAAAGATTTTATAACAGAAAAAAATCATCTTTTTTTTCAAATCTAAAGTAACAATTTATACTTATTAAGTCTTATAAATTCATTCATCTCTGGTTAGGACCTAAATATTCAGCGTATGACGAATCTTAAATTCTAAACTTTGTATTTCCAATGTTACAATACACTTTTTCTTAAAGTTCAACATTTATAAATGAATATAATTAAGGACTTGTGTTACTGTACATTTTTATTAAGTCCTAAAGATTCTGTAAAAGAGAAAACTTGAATTAAAATAATAAAATTTAATTTTCACATTTTTAATAACAAATTGTGTATAAAATAAATTACTTTTTAATGGTTATTTAATTATTCTATCATATATTTATTTATTATTGTTTTATTCGTTTATATTTGTTATAAAAATTGTTTCAATAACTACAAATTTGAGTATCGAATTAATTCGAATTGAAAGTAATAAGTTATTCCGTAAGTAAAGCGAAAATTTTACCAGTTACCCATAACTTTTTATGACAAATCTTTTTATGATAAGCAACGATAATAGATAGTAACAACAATATCAATAAAATATGGTCAACTTTTACGGCTGCAATTAATAAGGAAAGCTCTAATAAACGAAAGTCCACTATCGATAAGAATAATAATAAAGAAAATAAAAAATACACTTGTGACACTGACTCTCTAAAATAAAAAAAAAATTACATTTTTGCGGGTAAAATAGGGTACCCCCTGAAAAATGTAAAAAAAAAAAATTCTGGATATTAAATGAGTTTGATTTCATTACAATTTTTTGTAAGTTCTTTACATTGAGAAAAATTATATCTTACAAAATTATTGGATGTAAAGGAAGATAAAAAAGTTTTTAATATTTTTTAGCATAATACAAAAGTCATGAACATTTTTCGACCGACATTCGATTTTTGAAAAACTTTAACGAAAAAAATAGAAAATGATGCTCAATTATATTTACAAAAGTAATTTTGGAATGGTTAAAATACATTTAAAAAAATAAATTTTTTTTTTATAAAATTTTTAGAGTACTTCGTTTTGCTTACCCCCGCCTCCCCTTTCCCCTATATATTTATATATATTTTACATAATATGACAGTTTTAATTTTAATGTTCTTAAACTTTTATTTTGTCAACTATCAATTAAAATTAAATCAATTAAATCAATCAAAATTAAAAATCAATCAATTTAATTAATTTTAAAATTTTATGTCCATTAAACAATCGATGGTTGAATTATTCAAATCGTTTTCTTATATATAATTATAAATAAAGTTTTATACAATTTAACCTGAATGTGTTTGAGAAACAAGTTATATCTGCAATAATGTGCGAATCATTATATTATTATAAGTTAATACTATGAAATATGGCTGATAAGAATTCATGTGTAATCATAAATACAGCCACGAATTTTTCATATCGCCAAGTGGCCAATAGACGAGTGGAGCAGACTATAATCCATCGATAACAAAAGTTGAGCAGCATCGAGGAGGGACATGAATTGAACGAATGACCCACCCCGAAAAAAAAATAATTCTATAAGATTTAACAAAAACATTTTTTTCCTGGGATGGAGTACCAATAGGTTTTCTAAAAATACTTTGACCACTGTAGAATGAATAGGACTTGATAAGATTCTGGATTATGCTTAGGCTCTAGAAAGTATTTACAATTTAAAATTTTTACGCCTATTTAACGACTGAACATGTCATTTTTTCCCATAACCGTCATTTAGAGGTTTTATGTAGGAGTTGTTTTTCTATAGAAAATAAGTACTCAGCAAGTCCTTTTCGTTCTTAATTTTAGAATTCCTAGGTTCTAGAAAGGTTTTAAATTTCGACTCGGGGAGAAGTTTATATTGTTAATAAATGAATTCTTATTCTTACATATTAATCCTCATAGCTATTTTTACACGGACTTTATCTACTTAACAAGAAAAAAAAAAATTATGTGCACAAAAGAAAATCGATTTGAATCCCGAGAGCCAAGTAAAGGTACCCTTTTCTTGTAAATATGTTCCGTTTTTCTACAACAATTAACTACTCAACCCTGTTATTTATCAGGTGATCTCATTAAGAAAGTATCCAAGCTTGGTGGGCATATTGATGTTATATAGCTACATGCATGCAAAGGAGCACTAATTATAACATACCATGTCTCGAGAAGAGCTAGATATGCGAAGCACGCTATAATCAACCCCTCGCCCTACCACTTTGAATTATAGATTCACCATCGATCTTTAATACTTGTCTTTTACTATTTCAATTGCCACTAATCTACTATGTCAACTATCTAATAAATATATATACTAGGGTGTCCCAAAAAAAAAAAACAAATGGTTTTTTTTTTAACCTGTTATGGGCTCAAAAGTTACTTTATATCATAAAAAAAATGCTTACTAAATTTCAGCCAGATATCTGTAAAATTGAGCTATCACAAAATGGGGTCCCCTTTCCCATTTAAAATACACGTTAAAAATTTTTATTTTAGTTTTTCGTTATTTAGACTATGAAAAAAAATTTTATTTTAATTTCACTTAGTATAATTTTGTAAGAAATTAAATTTTCTACAAGAAAGTGCTGATGCATTATGTACGTCAAGCGAACTGGGAAGAAGTTACAGGGCTTCAAAGATCGATAAAAATTTAGTTTCCTCAGTGTAAAATTTTTAACTTCCCACTAAGAAAATTGCAAATTTTCAAAAATTCGGGAAGTTATTGGTTTCACCCCGATTTGTGAAAATCGAAATTCCAATAGATGTCAACGTTTTGAGGTTCTAGGAAGCTATTCTGACTAAATTCAAGATGATGTCCGAGTGTATGTATGTATGTATGTACGTATACGTACGTACGTATGTAAATATCTATAACTTTTGAACGGATGAACCGATTTTGATCATCAAGGTGTCATTCGACGCGGCTTGCGAATATCTTGAAGCTGAAAGAAAATTGAGCTTGATCGGTAGGATTCGTTCGGAGATATTCCAAAAATACACTTTTTTTAAAAATGTTTTTTTTTCAATAACTTTTAATTCGCTCGATGGATTGATTCCAAAATCTAATCAGGTCTAATACTTTATAAGCCGCGTTGAATGCCACCTCAACCATCAAAATCGGTTAATTCTTTCAAGATAAACCGTTGTCGAAAGAATTAAAAAAAAATTTTTTTTTTAGTATTTTTGAAATTTCTCAAAAACGACTCGATAAATCAATTTCAAAATCTGATCAGTTGTAGAACCCAATAAGAGGCGTCGATTGCCACCTTAACCGTTGCAATCGGTAAATTCGTTCGAGAGATATTGTTGGAGAAAAAATGGTAAAAAACGTTATTTTTCAAAAACAAAGACACTCAAAAGTATTTTCGTGCTTGAAGAACTCGAAAATGTATTCTCGACAATGTTTTCGAGCTCAAGGAGCTCGAAAACTGCGGGAAGTTTTGAGGCTGGCCCGCAGGGTAAACTGACAGACCGATTTTTTTTTATTATTTTTTATTTTTATTCTATCAAAAAATTTTTTTTTCAAATTGTGACATGCATGACATTGTAGGAAATTTAATTTTCTACAAAAAGTATCTGATATCATATATACGTCAAATGAATGAGGAAAAAGTTACAGGGCTTTAAATGACAACGAAAAATGAAATTCACTTATCGTTGACATTTAAGTTCAAAAAAAATATTTTTCAAACTTCATTTTTAGTTGACATTTAAAGCTCTGTAACTTTTTTCTCATTCATTTGACGTAAATATGATATCAAATACTTTTTGTAGGAAATTAAATTTCCTACAAGACTGTAATTGTCAAAATTAAAAAAAAAAATTGTTGATAGAATAAAAATAAAAAATAAGAAAAAAAAAAATTTAACAATGAGGAAACTAAATTTTTGTCGAACTTTGAAGCCCCGTAACTTTTTCCCAGTTCATTTGACGTACATAATGCATCAACACTATTTTGTAGAGAATTCAATTTCTTACAAAATTATATTTGATGAAACTAAAAAAAAAAATTTTTTTTCATTATCTTAATAACGAAAAACTAAAATGGAAAATTTTTACGTGTATTTTATATGGGAAAGGGGACCCCCTTCGTGATCGCTCAATTTTAAAGATATCTGGCTGAAATTTAGTAAGGATTTTTTTTATAATATAAAGTAACTTTTGAGCCCATAACAGGTTAAAAAAAAAATATTTGTTTCTTTAGGGACACCCTAATATATACTAGCTTTTACTAGTCCGCTTCGCCGGGGATTTTGAAATATTAAATGACTGTATATTTTATTATTGGTATCAATATCCTTGCACTAATACATGAACATTCGTATGCTCCGGCACCTTTTCATGTGAAAAAAAGTAGTAAATACTTCAATATTGTTAGATTCTCTGTACAAAAATCAATATTTATACCGATATATATTATTTTTTCATTTTTCTCTTTACTAAATATTCTGTTTAAAATATTATTTTGAACAGCATTACATTTCAATCATAATATATATATGATTAAAGTTGAGTTCAAAATATGTATATGAGTCATTCCATGTGAAATCAGCCAGTAGTTGGAATCGACCCCTTTCAATATGGACGAAATTTGGTCTAAACTTTTTTTTAACTATAAAACAGAGATTTGCCCAAGGAAAAAAATTTGAAAAATTTTTTGCGAGTTATTCAAAATTCAAGATTTCACTATTTTTCTCATTTTTCAACATTATCTCTTGAATATCTCGAAAACAATGATAGATACAGAAATGGTATTGGTTTTGTTTTGAAGAAAACACTTAGGGATATTGAAAAAAAATATTTCGGATACAAATTTTGAAAAATGAGAAAGCATTCAAATACTGAATGTTCAAAAACCGTCAAAATCGTATGGCGACACGAAATTTTGCCGTCCATTCCCTTCATTGAATTTCCATTAAACGATGTTTTTTTTATCTGTCATTCAGTTGTGAGTTATACTCAAGAATGTAAGTCATATCCAGAAGTTAGTTTTAAAATGATTATAAAAATTTTATACCGAGCAGACAAACAAACGAATTTTTTATTCGATTTTTTTTTTTTTCATTCTTATTTTTTTATTTTTTTTTATTTTCTTGCACTGTCATCTAATTCTGAGACATGCTTCAAATTTCAAATCTCTAGTTCATTGGAAAGTTAGTTTAAAATCGATTACAAAATTCCAACCGAACAGTTCATAAAAGCGCGTTAATAAAAACGTGGTGGCATAATCTTTTTCATTCTCAAAATGACATTTTTGTTCTAAACTATGTGACTCAGGGGTGAAAAAAAAAAAATATTATATTACATCCCTACACTGCAAAAAAAGATTCCTGACATCAAACCAGATTCGTTTGGCTCAAGTACTCCGTGCGTTTGGATACAGCCAAGCGCGTCAAGCGATTGAGTCTACCACCCTCTACGTTTGACAGTATATTCTGCTCCAACTAAGAGTTTCTTGAGGGAAGTTACCGAGTCGTTTGAATTAACTCTATGGTATTTGATATAACTCAATAACTTTTTTCAGTTAAAACAAATAGAAATGAGTTCAAGTCATTTATGCTGTTTATACAATAATAATTTTTGTTTTCAATGAATAAGTTAAAAATTTCACTCAAAGTAAATTGTAAGGTGATTGAAGGTATGAATTTTCAGTTAAATCAAAATTTTATTAAAGCAAATGAATTTTAGTGTTGAAAGTAATATTTTTTTAGGTCCGTAGAAACTCTCTTTGCAATTGATTCAATAAAAAATTAAATTATTTCAAATTGCTGTATTGGATTGATCCCAAAAAACAGTAATCTGAATCAAATGAATATTGCCTTTAATTATCTCATTAATAATTCATTAAAAAAAATTTATTTTTTTTTCTTATGTATTTATTTATTTTTTATATTTTATTCTTATTATTATTATTTCTTTATTAAGAATTAAGACAATTACATTAAATTATATTATATTACATCAATTATACTTTACAAATCATCCTAACATACTCACAGTTTTTAGTAAAAAATTAAATAATTTTAATATCGCCACCCAGAGGATTCGAACCCAGCACCTTACGCGCGAATGTCAGACGCTTTACCGCTACGCTACGGAACCAGTAGGAAAGTTTTAGTTTAGTTGTGCTTCTAGTACTTTGTTTTCATATTGAATGGATATATACAGTCAATTGCTTATAGATTGATCTAAACGAGATAAATATGTGGCTCTTTTTTTTAAATAAATTTTTTTATCGAATCGATAATATAAAGACTTCCATTCAAATATAGTTCGATATTTTGTAACGACTACATTTATATTCTTGTCGAGTATTTTTTAGTTTTAATGTGAGTGCGTGAAATTATTCCATTAACCTCATCGGATTCTCTCTCCGAGAAACTAGTCGGTTGACACGACACGTTCGGTATTATAGGAAACTACTTTTGTTTCATTGAAATATGTAAAGTTGTCAAACCAAACGTTTCAAGAGTTTCAGTCTAATTTCTAATAATTGAAAAGTTTGCTTCAACAAGTTTTTATTTTTAAATCAAGTACATTAAAACTTTAATTGAAATATTATTTACTATTCAATCAAATGTTAGTTTAATTACGGTCAAACTCAAAAACTTTAACATAAACGCTCAAGCAATTTCTCATAATCGAGTAGAGATTTTAATTCAATAAAAATGATTTTCTTGAGACAAACTAGCTTTTGTTGGTTCAAACGAATTTGGTTTCACTGAAGAGGAAATTCGTCTAACCCCTAGGGATCGTGATGTCAGTACCTTATTTTTTACAGTGTAGGGAAGTAAAGTAAGAAATGTCTAAGATTACATGTAATTGTTGGCCGAGGCGAAGCCGAAATTATTTTAACTGTGTATGGTTATATGGAAATTAAAGACTATTAGGTATATAAAGTAATAAAATGTTTATTGATAAAACTTCAACATTTTGTAAACTGTTATCAATTTCTTATAAACAACATTATAATTTTTTTTTTTTTTATTAACTATTGTTATAATATAATATAATATGGCGGGTAATTATATTTTTTTTTCTTAAACGTTTAAAAAAGTAGAAATTAAATAAATGTTTTGAAGTTAAATCACATTTTAATATTTAAATCACTATAAAACTATATTATGGTTATTAGCATTATGCTATATCACATTTATTACTGTATACTGTCAATGATGTTCAGTTTCGTCACAAGTTTTATTTACTTTATATTATTGAGGAAATAAAAACTTAACAATAATAAAGTCTGATGTACACCGCTCACATTACTCACATTTATTATATATTTCACTAATACACAATCCTTGATTACTAAACGAGTATCACGTCACGCGCAGAAATTTCATATATAAGCATTTGAATTTTCAAATAAGTATTATGAAATTTCAAATGGAATTATTAAAATTCAATATGTCTTAGAATTTTCAATACTTGCTTTGAAAATTTAAAAAACAAGTATAAATTTTAAGTACGTTTATTAAAATTCATATTCTTTTTCTTAATTTTAAATACCAGCTTGATTATTAAATTACTTACATTAAATTTGAAGCTTTTTTTATTGAAAATACAATTCAAATATCTAGTTATGAAAATTCAATTGCTTTTGTATTGTAATTTTCAAATTATTTTGTACAGTGTAGTAAAAAAGTTGAGCCCAAAATTTCGTGTCGCCATACGATTTTGACGGTTTTTGAAAATTCAAAATTCAAAAGCTTTCTCATTTTTTAAAATTTGTTTCCGAAATATTTTTTTAATAGCCCCAAGTGTTCTCTTCAAAACAAAACCAATACCATTCCTGTATCTATCATAGTTTTCGAGATATTCAAAAAATAAAGTTGAAAAATGAGAAAAATAGTGAAATTTTGAATAACTTTCGCAAAAAATTTTTCAAATTATTTTCCTTTAGCAAATCTCTGTTTTATGGTAAAAGAAAAGTTTTTACCAAATTTCGTCCAAATTGAAAGTGGTCGAAATTCCAACTACTGGTCGATTTAACATGGAATGACCCATATGTTAACTTGAGGAAAAGAAAACTAGTATGAATCAAATTTTATGACCTGAGGTACTTGGGTCGACGAGAGATTGATGCCCATGTTCCAAGTAAATGCAAGCCAATATGTTTTTCTTCATTTGCACTCATATATATATCTTTTGAACTTAGACATCTTTGTTATAGAAAAAGAGAAAAAGTTGTTAGACCTCAGTGTTAAATAATATTAAAAGAATAATTTAGTCGAAGCTAAATCTCTTGCGAGTAAAGGCATACCCTAAAGCGTTTATTTTAGTAAAAAGAAAATAATTTTTATTTGTTTAATAAATTAATTTGTTTAATTCACGATTAGCATACCTAAATTCCCAACAAATATCAGTGATAATGATTTTTTTTTCGCAGCATCACAAAATAATTCTTTTTTATATAAAAATACATAAATCTGCATTTTAATTTTTGGATTATTAGTCTACCCTTAAAATTCATAAATTCCAGTTGACATTATATTATCCATAAAAGTGTAGTTGTATTATCATAAATATAATTCATATCGACTGCTATTAGACCACAGTCTCTAATTAGTTTAACTATTATTAAATCATCTTTATATTGAAGGGTTGCATTGAAAATAGTTGTGTATCCATACATAGTATAATTTATTATCTACTGTACAAGCCATTTTGTGTAATTGTTCATTAATTACCTTTTCTCCCTTGATAAATTATTCTGATACATCTATATTATATCCATTTAGAAAATTATGATTTCGATATGATGTTAATAAGAAAATTATCATTCAATAATTATTAATATCATTGATTTGAATATATTTTGATGATTTCGTATTTATAGAAAGTAAAACGATTTAACAATGCAAAATTTAACACAATTGCAAGTCAGATTAACTCTAAAAGTTGTTAAATTTTCAAAAAATTCGAGAAATGAAGTCCGTGATTAAAAGAAACGATTCAAATCGATTCAATACGATTCGAAAAAAAAATTTTAATCGTTTTAAATACTTGTTGATCGCCTCAATCGACATCGTTTTTTAAGATCTAATAAA
Source organism: Microplitis deprimator (assembly GCA_964016945.1). Lineage (NCBI taxonomy): Eukaryota > Metazoa > Arthropoda > Insecta > Hymenoptera > Braconidae > Microplitis > Microplitis deprimator. The sequence continues at coordinate 9,606,922 of OZ024711.1, read as the reverse complement.
AATGAATCGTTTTGAATCCACGTACACAAAAAAATTAAAAGAAGATTTAAAACGATTTAATTTTTCAAATACCTTTGAATCAATAAAAAATAGTTGAATTTTTGGTTCGTCTAGATGACTTAAGGATATTTAGTCCGATACATTTTTTTGAATTGGTTTGAATCCATTTAAATTGACAAATACACTGTAAAAAATAAGGTACTGACATCAAACTCCCTAGGAGTTTGACGAATTTCCTATTCAGTGAAACCAAATTCGTTTGAACCAAAAAAGACTAGTTTGTCTCAAGAAAATCATTTTTATTGAAGTAAAATCTCTATTCGATTATGAGAAATTGCTTAAGCGTTTATGTTAAAGTTTTTAAGTTTGACCGTAATTAAACTAACATTTGATTGAATAGTAAATAATATTTCAATTAAAGTTTGAATGTACTTGGTTTAAAAATAAAAACTTGTGGAAGCAAACTTTTCAATTTTCAGAAATTTAACTGAAACTCTTGAAACGTTTGGTTTGACAACTTTACATATTTCAATGAGACAAAAGTAGTTTCCTATAATACCGAACGTGTCGTGTCAACCGACTAGTTTCTCGGAGAGAGAATCCGATGAGGTTAAAGGAATAATTTCACGCACTCACATTAAAACTAAAAAATACTCGACAAGAATATAAATGTAGTCGTTACAAAATATCGAACTATATTTGAATGGAAGTCTTTATATTATCGATTCGATAAAAAAATTTATTTAAAAAAAGACCCACATATTTATCTCGTTTAGATCAATCTATAAATTATTTAATTTTTCACCAAAAACTGTGAGTATGTTAGGATGATTTGTAAAGTATAATTGATGTAATATAATAATATAATGTAATTGTCTTAATTCTTAATAAAAAAATAGTAATAATAAAAATAAAATATAAAAAATAAATAAATACATAAGAAAAAAAAAGTAAATTTTTTTTAATGAATTATTAATGAGATAATTAAAGGCAATATTCATTTGATTCAGATTACTGTTTTTTAGGATCAATCCAATACAGCAATTTAAAATAATTTGATTTTTTATTGAATCAATTGCAAAGAGAGTTTCTACGGACCTAAAAAAATATTACTTTCAACACTAAAATTCATTTGCTTGAATAAAATTTTGACTTAACTGAAAATTCATACCTTCAATCACCTTACAATTTACTTTGAGTGAATTTTTTAATTATTTTATATAAAACAAAAATCATTATTGTATCAACAGCATTAATGACTTGAACTAATTTCTATTTTTTTTTAAATGAAAAAAGTTATTGAGTTATATTACATATCATAGAGTTAGTTCAAACGACTCGATAACTTCCCTCAAGAAACTCTTAGTTGGAGCAAAATATACTGTCAAACGTAGAGGGCGGTAGACTCAATCGCTTGACGCGCTTGGCTGTATCCAAACGCACTGAGTACTTGAGCCAAACGAATCTGGTTTGATCTCAGGAATCTTTTTTTACAGTGTAGTAACCTGATATCTGATTCACAGATAGATTCAAAAGAATTCAAAACGATTTGATATTTCGAATAGTTTTAAATACTTCTGAATTGACAGTTAATAGATGATTTTCTGATTCATAAGAAGGTTTAGAAAAATTAAATACGATTCAGTTTTTCGAATTGTTTTGAATACTTTCCAATCGACAATAGTATATTGACGCATTAAGTGAAAAGTGCTGTTGACAACGATTGTGATTAGTTCACGAGACGTTAGGCGAGTATTGCCAACACAAGAGTGTAAAAAGCCCTTCCTACACAATACGTTACAATAGTTTTTGCGTCGAATAGTAAGAAAGAAAGTCTTTTATTGGTTAAAAAAGAACATTACAATAAATTTAATTCTTTAGTTAACCTGAAATAATATTAAATTGTATTGATATAAAATTGAGTTCTGAAGAATGTCAAAGTTTTGTTCTGATATGACCTTTTTTTTGTCATTTTATTGTTGGTTTTAAAACTTTGACATAATTTATTGATACTTATTCGAGATTCAATTGTAAGAAAGGAGATGAAGACATTTTAATCTGAATGACATTATGTTTATAGCGACACGAAGAAAAAAATTAAAGAATTTTTACTAAATTTGAAAAAAAAATTACAATCCGAGAAAGTAATCTCAAATTAAAAAAAAAAATAAACTTTTACATATCTCAAAGTAAAAATTACAACATACTATTTAGAATAACTGTTGATTATAAAAATTATTGCATTCGAGATAATAATATTCACTGACGACAAAATCAAAACTATAATGTACCAATCATTTTTACTATTGTACTTAGTAAATATTGTTTAACGCGTTTTGTGAAAGACGTATTATGGCGAGTAATTTTTACAATCCAGATAGTAATTTGTCCCCGCCTAAAATAATAATCATGCGTGCCGGGAGACGCGTATTCAGGTACTACTACCTACTGCACACACACACACACACACACACATACATACACACACACATACACACACACACACACACACACACACACACACACACACACACACACACACACACACACACATATATATAAAGTTGAATTAATGGTTGAATTTCTGCTTCATAAAGAGACTTGAAATAATTTAAAACGATTCAATGTTTCGATTTGTTACCCAGTGAACACATGACCTTAATTTGACGTCATACACGGAAAAAAAATTCTACCAAAATTTATGATGTTAACATCGTAATCCTGGACTAGACTTTTTTTAACGTTAATTTTCAAATGTCTTATTTCAAAATTTAATATGTGGGTTATATTTTTTACTATTAAACATCGTAATTTTAACAAAGACTTTTAGGATTAAAAATTACTTCAAAAATTACAATTTAACATCGTAAAAAGAAAATAAATGAAAATTACACTTTATAAACTATATTTATTCGTATATTTAATATTTCTATTCATTTTTTAATAAAATAAATATTATAGTGCTGCCTCTGTTATAATACGATGGAAGCTATAAAAAGTACGATGTTACATCGTAATTTTAAATAGTAACTGCATCCTCCGCAAGAGGTGCTCTCGTGTCTTATGACTGTTTATTGAAATTGTTTATATGGATCTTAAAAACAACCTAAAGTGTAGGCCCTTTTTTCCTTTTGAAAAAGATTTTTATTTATAAACTATTTCTGTATACATATGTAAGTAACAAAAATTCTTTAAAAACAACTTAATCATTAATATGACTTATTATTTTGATTTGGCATCAGGTGATGCTCTTATCTAAAACTCTTGCATTATAATTTCTTAATTATTTGATGCCATTATGTGATATGTTACTTGGTAGTATTAGCTTTCTGCTTACAACAAAAATTAAAATTAAATTCAATGGTAAAAAAAAGAAATTTAAAAAAATATTAATAAAAACCATCGTCACTGTCACAAGCCTTTGAAGGTAATGGGTTGGGGGCAGAGGAGGTAGTGGTGGAGAAGGAAGAGGTAGGGGATAAGGAAGGGGGATGGGGTATGAGTGACATTATATACATATATACAAAAAATTTCTGCTTAATGCATTATCTGTCAATTACGAATATAATTTTTTAAATATAAATTATTTAATAATTATTTATGCTAATATCAGTCATTTCGCATCGTGCTGCGATTGTTTGCTTGCTCTTGTTCGTTGTTCTTGTCGTTGCTGAGCTTTTTTTCGTCTGGCTCTCCTTCTCAATTCGTCCATATGCTTGGCCTCTCCTTGAAGCCACCAGTATTTCTCTGCCAATCTGTCCAGAGACTCCTGATCTCTATCTGGTAGTGCTGTAGAATACACCCATTTTCGGCAGGGATGTTTTCTATGTCAATGTAGATTGCTTTTCTAGCTCGGTGCCTTTGAAGATGGTATATCACCGGTACATTATGTTCGTCCTGGATACATCCTAATCTATCCAGATTCGTAAACACCTCGAGGGGCGAGTAGTTACTTTTTGCTATCCTTATCACTTGTGTGTTATCGTTAATTTTGGGCTAAAGTGTAGGCCCTTCGGTAGCCGAGCGGTCCAAGGCGTGGTTCAATTCACACTCAAAAGGACTCGGGTTCGAATCCAACTGCCGGTCTTATTCTTTTATTTAAGATTTCTCTTCAAATTTTACGATGTTCAAATCGTAATTTATATCAAGGAGGTTCATCGGATAATCACTTTTCTTACAATATCTTTCAATTCTTAAATACAAATACTTTGAAGTGTCCTGTATACGTAGGTTTTTTTTAAAATAGTCCCTGCGGTACTAAATTTCGAAATATTAACAATTAAAAATCGTACACTTAACATGCATTCCCTATGTTGACCGTAGTTAGAGTGAGCATTTTATTAAATAACAATCATACTTTTCTTACAACTTTTTTTTAAAAGCTGAAAATTATTAATTTAATTTATAACAAGTAATTTTTTTCAATAAAAACATAAACTTGCCGTATTCATTTTTTTTGTAATTAATTTTTAAAGTTTGTTACTTTTAATGATTTTCAAGCTTTCTCCCATAACCTGAAAAGTGACAGATAGTGACTTGGCAACATTGCAGTGTGCGAGAAGTTTAAAACACAGTAGAAGCCCAACAGATTTAATTAATTATAAAAACTTTACGGCATTTTTTAGCATCAGACATACCTGCTAAAGCATTATTTATTTTCTCAGCAACTCTTTTTTTAATAAATCTGCCATTCTTTAGTCGCGAAGTCATTATTATTTATTATTTGTTGTCTCCAACTATGTATAACCTCGAAATTATTCAAAACACTTTCTACAACACATGCACAAGGGGAAAAATATTCTAAGTTAGAATGCAACGTAGCCAAGTCTGAGAAAAGACGCAATGGGACCATTTTTATACTTCTGCGCATATAAGAGGATGCGCAAAAGTGTACTGTATCTCAAACACCTCTCATGGTAGTTAGAATGTTTTACACGGGAGAAATCTTTCTAAAAGTTGCGAACTACTGCTACCGATGAACCTCCTTAAAGAGCTTAAGACTTGGTATTATTTGTCTGAACTATTATTTCTTAAATGAAATTTCCAACGCTACATCGTAAAAATTACGATGTTAAAAGACTAGTCCACCTCTACAATAATCAATAGGACAAATTACGATGTTAGCATTGTAAATTTAACTAGAATTTTTTTTCCGTGTACGTAGATCATAGAAATGTTACGACATCTTATGTAAACTTAATTTCAATCTGATGTTCTATATGACTTTAGTATGATGTAAAAACTTGTGACATCATATTGATGTAATACATGGCTCTTGTATGACATCACAGTCATGACATATATTATGTACGCTTGACATAAGATCTACATAACATTATTACTTAGAGATAAAGTCATTATTGTACATCATAATGATGTAACTTTGAAGTCATAGATTTACGTCAGTAGCAAAGTCACGGTTATACGTAATATAGATGTCACTCTGAAATCATCTCTTCACATCAGTGGCAAGTCAGTATTTTACGCGACACTGATGTAATTTTTGAGTCATATAGTTTTTTATCACAATTTCTGAAAATTTGTTGTAAATAATTTTCTGTTCTCGAGTGAAATTTTATAAAATTCGATCGAGTGCTTTCGTATTTTAGCGAAGAATTCTTATGAAATGTCGAAGAATTTTATAGGAATTCATAAGATTCTATGAAATTATCATCCAGTTCCAAGAGTATCATTGTTTCTAAGAATGTTAAACACTATTGAGCTTTTACAAAATTTTCTGAAGCTTAATAAAATTTTATAAAAGTTCATGGAGTTTTTTTAAACTTTGTGAAAAAAACACCACAAAAATTCATGAACTCCTTTTTTCCGGCATTTAACTATAAATACATCAATTAAACACTAAGCTCCAACTTTTATGATGTGGACCAGTGAGCAACGTTCAGGACTACCAGCCAAGAGGAGCCGTGTTCGTGCCCAGCAGATACCTAGGATTTTTTCGTTGTCTTACGTTATTAAATCTTGCTTCTAAATTTGTAATGAGTTCGCGTGGTATTAATCAAATCAAAAATTCTATGTTTCAATTTTTTTTTTTTTTTTGTTTTATCAAAAATCTTTTTTCCACATTGATAATTTTGACATCATATATGTCATATCAACGTCATAGAATGTCACACAAACATCACATTTACGTCATGATTACGCCATTGGTTTTACATCATAATCTTACGTAAAAAAGTGTGAAATAATGAGTCAAACCTGACTCATTCATGACTCATATTTTACGTAAATGATGACATAGCGTAAGGTCACTCTGACGTCAAACTTACGTCAATGTGTTTACTGGGATCATCATTCTCTACCAATTCCATGAGAAATCTTTGAGCTTAATATTTAATTTTCCATTTTTAAATATTTAAAAATTTGTTTGCGCCGTTTTTGATAATTTTGATGAATTTATAAATCTTGAATTTTTGATGAATTGTGTAAGTTTTCATCAATACATATTTTGCTACGTATGTGTATTTTCGTTTCTAACTCCGCTTACTCGGCTTACTCAAAACTAGCTAGCCAATCCGAGATTGTTGTAATACGCGGTTAAATTAGTATTGCTAGTACATTTATACATAAATATATAAGAATACTAACAATATTTAAATTGTGGATTAAAAATCTCGGATGCAAAAACTGACCTTCAAAAATTGGCTTCAACCTTAGTAAAAAAGTACAGGGGCCGTCTTAGTTTTAAACTAAGCGCGAGCTACTGAATAAAACAATCATAGAATGAATTTTCAAAAATGTGTCAATAACAACTGAACATCAAACATTTTTTTAGCCAAAGCAATCGATAGACTTGATAATAGATTATTCAGACGTTTTAGATTAAATCATTAGCATGAGCATAAAAAATTAACTTTGATTTTTTAAATGATATACCAAAAATATCATTTAGAGTGATAACGAAAATGTTACGACAGTTTGAAATATTTTAATATTAAGATTAGAACGTTTAGTATCGCAATTGTTCAATCGATTAAATCCCGATTCGAAATTTTTTTTTGGTAAGACTCCGTTCCAACCTAGACAAACTGAAGTCAGAGCGTGTTAGGCTGAAATAGAATTTACAAGCACTTGATGCTCAAGTGGAGCTGTCTGATTGGCTCAAAATAATTTTTTTTACTCCTATTGAGTTATATCTACAAAAATCCAGAGAGTCCTGATCGTCTTAGACAGTTTCGTCACTTGGAGCACTTGGGGCTCAAGTGGAGCTGTCTGATTAGCTAAATATAATTTTTTTAAGTTCTATTTATTTTTTTCTCCAAAAATCCACAGAGTCCTGGCCATCTTGGACAGTTTCGACACTCGGAGCACTTGGTGCTCTAGTGGAGCTGTCTGATTGGATGAAAATTATTTTTTTTTACTTCTATTGATTAATGCCTACAAAAATCCAGAGAGTCCTGGCCATCTTGGACAGCTTCGACACTCGGAGGATCTGGTGCTCAAGTGGAACGATCTGGTCGGACTGCTCGATTGGAACAGTTCTCTTGTACTTGACCCTGAGTCTGCGAATACAACTAAAATATATGTAAAATATATTTTTATATGTATTTTTTGAAATATATTCCGAATCTATTCCGCATATATTGCTTATATATGTTTGCATATACTCCACATATATTTTAAATATAAGAAAAACGGCCAAAAGTGATACAATAGAAATATATGTTTTATACGTGTAAAATATATTTTACATACATATCCATGTATTTTTCATATATTTTACATGTATTTTAAATATATTTTTAATACACTAGTCCCAAAAATTAAGGGATCGAAAAAAAATTCGAAATTTTTGGGTGATTTTCAACATGCTGTAACTCGGTGAAAAATGGAAGTAGGGTTTTGAAAACTGGAAAACATTCTCTATAAGACAAAATAAGTCGCTTTTGATAAAAAAATTTTTTTTGAAGCGATAATGTTTATTAAAAAACAGGTCAAAATTCGCATATTTAAGGATATTCGGAAATCTTGCTATAACTGGATATAAAGGATAAACAAAGAATATTGTCGTTTTTGTCCGAAAAAAACCCTGAAAATTTCAAAGCGCTGCGATTTTTCTTTCTTAGTGTCCCGAAGCTTTAAATTTATCGATTTTGCCAAAAATCACCATAATTGGTAGTTTCTCGGTTTTTGGTCATTTTTTCGATTTCAAAATATTTTTTTCACCAACAAACTTGATTTCATTGATCAAAAAGATTGATTATCGAAAAAAATTGAAAAAAAAAATTGTTGAAAAAAAAATTTTTTTTTTCAAAAGCGACTAATTTTGTCTTATAGAGCATGTTTTCCAGTTTTCAAAACCCTACTTCCATTCTCTGTACGACCAATACGTCCGGAGTTATTGATTATCATAGCCAAAATGGACTTTTTTGCTTTGTTTAATGATAACTCGGCGCCAACTTGTCGTAGAGACTTTTTGAGGCCGCCAAATTGAAGGGCATAAAATTTCCTAAAAGAATCATAAGGTCAGATTATCCAAAAAAATTTATTGAAACCCATAGACTTGTTGAAAGACGAGCAAAAAGTTTGAAAATTTTTTTTTCGTCGGTTTGCTTAAGATTACTCCGAAACCGTGCATGATAAAAAAATTTGATGGCCAGATCTGAAAACTAGAAACTTGAGACTACAATTTCCTTCTTTTTTTTTTCTACGACCATTTTTCACCGAGTTACAGCATGTTGAAAATCACCCAAAAATTTCGAATTTTTTTTCGATCCCTTAATTTTTGGGACTAGTGTATATTGGTAAATATATTTTTTATATATTTCAAATATATGTTTTTTTTATATTTCAAATATATATTTTTTCCATGGGGGAGGCCAATTAGTCTTACAGTCAACATCATCAAAATCTTTGAAAAACTTATCAAGACCCCGCTCATGAACCACGTGAACGCACATAATTTTCTTCCCGATCAACAATATGGATTTAGAGCAAGACACTCCACTGTCCATGCAATCAATAAATTCGCATCTGATATCAATAGACATCTTCTGAACGGTAAGCTAGTTGGTACTGCACTCATAGATCTTGAAAAGGCTTTCGATTCTGTGTGGTTGAACGGCCTTATTTATGTTTTAATACAACTGAACTTTCCCGTGACTCTAATATTGTTAATCTACGATATGATCCACGGAAAATCTTTCATCGTTTGGGATGGAGTCAATCTATTACCATTAATATTTACTATATCAGAGGGACTCCAGCAAGGGACCGTAACTTCACCAATACTATTCATCATATTTACAAGCAAAATTCTCAATAAATTTGGTCTAAATTCAGGTGATAATACTCATAGTGGACCATACGCAGATGATGATGTAGTATACGTTGCGGACAATAAGATAACAATTATACAAGACAAACTAACAGAAATAGTGAATGAAAAATATCATGGTTATAAGTTATGGAACCTTAAAATGAACCCGGACAAGAGTGAGACAATCCTATTTCGAAAGTCTGTAAACGAGATCTTGCCTCTCACAGTCCCACTGATCAAGACATTCCAGATCACCATCACAGACAATGACACTGGTGAACTATTCAATATACCAAATAAAGATATGGTCAAATATCTGGGAATCCATTTTGACTATCTGATACGCATGAGCAAGCATCATGCTATTCAACTCCAAAAAGGCAAAAATGCGTTCAAAGCAAATTCCCGAATATTCTATAACAGAAATATACAAACCAAAGCCAAGTTGATATGCTATTGTTACGTCGGATTTTTGATAAAAGCAGGCTTTGAGCCTTGACTATAATATGACAACGTGTTAAGGATGCCAAATTATGAGCGAAGAACTCGACCTACTTTAAAATCGGACTTATTAAGTATATTTGGTCCTAGTCTTTCGACCAATAGACCGGGGACAAGAAACCTTAGTAAAGGAATGTGTAAATTAAAACATGAATTTAAATTATAAATAAATAACTATATTGTTACAAACAAATTTCGATTAAAAACAGTTAAAATGAAAAGATTGAAATCAAGGTTATATAATACAGAATTATTCGGAATTTAACTTGTTAACAAATACTAAGTAAATTTTAGATACGAATGACAATTATTTCTTTTACGCTGTATACTACAAAAATCTAATTATTTTGAACATGCCATCAATTAGGTGGCTTATGTGAGTAATACTCCAGCCTACTCTAGTTGAAATGACTGGTAGAGAATGTTTCTTAATGATACAGTACAAAAATATTAATATATGAGACATTAAATTTCGTGGACTTACTACATATTAAATGGCGATAATTTTACATGGATATTTTATTGAAATATGCGTTGATCGAAGGTCTTCATCCTTTAGTAAATAATTATTGGCCTATTCCTTACTTCATATTTAAAATCGACTATGTGTACATCTTTCATTGTATCAGGTTTTTAAAAACAAGGTGGCTAGCAGCCTACTCTTTACTATATGAAAATGAGATCACTTGGATATAGGAAGAATAACGGGTATTAAGTTCATAGTTCGGGACTCACGACACAACTGACTATTTTTGGGTCCGTTCGTTAGACCTTCGGAAAAATGAGTGGTTTCTCAAACTCCTGTATTTGGGGGACATTCTTTTCCCACGTTCTTCCACCTCTACCCAAAAGTTTTCCACTTCCTTTCGGAAAACCATTGTTTCGGGGCCGCACTATCCCTTCCACATTGATTTCCCGTTTCCCTCTCTTTCAGTTCTTCACAACTCACTGCTCTTTTTTGCTAATAATAAATGTAATAATAGTAATAATAATAAAAGTAATTGATATTACTATTTTCATAAATCTTAATAAATAATTCGATTTATTTTTCCTTAAATTATTGTTTAATGAAATTTTCTATTTCTATTTTGTTTAAGTTTTATTCTAATATTTTAATATTTTATTTGTCTTTGAATTCTGATATTTTAATGTTTTATTTTATTTAAATTAAATTCTCATATTTTAATATTTTATTTTATTTAATTTGAATGTTAATAGTTTCTTTTAAATTTTAAATATTTTATTTAAATTCTAATATTTTAGTGTTTTATTTTATTTAATTTAAATTATCATATTTTAATATTTTATTATTTTTAATTTGAATGTTACTATTTTATTTTATTGTATTTTCGCTTCAGTATTTTACTCTTAACAATATTTAAAATTGTTAAATTTTATTATTTACCTAAAACCTTTTAATTTTTATTTATTTAAACATTCATTTGTCTAGACACCATAATTTATTTTTAAGTATTTTTCAATTTAGAAAACATGTCAGAAATGCATTACAATGGTACTATTTACTTTAAGTCTTATTTTAGAGTGCAATTGTGATAAGAAGTGCGTCAACCGCCACTCTGACCATGGTGAGGATTAAAATTCCTTTTCACTTAATATAATATTCGAATATGAATTATGTGTTGAGACAAATTTTAAAAACTACAATAAAAGTAAAATAAAATGATAATAATATTAAAACTAAAAATTTACTCGGACGTAACACTATCAACTTCTAGTCAGGCCTATCGTCAGTTACGCCGCCCCAGTTTGGTGGAATGTTGGCCCATCGGTCATTGAGAAATATCGTAAATTCGAGAGATCATGCTTAAGAACCTGCTTAGGTAGATACAGATCAGCTGAGTCCAATTACACCAAGCAGCAACAAAGAAATATATGACCAAGCAGACAACCCCAGGTTTGATAGCTTCCGCCTTACTCTTACAAGGAACTACTTCAGTACCATGTACGAAATTGGTAACGACACCATTAAAAACCTGAAGGTGGAGAACACCACGCAGGTGAGAAGGATGGCCGGAAGCAATTACAGTCCTCCAGAGCTATTTACCAACCTTGACCGTATGGGCTGCATTCAAAATGAACATAATGTGCCTATTATATATCACATAAGAAGGCACTGTGCAAGAAAAACGATATTTACTGATATAGACCATCTTCCACCAAAGTCCATAGTATATTCAACCGCACTTCCGACTAGAGACCACAATAGCCTTGACAGGCCAAATGAAAAATACTGGTAGCTACAGAGTGAAGCTAAACACCTAGATGAATTGCGAAGGAGAGCCAGATTCAGGAAGCAGCAAATCCATCAACGACAAAGAGTACGAACACTCTTAAATAGCCGAAGATTACATAGGCAGTAAAATATTCTGCAACCGCAGAATTTTGTAAATAATTTGAATCGTATTTGTACATAGTGTAAATATTCTTACCCCTATACCTTCCTAACACCTCTTCCTGACCCCCCCCCCTCCACCTCTTCACACAGCCTCAAAAAGGCAATTTAAAGTTGCAATGGTTTTTTTTATATTTTTAAAATTTTTAATTTTTTCCATAGCATTAAACATTTAACTTAATTCTTTATTAATAATATTGTATTAGGCAAAAAGAAAATTAACAATTTATAGAGAATATTTGTATGCTTTTGTTCAACGAGTAGTCTGCTGGTTATATAGTTTTTGGATTGAAATGAATTTTGTACGTTAGAAATTTGGTGGCCTTGAAAAAGGCCGATTTGATCTTGAAAAAGACCGTTGAGAATTACGTTTTGCTGGAGAAAGACCGTTGAGAGTTGATGCTGGAGATGACTTGCCGAGTATCGATGAGGGTCCTTAAAAGAACTGTTTGTTTTAAGTGAGTAAGTAGTAAATTCTAAGAAATTTTTTAAATTATATGAATATATATAAAATTTCGCTGTACAGTCTTATAAAATTGTGTAAGACTTCATAAAATTTTACAATATTTTATACAATTTTATAAAATGTTATACATTTTTATAAAATTACATTTAATCATTAAGTTCCTTACTCAGATCTTACTTTATAAAATTTCACTTACTTTATAAAATTTTACTTAATTTTCTGAAATTTTATAAAATTCTACAAAATTGTATGAATTTTTATAAAATTTTGCTGTGAAATCTTATAAAATCCAATAAAATTTTATATAATTTTATAAAGTTAAAAACATTTTTTCCTGGGTATTTTCTTTTATAGTTTATGCTTTAAAAAAATATATACTTTCAAGTTATATGAACATTATATTCAAACATACATAAATTTTTGCCGTTTTATATAATTATATATTTTCGTGTATAAAATGAAAATATACATTTTTTTTCACGCGGGGAACATATTACAAAAGGAAATCAACAAAAGCGATTTTTCAAACCGTCCGATTTGGCGTGGAACGCCTCACTTACATGTACAAACTTTTGAACCAATGGTATTTTTGAAATCTACTCAACGGATTATGATAGACTATGACAAAATTCTTTAAAAATTCCCCTATGCGGACAAATGCAATAGATAGATTTCTATGAAATTTACGAAAAATTATTCTCAACTAATCAGCAATTATATTTTATACGAGTACCTAGTAATTAATAAAAAAATGCAACTGATGCTTGAATAAAATACAATGATTATCCTCAGCGTTAATGAACATTGCTATATATAAAAACCTTTGTCTACCCTTTTCTCTCCATTGAGTATTTTTTTCCCTTATGCTTGGTCCTATCTTACTTGATTAACATCGACTCCATCTTGCAAACGGCAATACTTTACCCATGTCTTGGATACCGTTTGTATTACATGGTAAATAACCAGTAACAACTACTAGTTTTTCTTCTTTAACTTACTTACTATCGAATACATTTTTCTCTCTTACTCACTTACCTTACTTTCATTGTCCTACTCAGTCGTTTTACCCTTCATCAACGTAACCCTCCCTATTATATTTGAGAGCCGATTTCTCGAGTGCCGCTATAATCAAGAGAGCTTTCACTCTATCGGGTGGGCGGAATGGGCTCGACTAGTTGGATCGCGTGCAAACCAACTAAGACGGTGATGTCGGCATGCAACCTTCTAACCGCTATCACCAACACTGTCATCTCTTGAAATAGATCATGAAATAATATTAGGCTACAGACGTTGCATGATACGACTTAAACCTTCAAATTTTATATGATGCTTACTTTTCATTTATTTATTCATTCAGAACATTCATTATCATAAATATTTTATTGTCTTTCAAATTAACTTATTTTATCAGCACGTTAAGACCAACTCCTCTTTTATTTGCATGATGTTCAGTATTATTTTATTGGTTAATTTTCAGATAAATTTTTCTTTATTTAAGATTATTTAATACAACTTAATTAACTTTAGTGACGAACAAGCTTGAATGTATTTGTATTTTTACTAACAATAATGTTTTAAATGTTAGTCCGGGAAAAATAAGTTTATGTCTGGCCATATATGATTATATATGAGCATACATATAAGGTCATATATGAAAATTGGCCACGTCTAATCATATATGATTAAATATGATTATATGTGATTTAATATGATCTTATATGATATACATATAGGTTCGACAAAAATTATTTAAACTAAAAAAATAATGTTTTAATTTTACTGTCCATTGATATTAATTGAAATTTAGTTATGTATAGTTATTGTTCACTAATTATTAATTTTTCTATCGTTGAAAAAGTATTTGGTATTTTTCTGTGATTCTAACCTGGATCCTTCTGCGCATCAGTGGAAGCTTGTACCACTCTGCCAAACCATAGACTTAATAGTCGGGACTATTCAATAAGTTTAAGTATTCATCTTAGAAATCTGAACAATCATTACGTTTATATTGACATCTTACATGGTATTTGAGAAGTTTAAGTTTTCTAATGCAGAATAAAAAGTTTTTTGCAACTCATGGTAAGAAAGCACGTTTCGGATTGATTAAAAATGGCACTACAAAGAATAAATTTCGCGAAGAATGTTTACATTGTTCGTGAAAAATATAACAAATCTACACTTTAAGTGTATATATATATATATATTAGGGTGCTCCGTTTGAAACGAACATTTTTTTTTTTCGCTCCCCATCGAAAATCTTGTTCTATATGTTAAAATAAAAATTCAGTCCAATTTTGAGCTCTTAATTTTAATATTAACTACTGGAACAACGTCGTTGAAGTTTTCCCATGCTAAAAGCACGTAAATTTAGTTTTTTTTCTTTTCAATTAATAAAACTCAGCCCCACTTTTATGTATCGTATGGGTCCAAAGTTTTTCTTAAAGAGAATTGTATGCTCTTCAAAAAAGCCAGTATCTGCTTAGCTCTGAGTTCAACTCTAGCTCTCCTGTGAGTCTTTAATGTCAAATTACGTATCAAATCGATGGTTTTTTGCTGTTAACTCATGAACGGTTGAGTCTAGAGAAAAAACGTAAATGACTTTTTTGTAGAAAATTTAATTCTCTATAAAAAAAGGTTGAATGACTTGTATCTCTAAAACTATTATTTTAAAAAATATATGAAGTTAAAGTTATTAAAATTTTTAATTTTAGCAAAATTTCGAGATTAATTATTTTTTAATTAAATAATATTTATATTTTTAGTAGTTTTTCGGCTTATTTTATTAATTACTTACCAAAAAAAAATCAAAATTTGTAAGATATTCAAAATTATGTATCTACAATCTATTTTAGGAATAAATTCGAAATTAAATGGATTCTTAAACTAATTTGGATGAATATTTAAGGGTATTTTTTATATTTTGTATATTTATGTATTAATCATTATCTTTCATGAATTGCTGATAGTATTTTAATTATTAAATCAAAATAATCATTAATTTAAACGAAAATGATAGCTTACTTACATACATTTTTGGCAGTCTAATGATTTTACATAATAAAATATGATTTTTATGTTAGTCTTTTAATTATTAAGCAGCGCTTACTAGTTTTTAAACTATCGCTACAGCAGCGTTTAGTTTATTAGCTAATTATGTTTTTAGAAAAAGGTTGCTTTCGTGTGACCTTGATTTAATTGGTTTAATTGCCACGGCAGCGCTCTAGACATTTTTAATTATTAAGTAAGAAATTAAGACAATTTAATAAGTGGAAACCTAAACATGCAAACCTTCTCAATAAGACAATTTATAGATAAATTGAGAAAAATATAGATAGCCCGAACTGGGAATCGAACCCAGACCATGTCGGTATCGCGCCGAGTGCTCTACCAGTTGAGCTGTCCGGCACTATACTATATTCCGTTCAATTTAATCTATAACTTATTGAGCCACACCGTCCATCGTACGGTAAAAATATAAATATTATTTAATTAAAAAATAATTAATCTCGAAATTTTGCTAAAATTAAAAAATTTAATAACTTTAACTTCATATATTTTTTAAAATAATAGTTTTAGAGATACAAGTCATTCAACCTTTTTTTATAGAGAATTAAATTTTCTACAAAAAAGTCATTTACGTTTTTTCTCTAGACTCAACCGTTCATGAGTTAACAGCAAAAAACCATCGATTTGATACGTGATTTGACATTAAAGACTCACAGGAGAGCTAGAGTTGAACTCAGAGCTAAGCAGATACTGGCTTTTTTGAAGAGCATACGATTCTCTTTAAGAAAAACTTTGGACCCATACGATACATAAAAGTGGGGCTGAGTTTTATTAATTGAAAAGAAAAAAAACTAAATTTACGTGCTTTTAGCATGGGAAAACTTCAACGACGTTGTTCCAGTAGTTAATATAAATATTAAGAGCTCAAAATTGGACTGAATTTTTATTTTAACATATAGAACAAGATTTTCGATAGGAAGCGAAAAAAAAAAAATGTCCGTTTCAAACGGAGCACCCAAATATATATATATATATATATATATACACTCATGCCATAAATTAAAGGAACAGAAAAATTTTAGAAATTTTTTAGTGATTTTTGAAAGACTGTAACTTTGTGAAAAATAATCTTATCTTTTTTTGGCTAAACAGTAAATCAACCGCTACTTTGTAAATATTGATAAAAAAAATAATGTTGCCAGGGAATTTTTTAGCTTAATGTACCCCCAATAACCCTGTAAATTTTTAAATTGATCCATCGAGCCGTTTTTCGGGGTGGATTGATCAAAATTTTCCAAAACAATTAAAGGAACAAGTTTTGTTCCTTTAATTTTGTTATGACTATCGAAATGAAAACAATTATCGTTTTTTCATTGTTTTTGTCAATTTGGTACTCATTGGCGGTTGAAATTAAGAAAAAAAAAAAAATTTTTTTTTGATTTTTTTTTTTGAATTTTTTTTTTTTTGAATTTTTTTTTTGAACTTTTTTTTAAAAAATTTTTTTTTTTGAAATTTTTTTTCTTAATTTTTTTCAAATTTTCTTAAAATTTTTTTTGAATTTTTTTTTTTTGTGTTTTGAAATGTTTAAAACATTTTAATGCTGTGAAATGCCCGTGTGTGTGTCTGTCCGTGTGTGTGTATTTGTGCGTGGGTGTGTCTATGTGTTCTAATATCGTGTGTTGCCTCCTCTACTTCTAATAACTGCACGCAACCGATTTCGTATACTAATGCAACGACGAATTGCCAATTGCGGAATCGTTTACCAGATTCGCTGCAATGCACATTCTAATGCAGCTAAATTCGGCAAATTCGGATATTTCCGGCGCAATCGACGCCCCATTATATCCCACACATGCTCAATAGGATTGAGATCGGGACTCATTGGTGGATGTCGTAGCAACGTTATGTCATGTCTCTCAAAAAATCGTCTAGTCACGTTGGCTGTGTGACAGCGAGCATTATCTTGCATAAAGATGAATCTCCTCACAGCTTGTCGTCGAGGCAAGACAACTGGCCTCAAAATTTGGTCAATGTAGCGTCTGGCGTTGAGGGGTTGACGAACGATTACTAGAGGAGTTCGCCACGACCATGAAATCCCAGCCCAAACCATCATCCCCCATTGAAGGCAGCAACAGGGTGAGTGAAGTTTTGTAAAAAACGTTCACCTTGGCGACGCCAAACTCGGGGCCTTCTGTCGTCACCGTACAGGCAAAACCGAGACTCATCAGAGAACAAAACATTGGTCCATTGCCTCCAGTTCCACCCAAAATGTTCGCGAGCGTACGCTAGACGAGCTCGGCGATGTCTGACCGTCAGCATTGGTACCCGAACCGGATTTCTGCCTCGCAACCCAAACTCACGAAGACGATTGGTCACTGTTTGGCGTGAAATGTTTCGAGGTTGTCGTCGTCGTCGTCGTTGTTGTTGTCGTTGTTGTTGTCGCTGTCGTTGTTGTTGCTATTGCTGTCGACGGTTTGGAACATCCTGAGCAATGACTCTCGCATAAACAAAAGGTTCTTGCCGAGCACGTCGAACTATTGCTCGATCATCGCGAGGAGTCGTTTCACGTCGACGACCTTGTCCTGGTCGTCGCCCGTATCCAGCTGTCTCTTGATATCGCGTATAGGCACGAGACACGACTGATGCGCTAACGCCTAACATGTCACCGACATGCCGATACCTGTAACCCTCTTCAACGAGAGTTACTAGCCGAGCGACTTCTGGCTCAGATAAATGCCGCCTAGGCATGATCAAAAATTAAAAAAAAAATAAAGTTTGCAAAAATTTTTAACAACTTTTTTTTTTTAAATTTATCAAAATTAAAAAAATAAAGATTAGTTTTGATAAAAACTGTTTTTTTTTTTTTTTTTTTTTTAGAGTACAAATAAACTTCGCTGAGAGTATCAATAATTAATCGCATAAATTTTCGTAGGTTGAGTACATGAATACCGGTTAGGGGTATCAACTTTAATTTAATGCAATTAATTTGGGATAAGGAAAATTGTGGTACGCCTATGCCGAATCATGTCAAAATTCAGTGAGCATTATTTCCTGAGATGTTTGAAACATTTTAAAACACAAAAAAAAAAAATTCAAAAAAAAATTTTTTTTTTTTTCTTAATTTCAACCGCTAATGAGTACCAAATTGACAAAAACAATGAAAAAACGATAATTGTTTTCATTTCGATAGTCATAACAAAATTAAAGGAACAAAACTTGTTCCTTTAATTGTTTTGGAAAATTTTGATCAATCCACCCCGAAAAACGGCTCGATGGATCAATTTAAAAATTTACAGGGTTATTGGGGGTACATTAAGCTAAAAAATTCCCTGGCAACATTATTTTTTTTATCAATATTTACAAAGTAGCGGTTGATTTACTGTTTAGCCAAAAAAAGTCACTTTTTTGTACTCACTTCATAGGGATGTTAAGGATAAAAAAAAATTTTTTTCATAAAAATTGATGAAAGGGTCTTGTAGGGAATTTATTCAAGTTTTCAATGCCACCCTCAAATTTACTGTGCGCTCATTAGTACCTGAAATATCGACGATCAAACCCAAAAGGATCATTTTCCGTTTGAAGGCTGATATCTCAGCGACAAGTTATCGTACGAATCTCCAAAAAAATGGAAATTGAAGCTGATTAAATTTGCTATCCGACCTATGCATTGGTTTAGCTGAAAGATTTTTTTCGCAGCCCGTGGACTCAAAGAAAAGGAAAAATTTAGAAAATTTTTTTCTCGCGGTATTTCTCATGTTTGCGCAATAGCTGGAGGTCTAAAAAAAATTGATGAAAATGAGTTGAAACTAGAGATTTCAAGCTACAAAATGCTTTTTTTTGTTTTTCGATAAGATTATTTTTCACAAAGTTACAGTCTTTCAAAAATCACTAAAAAATTTCTAAAATTTTTCTGTTCCTTTAACTTATGGCATGAGTGTATATATATTATGCGCCTTGACTCGAAACTCTAGTTATTTTTGCTGAGTATCAATGTATAGAAAACCATAAAAATAATTTTAAATTACTGTAAAAATCAATTAAATCATATTTAATTGTTACTATTATTATTTAATAATCTTTTGCATCAGAAATGATACAGGAATTAATTTTATATTAATGCGATTGAATATTATTTTAGGTTAATTAAAAAATTTAATTTAATGTAGTATCCTTTTTTACCAATAAAAGACATTCTTTCTTACCATTGTAACGTATTGGGTAGGAAGGGCTTTCGACACTCGTGTGTTAGCAACATTCGCCTAACTGCTCGTGAACCAATTACACTCGTTGTCGTAAGCACCTTCCACTCAATGCGTTAATATACTATTTTCACAATCGACAAATTAAAAACATAAAATTTAAACTTAAGATCTCATTTTGTTAACTTTCTGCTAAAAAAATTGAAAAATTTCAAAAATAAAGGAAGTTATTGGTTTCTGTCCGATTTTCGAAAACTGAGCTTTCAACAGACCTTGGCCGAGTCTTAGGCCAATGGTCAGCTGAAAAGTCTTGGCTTAACGTGGTCAAACCATTGGGCCAAGCTCTGGTCGAGACTTCGGCCAATGGTCAGCTGCCGAAGCTTGGCAAGTGACAATACGGCCAAAGCTCGCCCTATAATCAGCCTTGGCGATTCCTACCTGGGTAGCTTTCAACAGATCTCGACGTTCTGAGATTCTAGGAAACTATTCTGTCTAATTTCAGGATGATGACCAAGTATATGTATGCATGTATGGACGTACGTACGCATGTTAATATTCTATAACGTTTTAACGGATCAACCGATTTAAATCATTGAGGTGGCATTCGAAGCGGCTTGTTAATTCCTACAATCGGATCATTTTTTCGAGCGATATCATTGTCGAAAAAATTTTTTTTCGAATGAAGTCAAAATCGTTTAACGTAACGTAAGCCCAAGAACTCAGTTTTGCTATTGTTATAGACACGTGGTATTGCAAGATATATTTACAGCGGTATTGCAGTATCACTCACGATTTGACTATATTTGATGCTTAGATGAATTCGGCACAAAAATTTAAGCTTCATGTATGATCATATATGATGATACATTCACACATTGATTTTATTTCCGCGTACAAAAGAAAAAATTCAGATGTTCCTTTATATATGTTCATATCTGACCATATCTGATCTTACGTGAGTTGAACATCGTGTAAAATATTTTTATGTTCCTTCATATATGTTCATATATTATCTTATCAGGGTTGTATATCGGTTAAAATTTTTTTATATTTTTTCATATCTGCTCATATATGTCCATACATAATCAAATATCATCTTATGTGGATTGTATATAGGTTAAAATTTTTAACTTCCCGCTAAGAAAATTGCAAATTTTCAAAAATTCGGGAAGTTATTGGTTTCAGTCCGATTTTCAAAAATCGAATTTCTAAGAGATATTGACGTTTTGAGGTTCTAGGAAGCTATTCTGACTAATTTCACGATGATGTCCGAGTGTATGTATGTATGCATGTACGTACGTAGGTACGTATGTAAATATCTATAACTTTTGAACGGATGAACCGATTTTGATCATCAAGGTGTCATTCGACGTGGCTTGCGAATATCTTGAAGCTGAAAAAAAATTGAGCTTGATCGGTAGGGTTCGTTCAGAGATATTCCAAAAATAAACTTTTTTTAAAAATGTTTTTTTTCAATAACTTTTAATTCTCTCGATGGATTGATTCCAAAATCTAATCAGCTCTAATACTTTATAAGCCGCGTTGAATGCCACCTCAATCATTGCAATCGGTGAATTCGTTCGAGAGATATCGTTGGAGAAAAAATGGTAAAAAACGTTATTTTTCAAGAACAAAGGCACTCAAAAGTTTTTTCGAGCTCAAACAGCTCGAAAATGTTTTCGAGCTCGAACAGCTCGAAAATGTTTTCGAGCTCAAGGAGCTCGAAACCTGCGGGAAGTTTTGAGGCTGGCCCGCAGGGTCAACTGACAGACCGATTTTTTTACATTTTTTCATATCTGTTCTTATATGTTCATACACTATTATATATGATCTTAAATGGACTGAATATCGGGTAATAATACTTTATATTGTATCATATATGATCATACATGGCCATACACGATCATGCATGATCATATATGATCATTTATGACCATATATGATCTTATATGATCTGTGTATGAGTTAGAAGAAATGTTTTTTCCTTCATATATGTTTATATATAAACATTTATGACTCATATATAAACGTATGAATCATATATGATTTTATATGATCTTATATGAATCATATATGATCTTATATGGTCGTATCTAATTATATGTAGCCAGATATGAACTTTTTCTTTTCAGGAGTTCATGAAAAAATAAAGTTATAATCTAACATAACAATTTTTATTTTATAAGTCAATCATGAACTTGCATCTATATCGATGATTAATATGCTTTAAAAAGTAAGGTCACAAAAAAAAAGTAAAATATTTCGACTAAAATTTATCATGACACCTATTGCTTTGTTTACATAGAAGAGACGACGAAGATTTTATTTTTCTCAAAATTATTATTTTACTAAAATATTGCACTTCAACAATTACTGCTTCACAATATCCAGAATTGTTTCCGATTATCTTTGTTATGATCAGTAATTTTTTTTGAAAAAGAAACTCGAGGAAAAATGAAACATTATCTTTAATGAGGACGGAGTAACGACGCTACTTTGTGCAATCTGGTCAAAATTTTGCATTAAAACAAAGTTTCTTTTACAAAGTGTTTGTTATATGAGTTATTTTCTTCAATTATGTAGCATTAAAATTTAAAAAAAAAAGCAGACATAAACAATTATAAAAAAAAATTCATTTTTGATCAAGATTTTGGCCTTTTCTAGAGCTCATAAATAAAAATTTCGTTTCTAAGTCGTTTTTTTATTTTACCCCAGGTTTTTCTCAAGTAGAATATCAAAAATTTATATATTATTATAAATTTATCGGTATGTATAGTGAATAGAGACAAATAGTCTATTTTTTTCTCTAGATACATTTTCAAACCCATTTTTGAATCGTGTCATCCAAGCACGTATTATGTTACAAAAGTGATGTGGTACAAACAGTAAGGATATCTCTTTGACAGGTAACGCCTAATCGATAAATCTATTTGTTCTCATGTTAACATGTGTCAGAAAAAAAAGCAACCTCTTGAATAACCCTATTCCTATGTACTATAACAACTACTCATTACTTACTGAGATGTTTTTTTTTAGCATTGAGGCATTAAAAGAGTGCAATCCATTCAATGTGCTCGAGATCTTAATGAAATTTTCTACACTAATTCTATGTGCAATTATCACGGTTAAGTTTGGAGATGGACTAATATATCGGTTGAGTAGCTTAGAAGTTATGGCTATTTGAAATTCTAACGATTTTTCGTAAGAATCAGTTTTTAATCACTGTAAAGTTCGTATAACTTTAAACTCAAACTTATAGATAATTTCTGTAAAAATTATTTTAAAGCTTGTCTAATAAGCTTTAATTTATGACCTTAAACTTTATGTTTTGACTATTTGTTCCAATATATTGGAATTGGAATGATAATTTTATGGTAAAAATTAGTTTTCTTCATACCCGGACGAAAGTACGTGCTTTCGGCCTCGAGTTTACGGCAGAAAGTCTAACATTTCTGCTGTGCTGGGATTACTCGCGCGCCATCTATAACAGCGGGCAGAAAGAAAGTAACAGCGGGGCGAAAGAGTTTTTGTGCGCACTGTTACCGGTTATACCTATACTACTGTCAGTTTGGCAAGATTTGGTGACACTCTCAATCATATTTATAACCTCAAAACTTTTTTACAATTAATTTGAAATTTATATGGCTGTGTTTTTGAAAAAGTAAAATTTACTAAAGATTAATAAAACCTAAAAAATCATTTTTAATAAATTTAGTAATTTAAAAAAAATAAGAAATTATTTATGATACTGAAGTTAGCCGAGGTCTAGTAATTTTTTGATTTTTTTTTAAACGATAAATTATAAATAAAAAAATTATTTAAAAAATTATGCCTACAGTTTTTTAAATTTTTTACAAGTGCTCGGAAAGATTGGAACCCGACTGGTTACTGTTCTGCGCCTGACTCAGTACGGTGCTGGACGAAAATGCTCGATTATGGTGCAGCACCACACTGATTACTGTGCGGAACCTGCCTGAGTCGTGTGCGTACATCACTCAGTCAGGTTCTGCACAGTAATCAGTGTGGTGCTGCACCACAATCAAGCATTTTCGTCCAGCACCGTACTGAGTCGGGTGCAGAACAGTAACCAGTCGGGTTCCAATCTTTCCGTGTGCATATTTTTAGTTTTTACTTTTTTGTAATTGATTAAAAAAAAAAAAATCGGTCTGTCAGTTGACCCTGCGGGCCAGCCTCAAAACTTCCCGCCATTTTCGAGCTCCTTGAGCTCGAAAAATTGTTGTGGGTACATTTTCGAGCTCGAAAATACTGTTGTATGCCTTTGTTTTCGAAAAAAAACGTTTTTTACCATTTTTTCTCAAACGATATCTCTCGAACTAATAAAGTGATTGAGGTGGTTAAGGTGGCAATTGACGCGTTTCATTAAGTTCTACAACTGATCAGACTTTGAAATTTATTTATCAAATCGTTTTTGAAAAATTTCAAAAATACTAAAAAAAATTTTTTTTTAAATTCTTTCGACAACGGTATCTCTTGGAAGCATTAACCGATTTTGATGTTTGAGGTGGCATTCGACGCGGTTTATGAAGCTTCAGAGCCCAGTTGATTTTGGAATCAATCCATCGAGTCCGTAAAAAGTTATCCGAAAAAAACATTTTTGAAAAAAGTTTATTTTTGGAATATCTCCGAACGAATCCTACCAATCAAGCTCAATTTTTTTTCAGCTTGAGATATTGAAAAACCGCGTCGAATGACACCTTGACGATCAAAATCGTTCATCCGTTCAAAAGTTATAGATAGTCACATCCGTATGTGATGTCCGAGTGTATGTATACATACATACATACACTCGGACATCATCTTGAATTTAGTCAGAATAGCTTCCTAGAACCTCAAAACGTCGACATCTATTGGAATTTCGATTTTCACAAATCGGGGTGGAACCAATAACTTCCCGAATTTTTGAAAATTTGCAATTTTCTTAGCGGGAAGTTAAAAAAATTCGAAAATTGTTAATTGTCTGTTAACTTAAGGATCATAATTATTTCTTACCAATGTGGAATAATAATTTTTTTTGTAGATGTATTTGATGCCTGCCACCCGACCAGCAGCTCTCGCTTCGCTTGTGCCGCAAATGTCGGGGCAGGCATCAATACATACTAAAACGTAGTTAAATAATTTATACATTTTTGATTTGTCAACGTACTTTCATCCAGGCATAAAGAGAAATAGTATACACTACACGGGCAGAAAGTTGAAGAGCCCTGAACTGCACGTCTGATACCTTCGGCTTCGTCTCGGGCATCATGACGCGCAGTGCAGGAATCTCCAACTTTCTGCCCTTGTAGAGTAATATACTAATAAAGCTTGTCTAATAAGCTTTAATTTATGACCTTAAACTTTATGCTTTGACTATTTATTCCAATACATTGGAATTGGAATGATAATTTGATGTTCTTGAAAGTTTGGATAGAATCAAGAAATTTAGAAATATGGTTTTCATTCCAGATAATTTATGTATTTCCCATTATAACCTTATTCCGTCAGTTATATTTTGTTGTGAATAAAATAATCTGTAAATTTTACAACTACTTTATATTTTTTAAATACGCCGTTTATAACTTTGATGTTTCAAACATACCTGTACGCCATATGATTATAACTGTTTGCATGAAAAAAATTTATATCCTAAAATAATACTGAATAATATAACACAGTTTATATTATAATATATTAGGGTTACAAATAAGTTTCCGCCGTTTTTTAACACAAATTAAATATTTATTATAGAAGAACGGTAATATAAATTTATTTAAAATATTGCCCATCACTTGCAACCACTTTTTCCCATCTCTCAGGCAGCATTCGAATCCCACGTCTGAAGAACTCCTTGTCTTTTGAGGCTATCCACGAATCAACCCAATTTTTGGTATCCTCATAAGATGTGAACCACTGCGCCGTCAGAGCATGTGCCATGGACCGGAACAGGTGATAATCGGACGGTGCAATGTCTGGTGAATACGGCGGGTGGGGTAACACTTCCCAATCAAGTGTTTCCAAGTACTTTTTCACGGGAGCCGCAACATGTGGACGAGCATTGTCATGCAGAAGAATAATTTTTTCGTGTCTAGAATAGTATTGAGGGCGTTTTTCCTTCAGAGCTCGGCTCAATCTCATCAATTGTGTTCGATAGAGGGCTCCAGTAATTGTTTCGCTGGGATTAAGCAACTCATAATACACTACACTTAGCTGATCCCACCAAATACACAGCATAAGTTTTTTTCCGTGAATATTCGGTTTTGCTGTTGATGTTGACGCGTGGCCAGGTAATCCCCATGATTTTCTTCTTTTTGGATTGTCATAATGTATCCACTTCTCATCACCAGTTATGATACGATGTAAAAAACCCTTTTTTTTATGTCTAGCTAGCAGCATTTCACTTTAGCATAATCGGCGTTCAATATCTCTCGGCTTTAATTCGTACGGAACCCAATTTCCTTGTTTATGAGTCATTCCTAATGGTTTTAAACGATGTGAGACTGCTTGCTGAGTGACTTCTAATGTTAGAGCAAGTTCTTTTTGTGTTTGAGATGAATCTTCCTCCAATAATTTCTCCAATTCTGCATCCTCGTAAATTTTTGGCCTTCCACTGCGATCTTTGTCTTCTACGTCGAAATCACCGTTTTTAAACTTTTGAAACCACTCTCGACACGTTCTCTCACTCAAAGCACCCTCACCATATGCTTCTACGAGCAATTGATGCGCCTCAGCAGCAGATTTCTTTAAATTAAAGAAGTAAACTAATATTTCCCGCAAATGACGCTTACTTGGCTCAAATTTTGACATTTTCAACTTATAAAAATTATATTTTACCAATATAAAATCAATGATATTAATAGGTTATGTTGTTCTTGAATGTCCAAACTATTTTTTAAGCCGGTTATCATCTGCGAAAGCTAACCGAAACTCCGTGCCGCGCCATCTACAATAAAATGGCGGAAACTTATTTGTACTCCTAATAGTTATTAATATAAGAAGTCATATATATTAAAATTAATATTTTTTTGCCGTTTTAATCATATAATTATATAGTTTCAAAAGATATACAAATATGGTATATAAAATAATATGTTGGCATATATTCGAGCTATATGAACTCCATATATTGAAAATTATATTATAAACACCCCTGGTAGGAAGGGACCATTGGACAAGGCTCGGACCAGGCTTTGGCGAGTCGTCATGCCAGAGTTCCGAGCCTTGGCGCAAGCCTTGGTCAAGCCTTAGCTGAACCATTGGGTGAACATTGGTACAAGCCTTGGATGATTTCCTTATTCCAAGCCTTGGAAAACGAAATATCAAGCCTCGGCCGAGCCTTGAGAAACGATAAATTGAGCTTTGGCCAAGGCTTGGGAAACAAAAAAAAGCCTCGGCCAAACTTCGGGGAGCAAAAAATCTAAGGCTCACCCAATGCTTGATCTAAAATATCATTATTTTAATTAACAAATATAATTAAAAAAAAGGCTATTCGGCAGCCGAAATGGAAGGTATATTTTCTAATTAATCTATATAAAAAGTTTCCTACATACGTATCTTGGGATACATGTCAGTGTATAGTCATGATATAAAATTAGTCTCGTTTTCTAAGAGTGAGGGTAAAAAAGACAACGACCTGTGAAAAATGAATCATACATGGCCGTGTATGAATGCTTCATGCATGGCCATGTATGAAAATTGGCCATACATGGCCAAATATGCCCATGTATGACCATGTATGGCCATATATGACCATACATAGCTTGATACGGCTATTCGCTATGAGTGTGACTGCAGCGCTAGACAAAATATGAACTACGGGAGACTGTCGAGTATGTTTTTATACGTATGTCAATAGCAAGTAACATAAAAGTAAATAAATATTAAAGATGATGGTAAAAAAAAAAAGTTATAAAAAATATGTGACAGTTTTATAGTAATTGCAGTTAGGTTTTTTAGTTAAACGAATCAACATCAAGTAAGTATAATGATAAAAAATAAAAAAGAATGCAGCAAACATTTAGGTTACGTTGTTTGAAATTCATATTAAAGTAAAAAAATGATACTATGGAAAAAATCAATGTGAAAAAGAAATAATTAAATAATAACAAAATAAATACTTTCACGTGTACTTGCTTACAATTTAAGTAATAATAGCCTCCGGTAACTCCGAAAGTAACCACTGCGAACGCTTCAGTCGATTTAATTTCCCCTACCATGGCTTCACTCAGAGCGAATATATGACTTGATATGACTATGTATAGAAATTTTAACTAATTTCAAAAAAAAATTTTTTTTTTTTTTAATTATTTCGGCGACGCAGAGATTATCAGATATGCGAATACTTGAATTTCTAATCGAATTGGAAATGTTTAATTCAGAGAAAAAACGCTCGACTTGCTAATGACCGCACCCGCTTCAGTAGGATTCGAACCCGGGACCTTCCGTACGAGAGACCGATGCTTTGACGACTAGGCTATGCAATCGACAGTTGCAACGAAGTTTAGTTGTGCTACGTAAGATTGAAAGAATTTAATCACTTTCGAAAAAGCAAAATATAATCATCAATATTTTTTTAGTGATACCAAAAAAAATTTCTATTTTTTTTACACTACAACATCTTGTTTATAAGAAATTGTAATAGTCAGCTCAAATTTTTTATATAAAAAATCTGTATGTCTATATCTGGCCATATATGCCCATGTATGAACTATATACGGCCATATGCATGGCTATATATGTTTCATTTTTACGAGTAAATATATGGTTGAAATTATATTAAATATAGTTTAACAGATTTCCATTTTAAGAAATGTATATCGTACACGGAAAAAACAATATAGTAATGGCAACTCTCTGGGATGGTGCTGAGTTCTATCTGTAAAAGAAAAATTTCAAACAGTCCTGTATGCTATCTAGACTGTATCCACTACTTTCCGGAAAAAATTTTTTTCTTTTATTTTTCCTCGAAAAACTAAAAAAAAAAATTTTTTACATGTATTTTAAATGGGAAAATGAACTTGCAAACCGCCAGCTCAATTCTTGAGATATCGAGCTGATTTTTTAGGAGGATTTTTTTTAGGCCTCAAAGAAACTTTTGATACTATGAAACCTAAAAAAAAAATCAGCTTTTTTTTGACACACCCTAATAGTCATACGTTTTTATGTATGGCCCTACATGGACTATAAACGGCCATATATGGCCATATATGTTTATTAAATTACGGACATGCATGGTCATGTATCGTCATACATATCCTTGTATGGCCATATATGACCATACATGACTATGTATGACCATGTATGCCCATACATGAACCATATATGGCCATTTATGTTTAATTAATCGCGGACATACATGGCCATATAAAGTTATACATGACTATATATGGCCAAACATGGACTATATACGGCCATATATGGCCATGTATGTTAAATTTATCATGGGCATACATAGGCATACATAGGCATATATAGTCATACAAAGCCATGTATGGCCATAGATGGCCTTGTATGATTCATCTATGACTATATTAAAAAAGTTTGTATGCCCATGCATGGCCATATATGCTCCATGTATGGCCATATATGCTTCATATATGAACCATATACGGCCATGCATGGTCATGTGAGATTCATTTTTCACGGGGACTATTTTTGACCGAGAACTTCAGATAGTTGATTTGACAAAACATTATATAGGTAATGTACCAAACTAACCTTCACGTAAACAAAGTATAGAACATTTAATTAGTACAAGATCATAATTGTAATCGCTATTACGATGGCAATACTAGTTATAATTATAGGACGTACAGGTACAATTGAAACATCATAAATAATAAAAGAAATACTTTTAAAATATAATATAGCTGTGAAATTTACAGATTATTTTGTTCACAATAAGATACAGCTGACAAAATTGTATTATAATAAGAAATGCATAAGTTATGTGGAATGAACACCATATTTTCAACATTTTTTGATTCCATTAAAATTTTCAAGGCTATCAAATTATTGGAAGAAATGATCAAAACATAAAGCTTAAGGTCATATATAAAAGATTATTAGACAAGCTTTCAGAAACTTTTTACGAAAATTGTCTATGAATATTAGTTTTGAAGTTATATAAGTTTAAGCAGTGATTAAAAACTGACTTTTACGAAAAATCATGAAAATTTCAAACAACCATAATTTCAAAACTATTTAAACGATTCAGCCTATCTTTGAACTTAATCAAGGTAATCGCCTATAAAATAAGTGTAGAAAATTTCATCAAGATCTAAAAAGAACTGTGGGTGCTATCGTAATGACAAGACCAGTGATAATCATAGGGAGTAGAGGTACATTTGATACATCATAAGTAATAAAATAAATACTTTTATAATATAAAATAGCAGTGAAATTAACTGGTTATTTTGTGCACAATAAAATACAACTGACAAAACTGGATTATAGTAGGACATGCATAAGTTATGTGGAATGAAAACCATATTTTCAAGATTTTTTGATTCCATTAAAATTTTCAAGGCTATCAAATTATTAGAAGAAATGGTCAAGAAAAAGGTTAAGGTCATAAATTAAAGCTTAATGACGGTCATATTAGTCAAGTTTTGAAATACTTTTCACAGAAATTATCTATGAGTTTTAGTTTTAAACTTATATGGACTTGAAAGTGATTAAAAATTGATTTTTTCGAAAAATCGTTAAAATTTCAAACAGCCACAACTTCTAAACTAATCAACCGATTCAGCCCGTCTTCAAACTGAACCGTTGTAATTACACATAGAATGAGTGTAGAAAATTTCATTAAGATCGAATAAGAATTGTAGACGGAATCGTGTCCTCGAAACTCTGTTCTATCCCATACATATATTAGGATGGCTCATTTGAAACGACTATTTTTTTTTTCGCTCCATTGACGAAATATTATTCTAGACATAAAAAAAAAAATTTCCACCAAATTTGAGCCCTTAATTTTGATTTTAAGTACTCGCTAAATGAATTTGAAATTTTCCCATTTAATTAACACGTAAATTTTAATTTTTTTTTTTTCAATTATCTATAACTTCGCGGCTTTCCATGATATTTAGTCACTATTAGGCGGAAATTACAGAGGAATCTTTCCTCTTTAAAAGTTCTTGTAGCTAATTTGCGTTTTGTAACTGGCCTCACCGGTAAAAAATCTTTAAGCCAATTTTTTCTTGAATTTCATGGTTTTTTTTATTTTACTCGCAAACCACTAACTTTACAACAAAATTGTACAAAACTTTTTTAGTCGGAAATTTGATTTCCTACACAAAAATTTCTCTACGTCAATATCGTAGAACCAGTAGTTCTCGAGATAAATCCAATTAAATATCGCAAAATTTTAAGAATCGCTGTTTTATCCTAGATTTTATTAATTTTTTTATAAAATTATAGCCGAAGAAATATATAATATATAATGCTAAATATATCATTAAAAAAATGTCATGTAATACAAAACTGTCTCCTATTACACTTAATTCCATCTTTTCTTACTCATACAAAGTTTGAAAACCGGCCCTTGGATGGCCCATCGCCGGGCGAAGTACACGCTGAAAAAAAAGTGGTAATACTTGCCATCTTAACGAAGTAACTATTCCCATCCTTACATTTTAATGATTCTCATTCTTTTATGTTAACTTTTCCTATCGGAGATGGTAAGCATTCGTATCTAGATAGTAACCACTCTCATCCGTGATGATAATCATTACTATCTCAGAAGGCAAAATTAAAAATTTTTCAGACATAAGAAATATTACGATCTAGATGGTAACTATTACTATCGGCGATAGTAATTATTATTATAAAAGAAACGAACAGTTAACATAAACGCATGATAATGATTATCACATGCAGATGGTAATCATTCCTTATCGCAAGATGGTTATAGTTAGCTTTTTTTTTATCGTGTATGATAATTAGCGGCCAGTCATTGACAACTTTTAATAGCCCATGAACAGCTGAATATACAAATGATAACCCCGACCTGTTAATGGCGCTCGATTATCGGTCGATCAATGGCAGCCAGCAATAGGCCAAGTATGCAAATAAATTTTATTTAAAAAAATTTTTTTTTATTATTATCTTAGTAGAGTTCATGATTATTAACATTTAATTTATTTGAGTGAGGTAAATATGATGTTGACAAATCCCGATGAAAAATTCTGTTGAGCTCTGGGCGCGAACTGCCGTCCTTCTGATTGCGAGGTTTGAACGATAGCTACTGGACGAACCTACTTATGTTGAACGAATACTTTTAAATGATCTACTTATTCATTATACTACAACCACTTGATTTTATAAAATATGAAGAGCAATTTAATTAATATTTTTGATTATTTCGAAAAAAAAAATAATAATTTCGTACTATTTTATTATAATTACATAATTTTTTAAAAATTATTATCTCGCTCTACCACCGTTATTGAAAATTACATTTATTATGAAAATGTATGTACTATTTTTTCATAAATTTAATTTTTATAAATAAAGTTATAAAATTGCGGTTTTTAATTGCAAATAATAACGAACTAAAAAATATTTTAATTGTTAGTTGTATATAACGGACGGCAGTTCGCGCCCAGAGCTCAGCAGAATTTTTCATCGAGATTTGTCAACATCATTTACCTCACTCAAATAAATTAAACGTTAATGATCATGAACTCTACTAGGATAATAATAAAAAAAAATTTTTTTAAATAAAATTTGTTTGTATACTTGGCCTATTGCTGGCTGCCATTAATCGACCGAAAGTCGAGCGCCATTAATGGGCCGAGGTTATCATTGTATATTCAGCTGTTCATGGGCTATTAAAAGTTGTCAATGACTGGCCGCTAATTATCATACTTCGCCCGGCGATGGGCCATCTAAGGGCCGGTTTTCAAACTTTGTATGGGTAAGAAAATATGGAATTAAGTGTAATAGGAAACAGTTTTGTATTACATGACATTTTTTTGATGTCTAATATAGTGGGAAACCTAAACATGCAAACCTTCTCAATAAGACAATTTGTAGATAAATTGAGAAAAATATAGATAGAAAACGCAAATTAGCTACAAGAACTTTTAGAGAGGAAAGATTCCTCTGTAATTTCCGCCTGATAGCGACTAAATATCATGGAAAGTCATGAAGTTATAGATAATTGAAAAAAAAAAATTAAAATTTACGTGTTAATTAAATGGAAAAATTTCAAATTCATTTAGCGAGTACTTAAAATTAAAATTAAGGGCTCAAATTTGGTGGAAATTTTTTTTTTTATGTCTAGAATAGTATTTTGTTAATGGAGCGAAAAAAAAAAATAGTTGTTTTAAATGAGCCTACCTATATATATATATATATATATATATATATATATATATATATATATATATATATATATATATATATATTAGGGTGGGCCAAAAAAAGTGACTATTTTTTTTTTCTTTAGTTACAGTGATAATATTGTTTAACATGATGAAAAAAAAATTCTGTTCAATTTTGAGCTCTTAATATTAATATTTGCACTTTTGTTTATTTGCAATTTTTTATTTCCCATTTAAATAAAATGGAAAAAATTTTTTTTGCGTCTGATTTTTATAAGTAGCTAATGATGCGTCATAGGCATAAGTGGCAGGCATATTTTTGTAGGTAATTGAATGCTCTACAAAAAAGTGTCTTATCATTTTTCGATAAATTTATTTGTTCAAATGTTATTTGAGGTTGAAGTCGAATTCATATTACATTTTGAGATCTTTTTACTTTTCCGGCGAAACTATCAGACTGATTACAAATTATCATAGGACCTTTTTTGTAGACAATTTTATTCCTTAAAAGTTATTTCGAATAAAGTTTTTTCGAACTCCGCATTGTTTTCTATTTATTTTTATTTTAATGTCGAGCTCATAAAAAAAATAGTCTTCTGATCGATTTTAAGATGAATGAAATTTAAGAACATTTTATAATAATCATTATAAAATAATGATAATAGTTTATTTATATAAAAAAATAATTATAAATTAATTTGATTTAATAAAATGCTTTTAGTTAAATTAAATTAAATAAATTTATAATAAAAATATAATTATTTAAATTACTATAATTTTTTTTACAGTTTTTTTATGTTCTGAAATTTAATGTATCTGTTTAATGATAATATAATATACTCAATAATTTAAAATGATTCAATTCACAAATTAAATTTAAAAATTTTTTTATCAATAATTTTTTAGTTACTATTTCTATTTATTTGTATTGTACTATTTAATATTGGTATGAGTGTATTTTGTAAGGTGTCATTGATCAATCAAAACAATTGACAATAATAATATCGATCAAAACAATTAAAAATTGTCCTGTAGGCTCATGTAGGTTCATTTAGGTTCATGTAGGCTCATGTAGGTTCATTATTCTGACTCGGGAATGGGCAATAACGAATAAAATTATTTGGGGGCATAATTTTTTTGTATGTTAATTATTTAAATACAATTTAATTCAGAAATATTAGATCGTAAAGATGCGGTGAAATGTAGTTGTATTCAATGAACTTAAAATTGTTTGATGAGTGATGACATATATTTATTAATTTGTAATTTTATGATTTGATGTAAATGGATAAATTAAGAGTAAGATGAAGCAGCACTACTATTTTGCTTATTGAACTTTAACATTCATCTTAACTAAAGTTTTGTACATAGCAATAACTACCCAGGTAGGAATCGCCAAGGCTGACTATAGGCCGAGCTTGGCCCTATTGTCACCCGCCAAGCTTCGGCAGCTGACCATTGGCCCAAGCCTCGGCCAGGGCTTGGACCAATGGTTTGATTACGTTAAGCCGTCTTGGCAGCTGACCATTGGCACAAGTTTAGGCTGAGGCTTGGTACAATGGTTAGATTAAATTAAGTCGAACCTCGGGTGGTGACCATTCGCCCGAGCCTCGTCCAGAGCCAGGCCCTGTGTTTCGATTTTTGTTAAATCGCGACTTGGCCGCTGGCCAATGGCCCAAGGATTGGCCCAATAGTCTCACAATGTTAATCTGAGCCTTGGAGAAGGACCATTGGCCAATGCCTCAGCCTGGGTTAAATTTTAATTTAATATTAAAATTAGTAACTTTACATATATCTATTTAACAATTTCACTAATAAATTTGATGCTACAATTTTCCCTAGCAAATTAATAATTTTCACTAATAAAGTAGTGAAATTGTCAAACTCCCTGGTCATGTTTGGTCATGACTTATGCTTAATCATACTTAGTTACTTACAATCCCTGCCTGAATGTTTATGATTGATGCAGAAGTATTTGCATTATTAATACACGGTCATGCATGATCATGAATGGTAATGCATGATCATCCGTGACTTTTTGTCTTTCGTATTTAATATCAAATGACTTGTAGCGTTGATCATTAATAGTCATGTATATATATATATATATATATATATATATACACTTGATCATGTACGGTCTTTCATGAGTGTATGTCGCTATTCACGTGAGTCAGTATTTATTCTATTGACTTCTGTGAAAAACTAATAATTAAATATTTTACTAGATATAAATATAATTATGGTGCTATTTTTAACCATTTTAATAAGATAATTTCAAAATAAAATAAAATTGAAGTACAGAACAATAATATATTTATACGAAGAGTACGTCAATCATTAAATCACGGACTTTTCGTTTCTTCATCAGGTATTCTTTGATATCATAATGAATATACTTTACACTCACGCGATCATATGCGCAGGTCACATACGTCAGCGCAGTGGATAGCATGAAAGACTTTGAATTGGATGGATCCAGGTTCGAGTCAAGCTGTTACCGGGATTTTTTCATCAATCAAAATCATGTATACTTCCTCTAAGTGATGATTCTAATACATTAGATCACATTTCGGATCTAATTAAAAATGTCTTATTTAATTTTTTTTTTTTTTTTGCAATATAATATTTTTTTTTTCACCGATTGAATCAGTGGATTCTCATATTCACTTTTCAATTTAATGGATTCTCACATTCGCTTATCAATTCGGTGGATTCCCATATTCACTTATCAAATTAGTGAATTCTAATATTTACATATTCATGTAGTGAATATTCACTACACTCAGAGAATTTTATAGTATTTTTTACATAAAAAATTGATGTAAAAATTACTATGTTATAGTAACATGAGGACAGTATGGAATTTATTGAACAATTCACCGGTAACGTAGAAATTTTTTAAATACATAGAACAGAATTTACAAGGTGCATTGTAATTTTGACAAAGCCACAGATTAAATTTTATCCAAGTAAATTTGAATTTCTTAATCTGTTGCTTTGTCAAAACCCTAGCGGATCTGAATTACGGTAAAGTACCGTAATTTACGGTATCCAGAAAAATTACGGCGATTTAGGTAAAATACCGCATTTTACGGCATATTTACGGAAAATCGCGACAATTTACCGTAAAATTTGCGGAAACATACCGGTACTTTACCGTAAAATGCCACATTTTACAGTAATTCTTCCGAATGTCGTATATTACGGTAAATTACGGAATTTTGCCGTAATATACCATAATTTACCTATTCTACCGTAATTTGCCACAAATTACCGTAAGGCGTGGCCAATTTGCAGTAAATTACGGTATTTTGTGGTAAAATACAGGAGTTTACCGTGATTCGGATCTGTAAGGAAATACAGAAAATTTTTAACTATTTTGAACGATCTTAGTTTTAGTAACAGAAATTTTGTCAAGACTAGTTATCTTGTCGAAAATCTGCATTACTAATTTATGTTAATTAATTAACTTATTACTCTACAAGTATTTCATTTCAGTCACAGCAGTGTCACCTCAATTTATAACTCGTTAGGATGCTTTTTTTTTGAACATTTTAGATCGACTTTTTCAAAATCTAGCTATTGTATTCGCTCTCATGGTCGACTTTTCCAGTTATTTTGCCATCACCTATCATAATTGGTTGAATACGGTTCAAAAATGCCACTCGTTACAAAATTTATATAGGGTGCTTCACAAAAAATTTTAATTTTTTTTTTTTCCATTCTTACCCCTTGAAACGTTAGTGGTTGCCGAGAAAACAAATTTTCCCAAAAGATGGGCTCTCTAGCTCAACTCTAAGAAGTCACTATTTAAATTTTAATTTCACATCTGATCAACATGTTAAATTTT
Source organism: Microplitis deprimator (assembly GCA_964016945.1). Lineage (NCBI taxonomy): Eukaryota > Metazoa > Arthropoda > Insecta > Hymenoptera > Braconidae > Microplitis > Microplitis deprimator. Next base: position 9,569,882 of record OZ024711.1, on the reverse strand, counting down.
ATTTTCTTATTAAAAGTTTAATTGCTCGTAAGCTACTCAATATTTTTTAAATTTTCCAGAGAGGAAATTAGCCCGGGCTCAGACTTAGGCCAACCCTGTAGAACTCTGGGCTAAGCTTGTAAGCCAGTCTTGGCCCAGCCTTGGCAGAAGTCACGAATGATTATCCCCGGCCAAGCCGGATTGCTAGACCTGGCCCATACATCGACGAGACAAATAAATTCAATTTAAAAAAAATTTTATTATTATTAACCTAGTACACGGAAAAAAACAAAATAGTAGTGCCTACTCTCTGGGATAGTACTGAGTACTTTCTGTAAAAAAAAAAATTTAGACAGTACTGTATGCTATCTAGACTATATCCACTACTCTCTGGATAGTACTGGGCACTATCCCGAACAGTAGTGGATATAGTCTAGATAGTAGTGGATACAGTATAGATAGCATACAGTACTGTCTAAAATTTTTTTTTCACAGAAAGTACTCAGTACTATCCCGGAGAGTAGCCAGTACTATTTTTTTTTTCCGTGTAGAGTTCATGATTATTAACGTTGAAACTATTTGAGTGAGGCAAATAATCTTAAAAAAACTCGGTGAAAATTCTACTGGGCTCTGGGCGTGAACTGCCGTCCTTCTGATTCTGGATCTAAACAGTAGCTAATGGACGAAACTACTAATGTTGAACTGATACTTTTATATGGTCTACTTATTTTTTCTACTACAACCACATGGTTTTATGAAATATAAAGAGCAATTTATTTAATACTTCCGATTTAGAAAAAAAAAAAAATTTCGTACTGTTTTTATTATAATTACATAATTTTTTAAAATAAAATTTATTAAATGTAATTGACTGTTATCAAGAGCCCAGATGAGTTATCTTGCTCTACCACCATTATTAAAAATAACATTTATTATGAAAATTTATGACTTATTTCTTAATTAAATTAATTTTTATACGTAAAGTTATAAAATTACGGTTGTTGATTACAAGAATAACGAACTAAAAAATATTTCAATTTATAACAGGGGTACTGCTACACTGGTCGTCCTTAAATTCTTTTTTAAGGGCGCCACTGGAAGGATTAAACGGTCTTCCAGAACCGGTTTTTAATAATCAGGGTCGGTGTAAAACTTAATTGCAAGAGAAGGATGAGGAAGGATAACTTATAAATAATTATAATGATTTCTTAACAATTATTACCTTTTATTTATTCGATAAACCCTTTTTACCTTATAAACTTATAACTTTATAAACCTTATAAACTAATCTTATGACCTTATAACCTTTAGACCTTATAACATTTAGACCTTATAACTTTTTGTCAATTACCTTTGACGACTCAAATTAATTAACTTAACTAACCAATTACCTTTGGCATTTTACACACACACGCACTCAATTTAAAACTGCCAATTACCTTTGGACTTTATTTTTAAAACATAATTTTAATTAAAATCGTTTACCTCACGACTATTATTTACAACAATAATTTTAATTTAAAATTGATCTACTTGATCAGTACACGGACACACTCACACGAGTCCCCTGGACTTTTATTCACACACTCTATTTTTAAAATGGACGTTCCCGCCACGCTTACAATAATAAATTAATTAATTAAATTTTGGAAAATATATTTTATTAATTAATTAATTTCCTCTTTTACTTTCTCTCACTAATAAATCATTGAAATTTTAATTTAATAACAAACCCGTAAATTCCGTAATTTATAATCCGAGTTTTTGTCAGTAACTAACAGCGACACTTTTACCCGATTCTTGCTCGACCCAAAGTTCCGCTATCTTCATTTCTACTGATTTACTTCTTTTTCCGATATTTATTTTTCTTTATCATTATTTTATTTACTATAATTTTATTGTTGAATTTAATTATTAATTAATTTTAATTATTAATAATTAATGTGTCTCTTGGACAATTTAACTATTTTATCAACCGGTTATAAATTTAATTCTTAGTTTAGTTATTAATGTGATTTGTTTTAATAAATTTAATTAACTTAATTATCTTAATTAATTAATTAATAATTAATTTTACTCGGACTTGACCACGAAAATTTCTGGCTTGTGCTTCACACAATAGGCCTAGAAATTTCTACAACGCAATAATTCCGGCGATGGCCTGGAATTGTAACGACGCCCTGGATCCGGCTAATGGGTCTGGATCCGGTTTGACAACGTCTGGTTTAATTTTAATTAATAATTATTCGTTTAATTAATTAATTTACTTATGCCTAGACGCGGATTACCCCGACGAACGTCTAAGTATTTATTGAATTAAATTAATATTCTGGCTAAGGCCTAGAAAGTTAATTTAATTAATACCTGAACTTATTCCCTGATGCGCTGTTTCCTCCTCGTTCTTTTCCTTCAGGTACTTTTGTTGTCGTCTCGTTCGTCTCGTCTGGTTCCTTGTCTCGTCTTTCGTCTCTATCTTTGTCCTCCTCTTTCCCTCGTACCTTCTCGTCGCTTATCCTCGTTCTTACTCCTTCACCTGCGTTTCCAGAATAATTAATTAAATGTTACAGGTACACCGGCTAATGGCCTGGTATCAAAATAATTATAATTGATTATCGCTTGGTTCCACAAAATCAGAATCCAAGTCTAACTTAATAACCTGCGTCTTTGAAGCGTCCGAGTCGTAGGCCGATCTGTCCGGTTGTGTGTCTCGACCTCTGTTCACCCTGCACTTATAATTGTGCACCCACTCGTCCGAATTCGGCAACTTCCGGAAAATAGTTAACTCCTAATTACAAGTAGGTGGGACTGACAGACAAGCCCCTACGATTCCCGCTCGGGACGACAGTCGCACTCTACCCCGGATAACTCTGGGGTAGTAATAGGTTTTATCGACGGCTCTCATAGAAGAGAGTAATAAAATTTAACGCGAAAAGTTCAAATTTTCCCTGTTACAAATTAATAGTTGTAAATAATTTGAATTGGAAAGTTAAAATATTTATTAATTAAAACTTGTTATAATTTATGAAAAATGCTAAATTATCAAATAAAATAACTAAATTATGAGTTATTTGAATAGATAATGAAAAACCTAGGTTAGCCAGTTCTGGCCCAAGGATGAGTATCTACAGGAATGGCTAAGGCTAGGTTACCCATCCTTGTGCCGAAGTACTATACTGAAAAAATTAAGAATTCTTGAGAGACTACTAAAAAATGTTCAATCGAACTATTTTTCAGAAAAGGTTTCTAAAAAGCATAAAAATGAATAATTTGCCTTGGAGTTCAATAAAAAAAAAAATTAGATACATTATCTCAATATCACTGATTGATTGTATGTGTATTCTGTTGTGATTTAAAATTTTTTTTTTTAGTACAACTGGGTATCGTTCGTTCATGGTATACAGCGCATCATTATCAGTATTCAATTCATCGCTTTTAATAGTAACTCTACTGCTGTTGAATAATGTACGTGAGGTCAAGTGCTTCCAAATATTGCCAAACAGAAACGTTCAGTTCCCGATTGGATTTGTCACTTGAACTAATGGGATTAGTTCGAGGAGTAGTATCCTTTCTTCAGATTCATGAAGAATCATCGCTGATAGAGGAAAAATGACTATATCCACTAATAAAAATTAGAGAAAACGAATTTCAGTGCCAGTTTAACTCTTGTGTTAAATACACTAATAAAAGTATTTAAATGTCCTATTTTTACTAAAAATAATAATCTTAATTGATTATTGTCATTTGCTGATAAACCATCATGTCAAATTAATTTTTTTATTGAATATTTATGTGTCAAATATATTAATTCGTGTGCCGGTGATGTGAGAGTACTTGCAGCAGAGAACGAAAATGGTGGAAAGAGTAAGTCAACTTAAAAAAATTTTCAAGCGTCAATTTTTTTGTCTGCCTTAAGCGCGGAGCGCTAAAGCTATGCTCTACACTCGCCTGAAAATAAAAAATTCGATTTCGTCATATTAAATTGTATTTAAATTTATGAATACACTCATATGATATAAAGAATTATTGTTAAAAAAGAAAATTATTAACGAACAGATTTTATACAGGTTTTTAGTGACTTATAGCGTTAAATTCCTTAGAAGTCATGAAATAGTAAGCACTATAACTTCCTGAAAAAACGATTTTTCAACTTAATTTTTTTTAAATCGAAAGCTGAATATCTCATGATTTAATTATAATTAATATTGTTAGATAGGCAGCCACACAACAATTTCTACCCTTGGAGCAGCCATATTACTTATTTTTTAGGTAGATTTTTCTAAAATCAAGATATTGTATTTGTCCTCATGGTTGATTTTTCAAGGAATTTTGTCATAATTTATTATTTTCGAATAACTTATTTTTTATGGCAGGTTCTTTTGTTAGCTTCGAGCATAACTTTTTTTTTGTTTTTCTTTGCAGGATTTTAAATCATTATTCTGAATCATGAAATTAGCTGCTTTGTTCTTTGAAATCACGACTTTCGAATTTTTTAATTTTACGATTTTCATTTTTTTCCATAGTACTTTCAAAACGGGCAAAAGTTGCGACACTACTTATGAATCAGGAATGAGCAAAGAAATATTTTAAAAGTACTAGGTACTTAAATTTAATTGTGCTTAGTATTTTAAGGAAGGCTCGTATAAAATGCGGACGTTAAGGAAATAAAGCAATTTTTTCAACTTTAATAGCATGGATGCTCTACTTTTCACTTCAATTGAAATAAAATAAAACAAATTTTCCATTGTCGTTAGAAAAAAATGTTTTTATGGAACAAACCCCTTAAAAAATATAAAAATATTTTTAGCGAAGTTACGAAGCTGGGTTAACTTGCGGATAATTTTAAGTAAAAAATGTACTTTTCAATAGAGTTGAAGTATCTTAACTTGCTTATAAAAAGACTGTCCTAGATATAAAAATCCAATAATCCGAATGTTAAATCATGAGTAAAGTCAATCATTATAACACGACTTTTGATCTAAAAATTCGTATTTTAAAAATCGGACCGAAATCAATAACTTCCCAAATTTTTGAAAATTTTAAATTTTCTTATCGGGAAGTTAAAAAGTCTATAATTAAGTTTTTCTTAGTCAGAGTCGTATGTTGACATCCCCTGATTGGAGCGACACTTACATACACTCAGAGAATTTTATAGTATTTTTTACATCAAAAATTGATGTAAAAATTACTATGTTATAGTAACATGAGGACAGTATGGAATTTATTGAACAAATTACCGGTAACGTAGAAATTTTTAAAATACATAGAACAGAATTTACAAGGTGCATTGTAATTTTGACAAAGCCACAGATTAAATTTTATCCAAGTAAATTTGAATTTCTTAATCTGTTGCTTTGTCAAAATTACAATGCACCTTGTAAATTCTGCTCGATATATTTTAAAAATTTATACATTATTAGTAATTTGTTCAATAAATTCTATACTGTCCTCTTGTTACTATAACATAGTAATTTTTCTATAAATTTTTGATGTAAAAAATACCGAAAAATTCTCTGCGTGTATGAATCACACGGCTATTCTTAGAAATACGTGCGATGGTGCGACGACGTGGACCTAAGTCGATACTGGGTTGTCCGGTGGAAAGCAATAATGATACTTTGAACTACTTACTTCTTGACAAAGAAACCGAATGATATATATTTTCGGGCATATAGTCAACATCACTGCTTAGTCGGCCAGTGAAACACATAGTACACGCAAAGAAATAATAGGGTTACAGTGGTAGTGAACTAGACACAGTAGGGAGTAACTGGTGCGATAAAAATAAAAAAAAATCCTCACAAGTAACACGTTTGAATAAACGTTTCCTTTTCACTGTCGAACTCTTTGATCTATTCGACTTTTTTTTTTATAAATTTCAGTCATTATATATCTATTTTTTTCCACCTTATATTGTAAAAACATTGAATACCATCATTTTTCACCTATAGAAATCTATCTATTCACAAAAAGCACAAAACAAATAAAAAATACACACGTACACAGAGTAAAAAAATAAAGAAGTTTTACTAAATTTGAACAATAAATTACAATCCGATAAAGTAATCTCAAAATGTGGAAAAAAATCAACACTTTTACATAACTCAAAGTAAAAATTACAATATATTATTTAGAATAATAATTCCTGTTGGTTGTAACAATTACTTCATCCAAAATAAAATTTACTAACGACGAAATGAAAACTATAATGTACCAATAATTTTTACTATTGCACTTAGTAAATATTGTTTAACGTGCTTTGTGAAAGATGTATTCGGGCGAGTAATTTTTACAATCCAGATAGTAATTTTGTCCCAATTCCTAAAATAATAATCATGCGCGTCAGGAGACGAGTATTCAGGTACTAATACATACTGACGAACAGCACTTACACACACACACCCGTGAAAAATGAAACAAATATGGCCATGTATGGCCGTATATAGTTCGTATAAGAAGCATATGTGGCCATACATGAAGCATATATTGCCGTACATGGGCATACCAATTTTTTTAATACAGTCCTGCATGACCATGTATGAATCACATAAGGCCATATATGGCCATACATGGTGTTGTAGGACTACCCATGCAGGAGCTGCCAGAGTTGAACGACGGGGCCCTACTTGGCCCAGCACTGGGGAACCTAGTTTTGGCACACCTATATTGGCCCATGCTTGGCTCAAGATTAGGCACTCAGTCCTGGCCGTTACAATGATTACCCGGGCTTGGGCCAAGACTGGATAACCTAGCATTGGCCATCCAATGGCAAGCCAGACTTGGGCCAAGGTAGGATTACCCAAGTTTGGCTATACCTATAGTTTAATAAGTAGATCATATTAATGTATCAGTTCAACATCAGTAGGTTCGTCCAGTAGCTATCGTTCGGACCCAGCAATCAGAAGGACGGCAGTTCGCGCCCGGAGCCCAGCAGAATTTTCACCGAGTTTTTTTCACATCATTTACCTCCTTTAGATAGGTTAAACGTTAATGATCATAAATTCTACGAGGTTAATAATAATAATTTTTTTTTTAATTAAATTTATCCGTTTCCTCGATGCATAAGCAAGGTTTGGCAACAAAGTCTGGGCCAGGACTGGCAACCAAGCATGGGCCAAGTCTGGCAACCAAATCGGGCCCCGTGTTATCATTCCAGAGTCCTACCAAGGCTGGGCCAAGGCTGGCTTACAAGCTTGGGACAAGGTTTTACATACTTGGGCCAAGCCTGAACCAAGCCTGGGCACGTCGTTCTTTCCTCTCTGGGTGTGTATGACCATGTATGTTCTCGAGTAATTAAACATATATGACCATATATGGCCATTAGGGTGGCTCATTTGAAACGACTAGTTTTTTTTCGCTCCGTTGACAAAATATTATTCTAGACAAAAAAAAAAAAATTTTCCACCATACTTGAGCCCTTAATTTTAGTTTTAAGTACTCGCTAAATGAATTTGAAATTTTCCCATTTAATTAACACGTAAATTTTAATTTTTTTTTTTTTCAATTATCTATAACTTCGCGGCTTTCCATGATATTTAGTCACTATTAGGCGGAAATTACAGAGGAATCTTTCCTCTTTAAAAGTGCTTGTAGCTAATTTGCGTTTTGTAACCGGCCTCACCGGTAAAAAATCTTAGACAATTTTTTCTCGAATTTCATGGTTTTTTTTTATTTTACTCGCAAACCACTAACTTTACAACAAAATTGTGCAGAACTTTTTTTTGTAGGGAATTTGATTTCCTACAAAAAAAGTTATTTACGCCAATATCGTAGAACCAGTAGTTTTCGAGATAAATCCAATTAAATATCGCAAAATTTTAAGAATCGCTGTTTTATCCTAGATTTTAGTACTTTTTTTATAAAATTATGGCCGAAGATATATATAATATATAATGCTAAATATATCATCAAAAAAATGTCATGTAATACAAAACTGTTTCCTATCACACTCAATTCCATCTTTTGTTACCCTTCTTTACAAATCTAAAAACGATATATTATATGGTTTTTCGATTTGTAAAAATAATTGAAAAAAAAAGCGAGAAGTTCATTATAAAACGTTTTTTTATCTCTCCTGAAAAGTAGTAGTTTTTGAGATATGAGGTTGCGTCAGAAAACCCTCGATATGAGTTCATATATAATCATACATGAACAGATATGATCATGTCTGAACATTTTTCCCCTATTCGAGTGCAGATATGACTATACATGGCCTCATATATGAGCTCATATATAATCATACATGAAGAGGTATGATCATGCATGATCATACACGACGTCATGCATGATCATATATGCGATCATATAGGATCATACATGAACAGACATGATCATATCTGAGCTCATACATGAATAGATATGATCATATCTAAGCATTTTTTCCCGGGTTATGAATAACTTACCCTACTAGTTACGCCAATAACTATTTTAATTTTAAATTACTTGTGTTTAAATTTTAATTTTGTAATTCTGATATCACTCAATTGAACATTTTTAAATTTTATTTAATATTTTAATTTTAAATTGCACGTGTTTCAATTTTAATTTTATAATTCGGATATTACTAAACTGAACATTTTAAAATTTATTTAATATTTTAATTATTTTGTTATACCTCTTTTCATGTGTGAATACTTGATGAATTTCAAATTAAGTACTTACACTAGTTTAATTTATACTAACCCTTACTTTTTTTTTTTTTTTTCTTGTAAAATAACTTGATCGCACCTTGATGAATGCAGCGAGAAGAGCGAGTTTTTTTTTTGTTCCTCGGGCCCAAAATTTTCTTATCTGCCCCTCCATATTTGTCATCTTGGTCGACAGACGCATTATTCTCCCCACCAAGATTTTCTTTAACAGATGTTTTGATGTTCTCGTTGCTCACTGTATGTTATAAAATTTTATGAATTAAAATAAATTATTTTGGAAATTATAAAAATTAATCGGACGTAACAGTTATTTAAACATAAAAATTTACGCCAACACAAATACACATGCCATAAATAATAACAATAATAATAAAAAGTTGAAAAACTAATGAAAATTTAATTTTATTCGATTCCATAATTCTAATATAGTAAAATTAACTAAGCTCGATAGTAAAATTTACTATTATGAATATTAAGTTTTATTGAGCATAACGTTAATTTAACTAGTGCAGTTTATGATCATTTATATACTCAAATAATAAAAATTACTTAATATTTAGATAAAAATTTAATTTTCAAGATAGTAAAAAAAAAATGTCGGAAAATCCAAAAGTGCACAGCTCAATTATTTATTTTGTTTTTAAACATTATTTTTATTTTATGTGATTAATTTATTTACTTTTATAATGAACTTTTTTTTTAACTTTTGAATTATTAATTTGATTTTGTTTAATTCTCAGTTTCAGTTTAATTCTTTCTTTATTAAAATTTTTTTTTAAGTATCCCGCCTTTTTGACTTAAATGTCGCTCTTTTTTTCAATCATAAAAGAAAAGTCAGCATGTGCTTTGCGTCTGATTGTGTATCTCGGCTTTAAACACAAGATGCCGGCACCGAGTGGTCATTTCATGAACTACCTAGACGGATAATACAATCCTGATTTAAAAATTTTTCACTAAACGCCGTCGTTTCCGGAAGTGTCTAGATATTTCATAAAATGACGGACTTTGCGAAAAGACTACGACATATACACAACACGGGCAGAAGTTTAAAAACCCTAAACTGCGCTATATGATGACGCGCAGTACAGGGATTCAAGCTTTTTGCCCTTGTAGTCAAATATACTAGATATTTAATTAATGGAACAATCAATCGACTTCATATTGGGTCGAAATTATTCTTTATTAACTTGTCTTCGTATTAGTATACAATTAAACCCATTGTAGTCTCATCAAAAGACTGTAGAGATAATTTAATGTAAGTGAATAAGTCGAAAATAATAAATCGATCATAAAGCACTCTCAGCGCTTTCGAGTTTGAGGTGTGCAATGACACGATTTCAATAGCATTTTAAGCCTACCATATAAATTTAGTAATTTTAACTCATATTTTTAAGTAAATACCTATATGTATTTCTCCGCGTATTTAAGTAGTCGTGATTATTAATTTGACCAATAATATTATAGAATAAATGCATACCTTACGTAGATACATATGTGTATGCTTTATTCTATATTCTTCTCAGATTTTTTTGTATTATACTACCATAGAATACGTTTTTCATAAATTTTATTCATGGACTAGAGCATACACGTACTTTTTTAAAATAAGAATAAAAAAAACTTTATCGAGACACGTGATTTTTGTTTCATTTTCATTCAATACGTTTTTACTGAGGTTTTATTTTTATTTTTCTTTTCCTTTTACTCTCCATATATATTTTACATCTTTTTTGGTGTAGCAATAGTAATTTCGTGAGTCCTGCAGCAGGAAAAGTATGTGAGAAGGATCATAAAACGCAAGGGTGGATGACTTTTCTCGGGGAAAGCTTGAAGAAAGAGTTTTTAGTCCCATGACGGGAAAATGTTCGGAAGGACAGTTATACGATTTTTCTTGCTAGTGTATATGCGATATTGCTCTCACTACTGATGGGCGTTAAGACATCAACGCAGGGAATACGCTCGTACGTCGTATAAGTACGGAAATCTAAGAATGCTTTCAGCTGCTTTTCTTCAGCATCCAACAGTAACTCCCGTGACGATAACTTAATTCTCGCTACCTTACATATGATAGATATAAAAAAATTATGGTAAGATGTAAAAATACTGAAAACTTTTTTAGCTCCATGTCTGATTATAATTCATGTGTATATCCTTTTTTTATATACAGCATTAACTTGTTTATTTTAATAAATGAAAAAATCATCACCCGGGAAAAATTGTTTTTATAAAATTTTGTACTGAAAATATTACTGGTAAAATTTTATAAAACATTTGATCTGTTTTAAAGCAACTAAAAATTTTAAGTTATTTATATTCAATTTTATGATTTTTTTAAATTTAATTAATATGTGAATTTTAATCTAGTTTTGCCCTTACTATTCCTTATTTAGACTATTTTCAGACTTATTTTCAATAATTTTTGGTTTGTTTTTGTTCTAATCTAGATCAAAATCAGACTTTTTCTGTCTATTATTTTTAGTCTGATTCTGATCGATATTTGATCAAAAAGAAATTAAAATTTTATTTATAATTATAATGATTAATAATAAAAACACAAAATTAATGAAAGTTTGATATTTTTTTCTACATAAAAATAAAATAATATTTATTTTATTCAATAAATTAGCCTCAATTGACATATAGACATTACTTAAAAAAAATTTAACATCATCCTCCTTCTTTTCTTCTAATCCTAGTAACAGAGACTTTCTTTGAACATACATTTTGAGAGAAATCAACTATTTTCTTCTGGCTTCTTCTACCTCCAACTTATTCAGTTCCTTTTCATCATCTATTAGATATTTTTATAAATATAGAAATTTATTATTATAAGTTTATATTCAATATGAAAGAGAATTTTAATTTCAAGAATAATTGGTGAAAACCTTGCCACTAAAAAATGAATTATTCTCAGAAACTCAAAGATTGTGCGACACTGAGTAATCTTAATTGAAAAAAAATAAAAATTACACAAAAAAATTTTTTTTTAATTCTGCTTTGCTCTATTAAAGCGTTATATAAAAGCAATAAATTTAAATTCACAAAATATTTAAAAAAAAAAATTAAAATTTCCATTTATGGAGAAAATTAATTACTATTCTATTAATTACTACGTGATTTACTGAAAATAATAAGAATGAATAAAATTCAATTAAACTTACTGCTCATGGAAAGTGATCCGGGAACATCTAGATATCAAGGATTATTTACATTTTCTTGATATTTAAAACGTGCTGTTGCTATTTCGTACTTTGCAATGTAACAGAGGAATATGTTGATATGGTTTTTAATGTCAGAATATTTTTCGACTTAATCCAGTGAATTGAAGAAATTTTTGTTGAGATTTTACTGGCAATTTTATTACTTTCATCAAATATTATTAATATTCTATCAAGACAACTAAAAAATACAGCTGTCAGATAATCATTAACTGCCGACATTTTTAAACAAAAGACACTAAGTAAATAGAAAACAAAAAAAAATCCATTCTGGAACTAAGAATACTTTTTATAAATTTTTTCTAGACATAAATGAAATTATTATCCATTAAGTCCACCATTAAATCTAGTTTTGTCCTTGCTAAATTTCAGGAACAAAATTTATCTAAGTTCTAGAATTAATCTAGTTTTGTCCTGTATCGCAATTGTTTTTAAAACAGCACATCAAAGACAGCTTAAAATTTTTATATAAGATCCAAAACAGATCAACAAGTTCAAATACAGACCAATTAATCCAAATGCAGTCCAGTTATCCATACAAAGAAAAAGAATCGGCCCATTACTGGGTCGTAAATGGCTGCCAATTTTCAAGCATCGGCCGACGATGGGCTAAACATAGGATGATAACGGTATGCCAAGCATGGCAGTCGCAAACATTGGCCAATCGTGGCAACCAATCATCGGCCAAAGCTTGGTATCAAGAGCACTCGATCAAACCATTGGCCAACAAACGGCGGTTAATTGTGCGCCGTTTTTATAAGTAAAAAGACGGCTGCCAATGATTCACCATGCACGGGCCAGTATAATTAACCATTTATTGGCCAATCATTAGAAAACCAGGCATCGGCCGATCTGTGGGAAAATTTCAAAGCTTGGCGACTTTGTATGGGTTAGACTAAAATCACATTAAATTTTTCAACCCGGGGTTCCCCTGTCTTGGCCATTTAAGGGCAAGCCAGACTCGGGCCAAGAATGGGTAACCTAGCCTTGGCCTTTACAATGATTATCCGGGCTTGGGCCAAAACTGGGTTCCATTGTCTTAGCTATCCAATGGCAACCCAGGCTTGGGCCAAGGTAGAATTACCCAAGTTTGGCTAAACCTATAGTTTAATAAGTAGGAAATATAAATGTATCAGTTCAACATTAGTAGGTTTGTCCAGTAGCTACCGTTCGGACCGAGCAATCAGAAGGACGGCAGTTTGCGCCCAGAGCCCAGCAAAATTTTCACCAAGTTTTTATCACATCATTTACCTCCCTTAGATATTATAAACCCTAATGATCATGAACTTTACGAGATTAATAATAATAAAAGTTTTTTTCAATTAACTTTATTCGTTTTCACGATGTATGGGCCAGGTCTGGCAACCAGGCTTAGGCCGAGATTATCATCCCAGACTTTCACCAGAACTGGGCCAAGACTGGCTTACAAGTCTGGTCCAAGGTTCTACAAAGTTGGGCCAAGCCTGGGCCCGTAGTACTTTCCTCTCTGGGAATAGCTTGCTCGAAACCCGAAAGATAACAAGTGGTGGAAACCCTTCTTAAGGTATGGGGAGAAGTTGCGTCCCACCACTTATCTCGACGCAACTTGTTGACCAGCGCAGGGAGACTGTACCACGGGAGGCCTTTCTAAGTCCACTGCGGCCAGAGTCTCTTTATTTCCTGAGATGGTAGTAGTGTTTGGCCCAAGAGAGGTATGGACTCGTGGTGGCTGTGGTTAGATACCACGCGCAATGAGGATTTTTGATTATACATCCGATTAATGTCCACCTTAGTCGTCACTCGACTATATTTTTCGGCTAAGAGTATCGTCTGGGTCGGAAGATGAGAATGACCTCGCAGCGTGTGTATGCCCAAAACGGTGTGAAAATAGCCTCCGGTTAAACGGAGGTGGATTTCGGTCCCGTTACATTAATTAATTACATATAAAAAAATATAAAAATTTAATGAATATTATCTGGAGGAAATTTCAATTTTGGTATGTTCTTATTTAAGTAATTATTTATGTTATACGGAATGTATTTAAAAATTACACAATTTTATGCCCACAATTTCAATCACAAATAATTTAATTAATCAATTGAAACAATGATTAACTGTAGTTATCGAATAAGTAAAAATATTCACAAAATAATATATTTTTAACTGGCGGTGGTGTTATTTAACACCACTTTCGATGTTGAAATTTAACACCGAAAGTTTATCACCTACACCGTTTGGACTTACCCCGGTTTTTTTTTACCGTGTACACAGAAAAAAAGAATTTCTTGGCGCAAGAAATATTTTGTATTATGAATTGGAGACAAAAATTTTTTTTGGCTCAAGAATTTTTTTCTTGCTTAAAAAATTTTTTTCTTGTTCCAAGAAAATTTTTACTCACCCCAAAAAAATTTTTGCTTTCACTTAATAATACAAAAAATTCCTTGAGTCAAGAAAAAATTTTTTGCGCCAAGAAATCCTTTTTTTCTGTGTACAAAAGTAGTATGACCAAACGTAACTTTTTGCATTATTTCTGCTTAATGTTAAAATTTTCACGAGTTTCTAAATTAGTTATTATATTGAACATTATATGTGAGTATGTTGTTTACAAACTTGACCGCAGTTTCATCAAAATTCGTTAAGTATGTCCCAAGATACTTGCGTTTTCGTGCAAAACATATATATCTTTTATCCCGTGAGACTTCCGCTATACTGACAACTGAACTACAGAAAGTGATCGAAGCGGTTTGAAATTAAGTAACAATTAATAACTTTTTCTTTAATTCAAAATATCAAATTTTCTGAGCGTAGATTACAAAATGTTACATTCAGTTTCGTGAATTAATAATTAAAAATGGATATTATTACCCTAAATTTTTCGTTTTTGTTAATATTTTTATCACCACAATGATAAAAAATGTCGTACATAGAATATTTATTGAAAATATTAAATAACTTTGATATTATTATTAGGGTGACAAATAAGTTTCCGCCGTTTTTTAACACAAATTAAATATTTATTATAGAAGAACGGTAATATAAATTTATTTAAAATATTGCCCATCACTTGCAACCACTTTTTCCCATCTCTCAGGCAGCATTCGAATCCCACGTCTGAAGAACTCCTTGTCTTTTGAGGCTATCCACGAATCAACCCAATGTTTGGTATCCTCATAAGATGTGAACCACTGCGCCGTCAGAGCATGTGCCATGGACCAAAACAGGTGATAATTGGACGGTGCAATGTCTGGTGAATACGGCGGGTGGGGTAACACTTCCCAATCAAGTGTTTCCAAGTACTTTTTCACGGGAGCCGCAACATGTGGACGAGCATTGTCATGCAGAAGAATAATTTTTTCGTGTCTAGAATAGTATTGAGGGCGTTTTTCCTTCAGAGCTCGGCTCAATCTCATCAATTGTGTTCGATAGAGGGCTCCAGTAATTGTTTCGCTCGGATTAAGCAACTCATAATACACTACACTTAGCTGATCCCACCAAATACACAGCATAAGTTTTTTTCCGTGAATATTCGGTTTTGCTGTTGATGTTGACGCGTGGCCAGGTAATCCCCATGATTTTCTTCTTTTTGGATTGTCATAATGTATCCACTTCTCATCACCAGTTATGATACGATGTAAAAAACCCTTTTTTTATGTCTAGCTAGCAGCATTTCACTTTAGCATAATCGGCGTTCAATATCTCTCGGCTTTAATTCGTACGGAACCCAATTTCCTTGTTTATGAGTCATTCCTAATGGTTTTAAACGATGTGAGACTGCTTGCTGAGTGACTTCTAATGTTAGAGCAAGTTCTTTTTGTGTTTGAGATGAATCTTCCTCCAATAATTTCTCCAATTCTGCATCCTCGTAAATTTTTGGCCTTCCACTGCGGTCTTTGTCTTCTACGTCGAAATCACCGTTTTTAAACTTTTGAAACCACTCTCGACACGTTCTCTCACTCAAAGCACCCTCACCATATGCTTCTACGAGCAATTGATGCGCCTCAGCAGCAGATTTCTTTAAATTAAAGAAGTAAACTAATATTTCCCGCAAATGACGCTTACTTGGCCCAAATTTTGACATTTTCAACTTATAAAAATTATATTTTACCAATATAAAAACAATGATATTAATATGTTATGTTGTTCTTGAATGTCCAAACTATTTTTTAAGCCGGTTATCATCTGCGAAAGCTAACCGAAACTCCGTGCCGCACCATCGACAATAAAACGGCGGAAACTTATTTGTACTCCTAATACCTATAGTTACTGATATTTAATTTCATTCCTATTGAATGTTCAGTGAATGAATAACGTTTTGAATCATGTTATTTTAATTAAAAACTATTTTTTTATTCATTATTGATCGAAAGAAATTTCCAGTTATCAATTTTACTAGCCTTACACCATTTCATTCCATAATCAACAATAATATATTATTAAAATTTAATAATCCGTTATTATCAAAAATTCGGTCAATAATTAATGACTTAGAGAGGAAAGTACTACGGACCCAGGCTTGGCCCAGACTTGGCCTAACTTTGTAGAACCTTGGGCCAGGCTTGTAAGCCAGTCTTGGCCCAGTTCTGGTAAAAGTCTGGAATGATAATCTCGGACCAAGCTTGGTCACCAGGCCTGGCCCATGCTTGGTTGCCAGACCTGGCCCAGGCTTCATTGCCAGAACTGGGCCATGCATCGAGGAAACGAATAAATTTAATTTTAAAAAATTTTATTATTATTAATCTTGTAGAGTTCATGATCATTAAGGTTTAATTTATCTAAGGGAGGTAAATGATGTGAAAAAAACTCGGTGAAAATTACGCTGGGCTCCGGGCGCGAACTGCCGTCCTTCTGATTGCTGGGTCCGAACGATAGCTACTGGACGAACCCACTAATGTTGAACTGATACATTTATATGATCTACTTATTAAACCATAGGTATAGCCAAACTTGGGTAATCCGACCTTGGACCAAGTCTGGATTGCCATTGGACGATCAAGGCAGGGTCACCCAGTATTGGCTCAAGCCCGAGTAATCATTGTAATGGCCAGAGCTAGGTTACCCAGTCTTGGCCCAAGTCTGGCTTGCCATTGGATGGCCAAGGCTAGTTTATTCAGTCTTGGCCCGAGTCCAGGTAATCATTGTAACGGCCAGGACTAAGTACCCAATCTTGAGCCAAGCATGGGCCAATATAGGTGCGCCAAAGCTAGGTTTCCCAGTACTGGGCCAGTACTCCGGCAGCTCCTGCATGGGGAATGAGTTACGTAAAAAAAAAAAAAAAAAAAAAAAAAACTTATTATTTAAATTTTTATTCATTTTATTTAGTATTATAAGATTATTCGGTTTATTATATTTATTGACAAATAAAGCTTGGACGTATAAAATTAATAAAACAGAAAATATTCATTATTGATTTTAATTAAATATTTAGATGAGGGCCAAACAAATGGTGTATCTAAAAATTTTAATGGAAAATAGTTTTTTTTTGTGATTTCATCCCCTAATTCAAATTTATATCTCAATTTTATTTACATTTAGCTTGAGTTAGCATAGTTGTTGAGTTTTACTAAATATATTGGGAAAAGATCATTTTTTCCTATCAGTTTTTTTGGCAATATTTTTTTTAACCCGACAATACGAAAAAAAAAATTTATGACGTATATTTTTTTACTTTTCAACAAATTACAAATTTGGAGAGGAAAAAATTCGAATCAAAAGCCTGATACCTATTGAATATTGTTTTTTCTTTCGTCGGTATAGAAATAAATTAATTGCTTCAAATATTTCAACTACAATATTTTTCAAATGAATCGAATTTTCCGGAACTTAAAATTTTCTCGCTATAAGTTATTAAGTTAAGTTAGATTCAATCAATTTTTTTATCAGCTACAATAAAAAAAATCTGGGTGTCGGTTGGCCCTGTGGGCCGGCCCCAAAACTTCCCACTGTTATCCAGATCAAGGAGCTCTAAAACATTACTGTTAATATATTTTAGGGCTCTTCGAGCTCGAAAATGCTATTACATGCAATCGCTTTCTTATGAACTTTTCATGCTCTAACAAGTTATGTTTAATGCTAAAGTTTGGAAATTTGAGAATCAAAAATCATTAATGAAGAAGTGGTTTTTAAATTTTTATTGCCGATTACGTTCAATGAAATAAAAGTATAGAGGCAGAAATCGATATCAGTGATCAAAATCAAGATTTGAATGTGTTTTGACTTAGGTCAGAGCAATAATATATGAAATATCCCAGGTAGAAATCGCCAAGGCTGACTGTAGACCAAGCCTTGGCCCTATTGTTACACGCCAAGCTTCGGTAGCTGACTATTGGCCCAAGCCTCGGCCAGGGCCAGGACCGATAGTTTAATTTTTGTTAAATCGAGCCTTGGCTGCTGACCATTACCCCAAGGATCGGCCGAGGCTGGGTCCGATAGTTTAATTTTTGTCAAGCCGAGCCTTGGCAGCTGACCATTGGCTAGAGCCTCGGCCTGGGTTAAATTTTTATTTAATATTAAAATTAGCAACTTTACATGTATATAGAGAAGACCAGGGCATAAAGGTCCACCGAGTATACGATTAATATCAAGAGTTGAAATTTTCTAAAAAGTAAAATTATTTGATATACAATAATTTTTATTTAATCAGTTATTGCTATGTACAAAAATTTAGTTAACATAATTGTCTGATGAGCAATGACATATATCTATTAATTTGTAATTTTATGATTTGATGTAAATGAATAAATTAATGGTAAGATCAAGTAGCACGACTATATTATTTACTGAACTTTAACATTTGTGTTAACTAAAGTTTTGTACATAGCAAAAACTAATTAAATGAAAATTATTGTATATCAAATAATTTTACTTTTTACAAAATTTCAACTCTTGATATTAATTGTATACTCGGTGGACCGTCATGCCCTGGTCTTCTCTATATACATGTATATCGATACATGTAAAGTTACTAATTTTAATATTAAATAAAAATTTAATCTAGGCTGAGGCATTGGCCAATGCTCCTATAGGAAAAAACCATAGGCCAAAGCTTGACCGAGCTTGGCGAAAGATTTATTAACTGTGGGGAACGCTTGAAATCCAAGCTTGGTCCAAGTTTGTCTAAGCATCGAAATGATAACACCGAGCCAAGCTTGAGTGTCAGTATTGCGCCAAGAATGCATCTAAGTATTGGCCCAATATCGAGAGCCAGTATTGTGCCAAGAATGTAGCTGAAAAATCACCGATGCTTATTAAAAATAAATAAAAAAAAAAAAAAATACTAGTAGACATGTGCGTGATGGTAACATATTAAAATAAATTTGTACAATAGAGAAATCGGGTAGATCGATGAAACTAATTTTTTTTAGTATTTGCTGGGTCTCGAACCTGGTCCTTCATGGCTGCTAGGCGTATTAGACACTAGGCTGTTACGTCATACATAAAAGCCAGAAGTTTTTAGGTACCATTTGTTATTTACACTGGTAAACCAAGGCTTGTCAGTTGATTATTGGCTGTACCTTGTCCCAAGACTGGCAAGCCAGGGCTTGTCACTTAAGTATTGGCTGAACCTTGTCCCAAGACTGGCAAGTCAGGGCTTGTCACTTAAGTATTGGCTGAACCTTGTCCCGACTGGCAAACCAAGGCTTGTTACTTGAGTACTGGCTGAACCTTGTCCCGAGACTGGCATACCATGGCTTGTCACTTAAGCGTTGGTCGGATGTCGGACCAACCTTTGGAGGCTGAACCTGGATAGCCTAGTATTGTGTCAAGACCGGCCCCGTTGTCAATACTTTTTTTTCTTACAAGGGAAGCACGTTTAACTATTTTTTTTTTTTTTTTTTCATTTGCTTACAAAAAAAAAAAATTTGTTTTTTTAATTTAAAAAAATTCCAAATATTTGGTATCTTGATGATTTCAGTCTTTTTTACTAGTTTTCTTTTAGCATTAGGGACATTTATATTAATTGAACCGATCTATCAATTATTTTTTTGCAGAATGTTATATACTAGACTGGGCCAAAAAAATCGACTATTTTTTTTTTTTTCGATACTGTGAAAATATTATTCCTGATCACCAAAAAAAAATTATTGTGCAAGTTTGAGCCCTTAATATTGATATTAAGAGGTGTATCGTTACGACTATTCGTTTTGTGAGAGAAATTTCATTTTTTACCCAAAACTAGTAAATCATATATCTGAAAAATTTGAACAATGTTGTGAACGTGTGTTTTTGATTTTACGACTCGAAAATCGAGCGCAAAATCTAACAGATTCTACGGCCATCTATTAGAACAATTGTATGTTAATTAACACTCCTCAGTCACTCAGGGCCATGACAGCGTACTCCTAGATCAAATTCTATTTGAATTTAGATGACAGTGGGGTAATTCCACGCCTCCAAAATTTACATATAAAAGGGCCAGCAAACGCTTATTCGAGGACTTAGGCCCTGGCCATCACCTAGAGTGGACTGAGGACGCTTAGTGAGGTCCCTACTCTAGCACCAGGACTCATTACAATTTATATGAGTCGGCCTAACGATAAGTTTATTATATCTAGTCATTTAGCCCAGTAATCAGTTCTATTTCGTTTAAGCTGTTATCTGAATAATTTTGTCTATTGAAACTTTTATTTCTATTAAAACTAAATTATTAATTTTATAAGTGATACTTGTTTTGATTAGAATTAATTAATTAAGGAGATTTGTGAGACTCCTTCGTCTGGTTAAAGAAAAACCAAATTTGATTATTAAGTGAATGTGGTGGTTTGATATACAACGGCTGCCCGTGAAGATTTCACTGAAGAGGATCGACCTCGAGTCCAAGAAGCCCGTGAGGATTTACCAAAGAGGATCGAAATCGAGTCCAAGAAGCCGGCAACGAATCGGAGATAGATATCACCAGTAAGCTCACGTACAACCAGATAAGTCTAGACAAAATTGTAACAACCATTTTCTCTCTCTTCAACGTAGCATAATTTTAATTAATTATAAATTTTATTTCCCGCGTCTAAATAAATCTTGTGCATTTAATGAGGAATTAATTTCATGCCGGACGCTAAATCTTAATTAATAAATTATGAAATAAAATTAATAAAAGGGGAAACTATTGTGTAAATAAAATTTGGGATTTGGTTAAATAAAATTTATAATAGATAATTGAGTCTCTTTGATCAAATTTTCTTATCACCAGCGTCACTTAGCCTAAGTTATATTTCAGCCGCGTGTCCGGTCAGAATGAGTCTACCTACATCCTGAGATCTATTTCCCGCCCTTCCGAACCAAAATTGAAATAACCATAATTTACATCTTTATTTAATAATTAAAAACTAATTGATTAAAATTATTCGGAAAATTTCATTAACTGTGGTTCGTTGCTACTGGACACGAAGTAGCCAGGGACCACCGTTATAATGTATATTCTTAAAGGAAATTGAATTCCCTACAAAAAATCTTTCTTAGTAAATTGACCTAAAACGAGCCGTTTCCTTGCAACCGTGCCTTAAATATTAATTTGTTTTTTAAATTCTTTGCTTCTCTTTTGGATTTTTGCAACTACTAGAAATATCAAAATTTTTTTTAGCCAAGATAAATACTTTTGGAGGAAATTTAATGCTCTACAAAAAAGGTCTCTTAACATTTCTTGCTAAATTTACTCCTTCAAAAGTTATTCAAGGTTGAAGTTGAGTCAAAACGACTTAAATAACCTGAATAACTTTTGAAGGAGTGACTTTAGCAAGAAATAATAAGAAACCTTTTTTGTAGAGCATTAAATTTCCTTCAAAAATATGTATCTTGACTGAAAAAATTTTAATATTTCTAGTAGTTGCAAAAATCCAAAATAGAAACAAAGAATTTAAAAAACAAATTAATATTTAAGGCACGGTTACAAGGAAACGGCTCGTTTTAGGTCAATTTACTAAGAGACATTTTTTGTAGGGAATTCAATTTCCTTTAAGAATATACATTGCTCAAATTTTTCAGATAGATAATTTACGAGTTTTGGGCAAAAAAAGAATTTTCTCTCCCAAAACGAATAGTCGTAACAATACACCTCTTAATATCAATATTAAGGGCTCAAACTTGCACAATAATTTTTTTTGGTCATCAGGAATAATATTTTCACAGTATCGAAAGAAAAAAAAAATAGTCGATTTTTTTGGCCCAGTCTATTATATAGATAAATATGATATCTTAACTTGGCATTATTTAGTGGTTTTAAATATAGTTGACCAGTAATAAAGTCAATATATTATAGAAGTTTGAACGCATACTTGACGCAATCTGTAACAGCTGTGCTGTTTTTGGTGCGATTAATAAATGAGGAATAATAATGATAATAATAAAATTAATTAAAAGATAAGAAAAAGTAAATTTTAATCAGTCCATAAAATAATTTGTTGAGTGAAAATCAAATAAAGTATGAAAGGCAATTAAAGAAGGATGAAGTTAAGAAGCATTGGAAATAATAGAAATGCTGTCGGTATCATAGAAGAAGTGCACGATGGTTCTGTCTGAGAAAGTTGATGGAGAGTGGAGAAATATGAGAGACTATAGGAAACTTGAGGAAACTGCGGTTTGAAACGAAAATGGTGTGAGAAGGATTAGAGAAACTTTGAACAATACTCTCGGTGACTTCTCAGTCAACAGCCCGGTTCGTTGAACTATGTCTAAATGGAACATTCGACTTCTATATATATATATATATATACATATATATACATTCAATCTCTTCTCTTTCTTCGTCTTTCTAAGTACTTTAATGTATAATAGGTATAAGAGAATAATAAACTCTAATGAATAAGTTACAAGATCAGAAAGATTAGTCAACAGAATAATTTATTTTTAGAAATTATTCTGAACAGATTAAATACTGTGTCTTATCTTTATAGATATTTAAAATTAAGTTTTGTGATTTCTACTGATGTAAATAAATTTAGACGTTTTTCTGTCGTATAAAGACACAGGCTAATTGATCCAAGAGTGTTTAATACAAATATAAACACAAGAGAAATATTCAGAGAACATTGGAGTTTTATATTATAACTTATTAATATCTATTACTTCCTATATTCACGTTTATTTTTTTTTATTTCAGCTTGTAAAATAAGAATCTTATAGCTATGTTGGATAAAGGTTTTAGAGCTGTCACCCTTATTTTTTATTATTATTTTCAATATTTAAAATCTCGAGCTTAATTACCCGCTATGACCGTTTATCACGTAAAAATAAGTCACAAAGAGAAAACAAAATTACCGGAGGAAAGCCTGACAAGGAAATGAAATTTTCAAGCCGGAGTTCTGGTAACAGCAAGATGACTAATTTTTTATTAATATCTTTTGACGTATCTTCTAAAAATTTACAAATAGCAATTAAACCGCGTATAAAGTAGACTAAAAATTAATCAACATTTTTTTTAGACAGTTTAACATTTAATAATAACGAAAAATAATTTTTGAGATTTACAACGTTTTAATTCACTTTTTAAATAATTATTGTTGATTACTAAATTATTCTTCATGAAAAAATTAAAAAATTTTCTAAGTATTTTTTAAGAGTCAAGTTATCTTATAATTATCATAACAAATAAAACTTTTTGTGTTACTTCAATTGATTAACGCGGTCGACCCTGCGTCCAGCACCAAAACTTTCTGCTGTTTTCTTGCTCCTTGAGCTCCATATAAATATATATATTAGGCTGTATCAAAAAAATCGACTATTTTTTTTTCAAAAATCATATCGAAAATATTGTTCGAGATGATGAAAACTAAATTCTGTCAAAGTTTGAGCTCTTAAAATTAATATAAGCAACTGCCGCGTCGCAATTTTCCATTTTCCATTTAAATAACATGGGAAAAATTTTTTTTAAGTTTGGAATTTTATAACTCATCGGCAGATCAATTTATTAAAAAGACTAATACTTAATTTTGTAGGAAATTGAATGCTTTTCAAAGAAGATCTCTTATCATTTTTCGATAAATGTAATTTTTCAAAAGTTATTTAAGGTCAGTTTGATTGATTGTAAATTTAAAGATCTTTTCACTTTTTTAGCGAAACTATCACTTATTGTAAAATGTTACAGGACCTTTTTTGTAGACAGTTTTATTCTTTACAAATTATTTTTCATGAAGCTTTTTTAAATTCCGCCTTGTTTTCTAGTTATCTATATTTTAATTTCAAGATCTTGAAATCGATCCAAACACTACCCGATTAGAATTTTTCGTAAGGGCCTGATGAGGTCCTTATCAGGTTAACCTTATTTCAAATAAGGTCCTGATCAGGATATCCCGACGAGGAACTGATGTGGATGTAACGCTTAAGACCCGTGAGGTCCTTATCAGGATTTCCTTATCAGGCCCTTACCAGGATATCCTTGTCGAATCCTCATCAGGATTACCTTATCAGGTCCTTACCAGGATATCCTCATCAAATCCTTACCAGGGTTGCCTCATTAGTAATTATTTTTAAAAAAATATTAAATTGCGAAAAAAAAATATAAGAATTTTTATTCGGTTGGAAATGTTATCTATTGTAATAAAAGCATCAATTAGAGGAAGTAAACATGTTTTTTATTGATGAAAAAATCCCGATGACTGCTGGGCTCGAACCTGCGTCCTTCCGATTCAAAGTCTTTAATGCTATCCACTGCGCTGACATACATGTGTGATCTTGTAAGTGTAAATATTATATCCATTCTGATGTCAAAGAATAACTGATGAAGAAGTAAAAAATTCGTGCTGTAATGATTGACGTGATTTTTAAATAATATTTATTCATACTTTGTTTAATTTATAGTCTGTAAATAAAATATTTAAAGCGATTGGATAACTTTTTTTTGAATAAGGATATCCTGATAAGGCCCTACAAGGAACTTATCAGGTCGACCCGATGGCGAATAACTTTTTTCGAATAAAGATTTCCTGACAAGGTCCTAATAAGGAACTCGTCGAGTTGACCCGATGGCAAATAACTTTTTTTAAATAAGGATATCCTGATGAGGTCCTGACAAGGAACTGATCAGGTCAACCCGATGGCAAATACATTTTTTTTGAACAAGGGTATCCTGATAAGGTCCTGGCAAGGAACTTGTCTGGTGTACCCGATGGCGAATAACTTTTTTCGAATAAAGATTTCCTGACGAGGTCCTGATAAGGAACTCGTCGGGTTTGTCTTAATAAGGCAAACCTTATATTAACCTGACAAGGTCCTTATGGTACTTCAGGCAAGTCAGGAAAAAATTCTAGTCGGGATATTTTTTTTAAGAGCTTGACATTAAAATAAGAACAACTAGAAAATAATGCGGAATTAAAAAAAACTTGATTGAAAATAATTTGTAAATAATAAAATTGTCTACAAAAAAGGTCCTATGACATTTTACAATGAGACTGATAGTTTCACCAAAAAAGTGAAAAGATCTGGAAATTTACTATGAATCAAACTTTGACCTTAAAGAACTTTTGAAAAATTGCATTTATCGAAAAATGATAAGAGACTTTTTTTGAAGAGCACTTAATTTCCTAGGAAATTAAGTATTGGTATTTTTGATAAATTGATCTGCCGATGAGTTATAAAATTCCAAACTTTAAAAAAAATTTTTCCCATGTTATTTAAACAGAAAATGAAAAATTGCGACGCGGCAGTTGTTTATATTAATATTAAGAGCTCAAACTTTGACAGAATTTTTTTTTCGTCATTTCGAACAATATTTTCGATATGGTTTTTGAAAAAAAAATAGTCGATTTTTTTTATACAGCCTAATATATATATATATATATATATATATATATATATATATATACTTATCCAAAAAATTAAAGGAGCAAGAAAATTTTATAAATTTTTTAGTGATTTTTGGAAGGCTGTATTTTCGTGAAAAATGATCGTATCGAAAAAATAAAAAACGAAAATTGAAGCTTGAAATCTCTAGTTTGAAGATCTTCCATCGAAATAATTTTCTGAGCCACAGTTTTTGCGGAATCATAAGAAATAGGTCGAGACAAAATTTTTCGAAATTCTTTAGTTGTGTTTTTTAGGTTTACAGGGCCGAGAAAATTTTTTTCGAAATAACCAATTCATGGCTCGTTTAGAAAATTTATTCAGCTACAATTTGCTTTTTGAAGTGAAACTTCTTTACGGAGGCTAAAATTGAACGATTTGAGGCGGAAAAGGGGAGGTAGCGCCAGAGGAGAAACATTGAGTGAAAGTTTAGAATAGGCGAGAAGGGGAATTGCTTGTATAGCGAGCCTTCTATATTTTAAAGAGTGGGGGGAGTTGAGAACAGTCAAGTAGAATGGACGAGTGTAGTGCGCATGCGTCGTAATTTAACCACGTTATTCATATATAATTGTAATCTATAAATAAATATATATATATATATATATACAATATTGGCCATTAGATCTTGTCGGGTTGTATAGCTTCGGGAAAAAAAAATCTCTGAAAATCAAAATATGTAGAACTAGTTTTCTACTAAATGTAAAAATATATGTATACCAATTGAATGTAAAATTATAAATATGTATTGTAAAATAAGTCACTAAAAAAAATATGATCAGTAATTAAAAATTTGTGACGAATTTTGGTGTGTACTTGAAAATATCTATAATTAAAAAGAACTAAACTAAAAAGTTAATAAAAAGTAATTTCTATATATAATTACACACCTCCATATAAATTACTGTATAAAATTTAATTTCTATAAATAAAGGTACACCTCCATATGAATTACCGTATAAAATTTAATTGCAATAAATAAAAACATAAAAAATTAAAAATAACTGTAATTATAAAGGTAGAAAATCATTTAAATACATTAAAAATATTTTCTTTTATTGAATAAATGAATGAACGAAAGTAATTTCAAAGAGAACTAAAAAAAAATTACTATAAAAAAACAAATTCTAAAAACAAACATTCGCATAACTAAACATGAAAAGAAGAAAGTTAAGTAAAAATGAACATTTCTATAAAATATAATATCAAATTAAATTTAATTATAGATATCATACTTTATAGAGATGTTCAAAAACAGTTAATTTTTTATAGATATTTTATTTATAGAGATATTCATTTTACATAATTTTTTTATATCCATGTTTAGTTATGCAAATGTTTGTTTTTAGAATTTTTTTTTGTTTTCTCTAAAATTACATACTTTCATTTATTCTTTTATTCAATTAAAGAAAATATTTTAAATATATTTAAATGATTTTATACTTTTATAATTACAGTTTTTCAAAATTATTTATGTTTTTATTCATTGAAATTAAATTTTATACAGTAATTTTTATGGAGGTATATCTTTATTTATAGTAATTATTTTTTATTAACTTTTTAATTTAGTTCTTTTTAATTATAGATATTTTCAAGTATACACAAAAATTATTTACAAATTTTTAGATAGTGACCATGTTTTTTTTTTAGTGGTTTACAAATCTAGAGATTTTTTTTTATTGGGGCTTTTTTTTATTTCGTCATTTTACAATTCATATTTATAATTTTACAATTAATTAACATAAATATATTTTGAAATATTGAATTTTTTTCTTACAATTCATTGTTTTTTAAATTTTTACATTTAGTAGAAAACTAGTTATGCATCGTTTTATTTTCAGAGATTTCTTTTTTCCCAATGCTATACTATCCGTCAAGATCTAATGGCCAATATTTTATGTATATTTATAATTATATTAATTGATTTATTTATTTATTTAGACCGACTTAATTATTAAAAAAAGTTTCATTTCTATTGTGACCTTATGTTTGTGACGCTCACTCGTTTTTTTTTTTTTTCGTAATTCGCAAATATTTTCGAGTTTACTTGATCAAATGATCTAAAATTTTCAGGAAAGTTGATGTCCAACAAGCTCTTTCGATTGCCGCATGAACCATTTAAATCGGTTCATTAGTTAAAAAGTTATAGACCGGTCACACACATACACACACACACATACACATACATACATACATACAGACACTCGGACATCATTCTGAAAATAGTCAGGATAGCTTCCTAGGACCTCAATACGTTGACATTAGATGAAAACTCGATTTTTGAAAATTTGAGTGAAAACAATAACTTCCCGAAATTTTTGAAAATCATCGATTATCGTAGCGGGAAGTAAAAAAAACAATCATAATAATATTAATAATAATGAAAATAAAATAATATTAAAAATAAATAAATACATAAGAAAAAAAAAAAATTATTTTTAATGAATTAGTAATGAGATAATTAAAGGCAATATTCATTTGATTCAGATTACTGTTTTTTTGGATCAATCCAATACAGCAATTTGAAATAACTCGATTTTTTATTGAATCAATTGCATGGGCAGTTACTACGAACCTAAAAAAGTATTACTTTCAACACTAAAATTCATTTTTTTCTATAAAATTTTTACTTAAGTGAAAATTCATACCTTCAATCACCTTACAATTTACTGTGAGTGAAATTTTTAATTATTTTATATAAAACAAAAATCATTATTGTATCATCAGCATTAATGACTTGAACTAATTTCTTTTTTTTTTTTTAAATGAAAAAAGTTACTGAGATATCAAATACAATAGAGTTAGTTCAAACGACTCGGTACCTTCCCTCAAGAAACTCTCAGTTCGAGAAAAATATACTGTCAAACGTAGAGGGCGGTAAACTCAATCGCTTGACACGCTTGGCTGTATCCAAACGCACGGAGTACTTGAGCCAAACGAATCTGGTTTTGTTGGAATAATCCAACATAAAATACATCATTTTGTCGTTTTAATTTTTATTAAAATACGAAAATATTATACTTCAAATAATCTTTAATATTTGTAAAATTCTACCTAAAACTTTCTAATTTTTAACAACTCGTCCTTCGAGCCAGGCAACCCGAGAGCCTTTTTTTTACGACTTACAGGATCCGCTGGGGCCATAAACCGTGAGCACAACGCATCACTCGAGCGGGACCACCACATCTGGAACGTCTCAACTCTCTCCTATTTTTTTATATAAACTTTTCTTTTAGTTAAAAGGAATGTTCAACAATAATTTCGTTGTTTCGAGCTGGAATATTCTGGATATTTCCAACGCAAGAATACTCGGGTACATTCGAGTATTTTCTGTATACTTTTTCAAACACCGAGTGCTGAGGCCCAGGTCAACAAAGTCAGTTTCTTCCGATACGCTTTAGTGAACAGTTCTTGGCTTTAAAACTCTCTCTGGATTCAAATTTCACATCAGTTATCTTACCAGTTTTACATTTGCGTCATCGATTGAGTGATCAGTGCTTCACTCGTAAGCAGCGTTCGTTGTGGTTGGCGCGTTCCTGGTTACAATTTAATCCGGCAGATCTAGATACTTCTTTTCATCGGCTGGCAGCAGTTATCAGCTATCATCAGCTGTCATCACTCCCGATCAGTGGCAGCACGCAGCTACGAACTCGACAGTGGAAGCTCACACAGTGGAATTTTCAGTCGAAGGTTTTGCTATAATTCATTATAATTAGCAAGTTGGTACGTAACTCAAACATTAATTATGCCCTCTCTGGGTAAATTCAATGCTACATCTACTGCTCAGCCAGCAGTTCCCATACTGCTGGTCTTACTTCCAACAACGCCCTCTTACTATCATCATGGGTGATCAGGAAGATCATGCACGTATCTTCCCTCTCTCAGGCCCATGACTCCCTTCACAGTCATGGACACCTGAGGGCTGTCTACTCTCTCTCTCAGGCCCATGACTCCCATCGCAGTCATGGACACCTGAGAACTGTCTACTCTCTCTCTCAGGCCCATGACTCCCATCGCAGTCATGGACACCTGAGGGCTGTCTACTCTCTCTCTCTCTCAGGCCCATGACTCCCATTGCAGTCATGGACACCTGAGAACTGTCTACTCTCTCTCTCAGGATCATGACTCCCCTCGCAGTCATGGGTCCCTGAGAATCATTCAGTCTGTCTCAGGATCACGACTCCTATCGCAGTCGTGGATCCCTGAGAATCATTCGATCTGTCTTAGGATCACGACTCCCATCGCAGTCGTGGATCCCTGAGAACTATTTACTCCATCTCAGGATCACGACTCCCATCGCAGTCGTGGATCCCGGAGTATTATTCACTCTGTTTCAGGATCATGACTCCCATCGCAGTCATCGATCCCTGAGAACTATTCACACACCTTCAGGAGCACGACTCCCATCGCAGTCGTGGATCCCTGAGAATCATTCACTCTGTCTCAGGATCATGACTCCCCTCGCAGTCATGGGTCCCTGAGAATCATTCAGTCTGTCTCAGGATCATAACTCTCATCGCAGTCATGGATCCCTGAGTATTATTCACTCACTCTTAGGATCACGACTTCCATCGCAGTCGTGGATCCCTGAGAATCATTCAGTCTGTCTCAGGATCATGACTCCCATCGCAATCATGGATCCCTGAGAATCATTCGATCTGTCTCAGGATCACAACTCCCATCGCAGTCGTGGATCCCGGAGTATTATTCACTCTGTTTCAGGATCATGACTCCCATCGCAGTCATCGATCCCTGAGAACTATTCACACACCTTCAGGAGCACGGCTCCCATCGCAGTCGTGGATCCCTGAGAGCTGCTCATTCACTCTAAGATCAATGACTCAAATTGCAGTCTCTCCTCACGCCTAACATGTGACAACTTTACGAGAGTACGAGAGTTCGAGAGTTCGAGAGTACGAGAGTTCGAGAGTACGAGAGTTCGAGAGTTCGAGAGTACGAGAGTTCGAGAGTACGAGAGTACGAGAGTTCGTGAGTACGAGAGTACGAGAGTACGAGCGTTCGAGAGTTCGAGCGAACGAGACAAATAGACGTTGGAGCAGATTTGGTAACGCACACCCGTCAGCCAAAATGCTGCGTGTATCATCTCCAGTTGCCGTATAATCACAATCCAGCATCAACTTCTCGTTCGACCCTCAACAATTCTACCTTCACCAGCACCAGATAAATTCATCACATCTGTACTAATTGTTATTAAATAAATTACTCACAGACAAACTAAACAGGTTTGATGTCAGGAATCTTTTTTTTTACAGTGTATATACATGCCTGTGTGCCCAGGAAAAAATTTTTTCATGAAATTTCATAAAATTTTATGCTGAAAATGGCCTGATAAAATTTTATGAAAATTCGTAAAATTTTATGAAATTTTACGAAATTTCATAAAATTCTACAGTCACCATTAATTTTTCAAAAAAAATATTAGATTACGAAAAAAAACTGCAATGAGATCTTACAATGTGTAAGATCAATGTGATCGAATGGATGAAGGCATTACTGAGACCAAGTAATTACATTTTTTACTGACGGAAAAATCCTGGTGACTGCTGGGCTCGAACCTACGTCCTTTCGATTTGAAGTCCTTGCTGCTATTCACTGCGCCCAGCCACGTATGTGATCGCGAATGAAAAAATAGTATATTGATCGAGATATAGACTTTTAAACTTTTATACGAAATTTGATATAATTTCATAAGATTTTATGATATTTTATATAATCTTGGAGGAACCGATAATTTCATATAACATATCGCGTTCCAAATGCCATAAGGGCGCATAAAAAAAATTTTTTTCCCAGCAATTGACGTAATTTTATCCCTAGGGAATTTGATCATACCGAAATTTTGGGTATATTTTAAGTGTGTTTTGGACATAGTGTTACGTCCTGGTTGATGTTTTGGCGCTGACGTAGTTAAGCGGTCGATTTGAATTGGACGTAATGAGAACTTACATATAATTATAAATAATTATTAAGTATGGGTTGAACAGCCACCATTCGGTGGTTGAAATAAACTGGTTGTTTAATTATATATTGTTTTATATATCAATCCGATTTATTCAATTGTAGAAGAATAATTTGAATAATGTGAAAATATACAATTGAATCAATTTATAAATTTGTTAAAGTTCTCTTAACAATAACTTCAAGAGGGTGAGGAAGAAGTTGAGTATTTAATATTGAGCCTGACTGCTCTCAATGATTCTATCTTTCGGACTGACTTCTCTTGATTGAGAAAAACTAGAGTAACTCTTATCAATACGCTTGGGCATCAGACCCGCGCATCGATTCATATGGAGGGGTCATTCGAGATAACGCATGTTCTCGAATGATCCATTCTAATATTTATTGAAAATACTTAATTCTCACGATCTCTCCGCTTTTGTTACTAACAAATGAGTCACTTATCTATTAACAAAAAGTTATCTTAAACAAAATAGATGTTTGTGCAGCTGCACGTCTCGAGGATTTACTCGAGGCGTCAGCGCTTATTTATATTTGATAAAATATAGAAAAATAACTTTCTCAATTATTACTCATATCCTTAACGTTCGAATATTTTAAATAATATTGTTCTATTATTATACTATATTATTTTATATAATTAATTAAATACTATGGAAATAACTTGGTTATCGATATTCGATATAATTAGTTAGATTTCAGGTCGGTAATTAGAGAAGTAAATGCCCACGTCATCTGACGTACAGGCTGGGACGTAACACGCCCCCACTCATTAGATGAGCGCCCTCGCTCGTTCGGGCCTTATCCGTGAAAGATACTAAGTATTAAAAAATTTATTTTACCGACGTGAAATCTGTACATGTTTAATTTTTTTAATATGATATTTTTTTGTTTATTTTCTAACTATTTTTTAAATCATTAGAAATTATGTTTACATATCAATTTATTCATGCTATATTATATAATATAAATGTCTTATTTACTACAATGGTTGCATAGGCAAAAAAAATTTTATTTCTTTTATTCTTTAAGATTATTATTATAAAAAAAATTTATATTATATATATTTTTTTTTCATTTTGTTCTTTTTTTTTAATTATATATAACTAAATTATTAAATAACTGTCGTTTTCAGTTATGTATATGAGTAAGAGAAAAAAAATTGCTATTGTTTTATTTGTCTATTTTGCGTTATATTATAAATTATTATTATACTTATTCTAGAATATTTGATTTCTAGCATCATTTAATTCGATTTATTTATTATTTTTTTTATTTAATCTTATTTTTACTAAATATTTAACTTTAATTTTGCCTATAAGTTTCCAGTCTTTCAAAACTATTTAGAAATGAAATTTAATTTTTCTTAATTATACGTAGTTATTCTTACATTTCTTACATTTAATTAAATCAGATCATGAATTATTTGATGTTGTTTATTTTAGTTGAGAGAGAAGAACTTTTAAGCTATTTTAGCTCTGTCACAATGAATGAGTTTTCTTTTTCCAGGTTTATATTCAATTTCTATATCGTTTTTATCTGGGATAATTTCAGTAATTTTATAGGGACCTAAATAATTGTCATCAAATTTACCATCTATCTGATTCTTTACCAAAAATATATTTTGACCTATTTTAAACTTTACAGGATTAATTTTTTTATCGTATCGTACTTTAGATTTTAATTTTGAATTTTCTAAATTTTCTCTCGCTTCTTTTCTTGATTCTAACAATCGAATTGCGAGTTCTTTAACGTAATCTGCGTATGTAGGGATATCGTCTAAGTATGAAAATTCTGATGGTAATCGCGCTTCTTTACCAAAAACTAATCTATATGAGATAAACTTTGTACCATTAGATTGCGGGTGAAAAGCTGTCGTTTTTATTTGTTTCATTTTGAAAATTTTAGCTACACAACCCATAACTTTACCTATAAATGCTTGACCTTGGTCGGTAAAAATTACTTTTGGGCAACCGTGTTTTAATATGAAATTCTTGACTAATGCTATAGCAATGTCTTTGGCTGTCATAGATACTAGCGGTATTGCAAAACAATATTTTGAAAGATCGTCTTGCATCGTTAAAATATATGAATAACCGTTTGCTGATGTTTTATTAGGTACTACTATATCTAATGCTAATTTATCCCAAATTTCTGCGGATGTATCAGTAATTACCATCGGTTGTTTTTTTTTTATTCTGACTAATTTCTTCTTCTGACAACTACTACATTTTCTAACAAAATCTTCGACATGTTTTTTAATATTATCTCAAAAATATCTTTGTCTAATTCTGTTGTAAGTTTTAGTTACACCTTTATGACCTGCCATTGCGGTCTCATGATTTTCAGCTATTATCATTTGTCTCTCTTCTACTGGAGGTATTATTATCAGATCTCTACAAATGATTATTTTAATATCGGTTCCTTTAAATGTTTTAGCTATAATATTTTTAATTTATGACCATATAGTTTTGGATAAATTACTTCGACCTTGAGAAATACTAATTGATTTTAATTTTGTTTTTTCCATGTATAATTTGAAATTTTTTAAAACTTTACAATAATCTTTTTCGGTGGATGCATTTGTACTGGTGTTTTGAGTAACTAACGCAAGTACATTTCTTTTCGATGTTCCCGTTTTAATTACCTGCCCTACTTTATAATTAGCTAATGGACTCAATTTTAAATATCCTGATTCTAATAATTGTTTTCCTATTTCACTTGGGATAGTACTATCTGCATTAATAAAACATAAATAACTATTTTTTTGCATTTCTAAATTATCTCTCTTCTCTATTATATTATCATTACTAAAATCGTTCGACATTACTGAAACTACGAATGAATCATCGTCAGAATCTATTTGTTCATTATCTCGGTTGTTATTTTCTACGATAATTACATTGTCTATTTGTTCTTGATTACTATCTGAATTTAATTCTGTTAAATTTTGTTGAAAATTTGTTATATTATTAGACGAATTTATTTGTTCGATTTGATCAAGGTTTTCATCATTAAATGAATTTATTTGTTCTCGTTGATCGAAATTTTGGTCATTGAATGAATTTATTCGTTCGACTGAACTCAAATTTTGATCAACGGGTGAATTTATATGCTCAGGGTTTTGTGGTTCTCTATCAGGAAAATAATTTTGGAAATTGATCGGTTCTACATTTTCATTTATTATACTCTAATTATTGTTTGAAAGTTTATCTTCTGCATTTTGTTGGCGATTAATTGCTTCGAGGGTAACCATTATTTTCGGCAATTGGGGTAGAATATTATTTTTATTATTTTTAGGTTTTTTTGTTTTTATCTTAAAATTTTCTGAAAGTTTTTGTATCTTGTATGGAATGTGTTTTTGTGTATGTGTATGTTTATCATTGTCCGTGTAACACGAACACGTTTTTGGGCTTACGCTGTCTTTTTGACCTGCGTAGCTGCGGTTCGCTATTAGGGGAATTATTTATCGTTTGACTATTTGTTACTACACGATGTTTTTCTATGGCTTTACTAGGACTTTGTTGTCGTGGTTCGTCATTATTTGTTTCAGGATTATTTTTTATTTTTACATTTTCTACATTAGTTTTATTCCTATCAGTGTTTACAATAGTCGGCGGTATTACGTTATCATCGGATGACGTCTGTATGTCCATTGGTCGTGCGAGTGAGTCATTAAAAGTAGTTTTATCAATTTCCATATTTACATGAATATTGGATTCGTTATAAGGATCGGCATGAACTAAAGCTTCTACATTTAAAATTTTTGGGTGGTCACCACCTTCTTCTGATGACCATGAAATCGCACCTCCCATATTTTTAGAATTATTAATTTTTCTTATAGGACTCCGTACGGGTGTCGGGCATAATTTAATTGGACTTTTTGTGACATTTCGTGTAGGTGTTCTTGGAGTAATAAGAATAGTTTCTATTGGCGATTCAGTGTCAATGTCGTTCGAGTTACTTGAATATATTTTTGATTTTATTATTTCTGTCTCGTCTATATTTGACTCGTCATCTAAAGTGTCTAGAGTAATAATTTTTTTCGTCTTGTAATTAGTTTTATCTATTTTCCTGCGTGTACGAACTGCTGGAGAAGGTGTGAATTCTGCTATTTTATGTGATCTTTTAATTTGAGAAAGTATTGATTTATTTTTATCGATTTCTGTATTTTCAATATTTGTCTGTGGTTTTAAATTTGAGATTGAAGATATAATTGGCATCTGTACGTCTGTTAATAATGGTAATGAAGGATCAGTGATTTTCGAACTTTCAGGTATATATGAATGTGAGGATTAATATGACGCTGATAAATTATAAGGTTTCTTATGTTTTGGAGAGTTTATAGAATTATTAGATATATAAGATAAACCGAAATCCGTCATATCAGATTCGTCACTTAAATACGAAGGGTTATTTTTAATGAGTTTTTTTCTTAGAGCTACAGCATCATAAATTTCTCCTGATGATCCATCTGAATAATCAGGAAGTACAATAGACTTATTCGATTCAAAATTTTCGAAAGGTTTTCTTTTATAGCTTTTTAAATTTTCATTAGTTTTTACTTTATTAGTTTCTTTTTTATTTTGATTTTCACTATCAAGCTCGGAATTTTTATTCAAAGGATTTCGAGTATTATAACTTTTCAAGTTTTTATTTACTTTATCATTTTTATCTTTTTTATTATTTATTTTTGATTCGGTTTTTGAAATTTTTTTATATGGACTATACCGTCTAACGTTAGATTTTTTATTTTTTAAATTTTTATTTTCACCGATGTATCCGTTTTCTTTATTTTTGTCAACTAATCGCCGATCGATAGGGTAGCTAATCCTATTGCCGTCGCTAGTATTTTTGACTGGGGTCCGTAGTTAATTTATCGATGGACCCAGCCATTTGAGTTCTTGACTCTTTTACTTTAATTTTTTCGACCGAATTTTCATTATCAACCGCTCGAGTTTTTGGCTCGAGAATTTGAATTACCGAATTTATTTTATTACTTGAATAACTTTCTTCTGAACTTACATGTACTTTCTTATTTTTGCTTGAATTTACATGCAATTTATTTTTATTAATATTCCGCGTTTTTGATTTTTCATCTGAGTTACTTGACTCTGTATTAGTATATTTTTTTGGTTTTTTTATTATGACTCTTCCGGAGTCAGATGGATCCGAAGATCGCAATCTAGCGATTCCAGGTTTACCGGGTCGCCATTTAGTTTTGATTGGGTAAACTTCACGATTTTCAGTTACCGGGTTACGTGATAAAGCGCCCACGTTTGTGTTAATTTTCCCCGCCTTATATAACACGGTATATTCGAACTCTTTAAAAATTCACATTTATCGGCTTGTAGAGTTAAATTTGCACTACGTAAACGTTCGGCTAATTTTTCGAATTTAGTGTTATGTTCTTTTAGAGAACGTGCGTAAATGACTATATCGTCTAAGTAAACAAAGAGATCTGCTCCTTTTAACCCGCGTAACACTAAATCCATTAACCTTTGGAACGTTGCCGGAGCATTTTTAAGTCCAAATGGCATTCTATTAAACTGATAATGACCATGAGGAGTTGTAAATGCTGTTTTATGTTTATCTTTTGGATGCATTTTAATTTGGTGAAATCCAGATTTTAAATCGAAAATTGAAAAATAAATTGCGCCACCCAGTTGATCAAGAATATCATTTATCAACGGTAATGGGTATGCGTCTTTAATAGTTTTTTCATTTAATTTACGATAATCAATTACTAAACGCCATCTTTTATTGCCTTTTAAATCAGCCTTTTTAGGTACTATCCATAGAGGGGAATTATAGGGGGAGGTCGAAGGTTCTATTATGTCCATCAACATTAATTCTGTAATTTGTTTTAGAATTTCGTCTTTTTGTGCAGGTGGATGTCTGTATTGTCGAGTATTTACCGGTACGTCATCGTTAGTAGGTATACTGTGTGCCGCTATCTCTGTAGCGCGCAATGATTCTTCCGGAATGTGGAACAGGTCAGCGTATTTTTCTACAAGAGAAACTATCGTTTTACGCTCTTCCTCATTCAAATGTCCTAAACGCAAGAGTTTTAACACTTCTTCAGTACGATTTCCCCGCGTCTGAGTACTATTATCGTATCTATCTGTGTCGTCTTGCGTCAAGCTAGTATCCTCATCTTCACTTGTCCCGAAAGGGTACAGAGGAATTACGGGTACTTTCACTTTAACATCCTTATCAAGAGTATTTATTGCGTACAAATAAGCGATACCATTATGATTTCTAACTAAAGCTTCACCCGCGTAAATACCGTTTTCAAATTCGATACGAGGTGTATAACCCTCTTTCAGTTTACTATCGACTCGAACAAACATTGCTGTTTTCGTTCGAGCTTTTAAAACGAAATATTCTCCCTCGGTAAATGATAATTCTAAATTATTCAAATGTTTAAAAATTATAGTATTTTCTACTAAATTAATTATTCCGCCATGTTCGCGTAAAAATTCCATCCCGAGTATTCCACTATAATCTAAAAGAAATTCATCTGGGATGACATGAAAGTATGTAGTTTCATTAAAAATTTGTATTTGAATTCTACCCAAAGTTATAGCTTCAGATACGCCATTTAGTTTATAACAATAAGAATCATCAATTAGATTTTTATATTTTACTTTGCCGTATTTTATTAAATTTAAACTACATCCCGTATCAATTAATATTTTTCCGTAACTCGATATTATATCTTTAGATTTAAGCATGATAGACGTAGGTTTGTAATCTATTGATATAGCACCTACGACATAAGTTCGCGTTGGTATTCTTAATTTTTGTTCGAAATTTGGCGCTGAGTTGCTACGTTTCCCATCGGAGCGCCGTCTCGAGGGAACGCTTGGTCGTTTCTCGTACTTGTACTCGGTTTTGAATTTAATGCATCGCGTTTTCCTTCGTTATAAATTTTTTTCCAACAATTATTCATTAAATGACCATTCATTTTACAGTAATCACATTGAAGAATATTTTTGTCTATAACTCGATTAGATTCAGTGCTTTTTCTTTGCATTAAATTTCTACATTCCTCGATACTATGATCATTTCTTTTGCAAAAATTACAAAATTTATTATTTTGATTAAAATTTCTTTGATTTTGATGTCTATTTGGTTCCGATTTTTGTGCGTAGTTTTGATTATTTTTTTGATATTGATTTCGATTTTTATGATAATTATTTGTATTGCGAATGTTGTGAGTAAAGTCAGTATCATCTTGAAAATTTTGTTTAGTGTGTGAAGTAAAAACGTGATGATAATCTGTATTTTTTATTCGAGAATCATATACATTGAAAAAATTATCAACATTTCTCATTTGTTGTAGCTGTTTTTCGACTTTTTCGGCTGATTTTGTCGCGGAGTCAAGGTCTGAGTATTTATCTTCTTGTAAAAAAATAGCAAATTTCGGATGTAAACCCGATATAAATGAACGAATAGCAGTTTCTTTAGCTAGCGTAGCTTTTTCTGTTTTATTTTCCCCGTCGGTATATTCAATTTCTGACAATGTATGTCGCAAATGTTGGCTTATTCTATAGTTAAAATCCCTAACGCGTTCGTGTGGGCTTTGTTGAAACTTATCAAATTCTCTCATCCATAGTGAGATTTCTTTACTTTGTCTAAAGTGTAAATTTAAAAATGAAATAAAGTCGTCGATGCTTGTCGGGTCTACAGTACTAACTCTGTTTAACGGCTCGCCTTTACATTTGGTCTGTAATAATTTTACTAAAAATTCTTCGTCAATATCGTCTTTAAAAATTTTTTTTGCATTTCTACACGCTTTTGTAAATGATTCTATTGGATAACCGTCTTTTGTACCGTCAAAGTCTGGGATGGTTTTTAGAAAGTCTTTATAATCAATTTTATTAGTATTACCAATATTTTGAGTTCTGTTAGGATTTGGTGTAAATTGTGAATTTAAATTTGTAATATCCAATTTATTCATTTCCTCTTTTACTCGTCGCGCTAATTGAGTTTCAAATTGTTCATTAAAAGTATTTTTTACTCGTTCATGATCTGATCTTAATTTTTTTATTTCATTTACTAACGTTTCTATTGTACCTTTTGTCTCAGTGAGAGAAGTTTCCATAAGTTCTAATTGAGACATTTTTATGAATTTATATTTTCAAATTTATATAACGCAAAAAAAATTACAAAACTGAATGATATCGATAAATCGACTTACTACTTAGAAGATTGTAAAAATAAATTATGGTCGATGCGAAGATCTACGTTGCCGTCGGAAGGTTGATGGTGAAGGTCAGCAGGCATGCACGATGTAGATATCTCAGCACTTAATGATGTTGAACTGCGTCCGTCGGGCGTCGTAAATGATGTTGGTAGATTTGATTTATTTGAAAAGTTTTTGATTCTTCATTAACTTCACTCACTTGAATTTTATTATGACTTTATTTTTTATTAACAAAATTTTTATTTTTTTTTTTTTTTTTGATATGTCTGACTTTTATGAATGTATATATATTTTTTTATTTATTATTTTATGAGAGCGAAATAAAATTAAATTTCGAATCTCGGATATTAAAAAAAAATTTTCAGAATTTTTAATTCAAATGTTAGATGATATTAACTTAATTTTTTCTTCATAATTTCATTTTAGTTATTTACGATTTTTTAAAATTTTATTTATTGGAATTTTTTTTCTATTATTTATTTTACTCACTTCAATTCTCACTTAATTTTTCACTTTTGTTTCACAATTTTACTTTTTTTTCTTTTACGTCGATATAATTTCACTTTGATAACTT
This sequence comes from Microplitis deprimator, assembly GCA_964016945.1. Lineage (NCBI taxonomy): Eukaryota > Metazoa > Arthropoda > Insecta > Hymenoptera > Braconidae > Microplitis > Microplitis deprimator. The sequence goes on along the minus strand of OZ024711.1, from coordinate 9,529,532 downwards.
GATGTCAATTTTTTTGTGAGAAAAAAAAATTTTCGGATTTTTGCGATTTGACCAGTCTATTCGGGGACTATTCGAATCCGTCGCTGCCACCAATTTTAATTATATATAAGTTGTTACGTCCTGGTTGATGTTTTGGCGCTGGCGTAGTTAAGCGGTCGATTTGAATTGGACGTAATGAGAACTTACATATAATTATAAATAATTATTAAGTATGGGTTGAACAGCCACCATTCGGTGGTTGAAATAAACTGGTTGTTTAATTATATATTGTTTTATATATCAATCCGATTAATTCAATTGTAGAAGAATAATTTGAATAATGTGAAAATATACAATTGAATCAATTTATAAATTTGTTAAAGTTCTCTTAACAATAACTTCAAGAGGGTGAGGAAGAAGTTGAGTATTTAATATTGAGCCTGACTGCTCTCAATGATTCTATCTTTCAGACTGACTTCTCTTGATCGAGAAAAACTAGAGTAACTCTTATCAATACGCTCGGGCATCAGACCCGCGCATCGATTCATATGGAGGAGTCATTCGAGATAACGCATGTTCTCGAATGATCCATTCTAATATTTATTGAAAATACTTAATTCTCACGATCTCTCCGCTTTTGTTACTAACAAATGAGTCACTTATCTATTAACAAAAAGTTATCTTAAACGAAATAGATGTTTGTGCAGCTGCACGTCTCGAGGATTTACTCGAGGCGTCAGCGCTTATTTATATTTGATAAAATATAGAAAAATAACTTTCTCAATTATTACTCATATCCTTAACGTTCGAATATCTTAAATAATATTGTTCTATTATTATACTATATTATTTTATATAATTAATTAAATACTATGGAAATAACTTGGTTATCGATATTCGATATAATTAGTTAGATTTCAGGTCGGTAATTAGAAAAGTAAATGCCCACGTCATCTGACGTACAGGCTGGGACGTAACATAGTATACATTTGATAACATTCCGGTACGTTTTACGAATAATGCCCTAATCATACCGAAATAATACCGAAATTAACGTAAATGTTGGGAATGTTTGTAAACTTTTCATACACAAACTATACTGAAAAAAATCATTATTTCTGAGATATAGTATAGATGGCGTTTATAAATGAAATTTCATTTAACTGTTCAGCTTCAATACTGTTGTACCAACTATACAAATACGATATTATGTATTTCTCTAAAATCAGCTCATACACTCACATTTTTTAGAGTGGAAAGATTTAATTACATTTAATAAAAACTTTATATTCTAAATTGTTTTACTGTCGCTGTTAGTGTGTTATATATAATTGTGTCAACTAATAAAAAAGGCCATTCGGCAGCCGAAATGGAAGGTAGATTTTTCAATTAATCGATATAAAAAGTTAGTTTTATACATACATATCTTGTTAGTGGATAGATACATGTTAGTGTATAGTCATGATATGAAGTTAGACTCGTTTTCCGAAAGTGAGGGTAAAAAAAGACAACGATTATTTTTGATAGGGAACTTCAGATAGTTGATTTGACATAACATTATATAGGTAATGTACCAAACTAACCTTCACATAAATAAAGTATTGAAAATTTAATTAATATGAGATCATAATTGTAATCGCTGTTACCATGACAAGCCCAGTTAAAATAACAGTAATACTTTTAAAATATAAAAAGTTGTGAAATTTACAGGTTATTTTGTACACAGTAAAATACACGTGACAAAATTGTATTATAATGGGACAAGCATAAGTTATGTGGAATGAAAACCATATTTTCAACATTTTTTAATTTCATTAAAAAGTTCAAGGCTATCAAATTATTGGAAAAAATAGTCAAAACATAAACCTTAAGGTCATTAATGAAAGATTATTAGTCAAGCTTTCAAATACTTTTTACGGAATTCGTCTATAAATATTAGTTTTTAAGTTATCCCTCGCGGACCTGGAATCACTGTAAAATCACAGTGAGATTATGGTAAAAACATTGTGAGACCATGATGAAATTACGGTGAATTCACCATGATTTTGTGCCATTCGGTCACTGTAGTTTTATGGTTATCTCACAGTCATTCGATAGTGGTTTAACAGCAAATTCACAGTGAATTCACAGTGAACTTACAGTAAATTCACAGTGAATTCACAGTGAATTTATAGTGAACTTACGGTAAATTCACAGTAAATTTACAATGGACTTACAGTAAATTCACAGTAAAAATACACGGAAAAAAATTTTTTTTGTAAATTTCACTAAAAAATATGATAATGATTTTACTATATCAAGTTCAGTAAATTTTAATATATTAGAATGGAAAAAGATCAAATTAAATTTTTAATAACTTTTAACTTTTTATCATTAGTGCTATCATTTTGATTATTATTATTGTTATTTATGTGATCTGTTTGGTGTTTGTATCGATTTTTATTTTAAAAATCACTTGTTTTAACCGAGATTCGAACCCTGATCTCCCGCGTGCGAGTCCTTTTCTATGTCTAACGGCCTGATGTTTCCTTTGAGCAAAAGTTCCTGAACTTGTAATACATA
>OZ024711.1:9322979-9526791 GCA_964016945.1 Microplitis deprimator | reverse complement strand
AGTAGTTCGCAACTTTTAGAAAGATTTCTCCCGTGTAAAACATTCTAACAACAATAAAAAGTGTTTGAGATACAGTACACTTTTGTGCATCCTTTTATATGCGCAAAAGTATAAAAATGATCCCATTGCGTCTTTTCTCAGACTTGGCTACGTTGCATTCTAACTTAGAATATTTTTCCCCTTGAGCATGTGTTGTAGAGAGTGTTTTGAATAATTTCAAGGTTATACATAGTTCGAAACAACAAATAATAAATAATAAATAATAATGACTTCGTGACTAAAGAATGGCAGATTTATTAAAAAACGACTTGCTGAGAAAATAAATAATGCTTTGGCAGGTATGTCTGATGCTAATAAATGCCGTAAAGTTCTTATAATTATTTAAATCTGTAGGGCTTCTATTGTGTTTTAAACTTCCCACGCGCTGCAACGTTGCCAAGTTACTATCTCTCAATTGTCAGGTTATGGGAGAAAGCTTGAAAATCATTAAAAGTAACAAACTCTAAAAATTAATTACAAAAAAAAGCCATTCGGCAGCCGAAATGGAAGGTAGATTTTTCAATTAATTGATATAAAAAAATAGTTTTATACATACATATCTTGTTAGTGTATAGTCATGATATGAAATTAGACTCGTTTTCTAGGAGTAAGGGTAAAAAAAGACAACGATTATTATTGATAGAGAACTTCAGATAGTTGATTTAACATAACATTATATAGGTAATGTACCAAACTAACCTTCACATAAATAAAGTATTGAAAATTGAATTAGTATGAGATCATAATTGTAATCGCTGTTACCATGACAAGCCCAGTTAAAATAACAATAATACTTTTAAAATATAAAATAGCTGTAAAATTAACAGGTTATTTTGTTTACAATAAAATACACGTGACAAAATTGTATTATAATGGGAAATTCATAAGTTATGTGGAATGAAAACCATATTTTCAACATTTTTGATTTCATTAAAAAGTTCAAGGGTATCAAATTATTGGAAGGAATAGTCAAAACATAAAGCTTAAGGTCATTAATGCGAGATTATTAGTCAAGCTTTTAAATACTTTTTACGGAATTTGTCTATAAATATTAGTTTTTAAGTTATATGAGCTTTAGCAGTGATTGAAAAATGATTTTTACCAAAAATCATGAAAATTTCAAACAGCTATAATTTCAAAACTATTTGAACGATTCAGCCCATCTTTGAATTTGATCAAGATGATCGCCTCTAGAATAAGTGTAGAAAATTTCATTAAGATCCGATAAGAACTGTGGGTGCTATCGTAATGACAAGACAAGTGATAATCATTGGGAGTAGAGGTACATTTGATACATTATAAATAATAAAAGAAATACTTCTAAAATATAAAATAGCAGTGAAATTTACAGGTTAATTTGTGCACAATAAAATACAACTGACAAAACTGGATTATAGTGGGAAATGTATAAGTTATGTGGAATGAAAACCATATTTTCAAAATTTTTTGATTCCATTAAAATTTTCATGGCTATGAAATTATTGGAAGAAATGGTCGAAATATAAAGTTTGAGATCATAAATTAAAGCTTCTTAGTCACGCTTTAAAATACTTTTTGCAGAAATTATCTATGAGTTGTAGTTTTAAAGTTATATGGACTTGAACGTGATTAAAAACGGATTTTTTCGAAAAATCGTTAAAATTTCCAACAGATATAACTTCTACACTAATGGACCGATTCAGCCCATCTTCGAACTTAACCGTGGTAATCACACATAGAATAAGTGTGAAAAATTTCATTAAATCGGATAAGAACTGCAGACGCAATCGTGTCCTCAAAAGTCGGTTCTATCCCATATATATATACATATATAAATTTTTCAACGAATGGTATTTTTGAACTCTACTCAACTAATTATGATAGTTTATGATGAAATTCCTTGAAAAATCGACCATGAGGACAAATACAATAGTTAGATTTTTAGGAAAATCTACCTAAAAAATGAATACCGCTCGTTTATGTTTTTATTGAAAAAAATTACTTATTACAAATTGAATTAATAATTTTTAGCTTTTAAAAAAAAGCTGTAAGAAAAGTATAATTGTTATTTTATAAAATGCTCACTCTGACTACGGTCAACATAGGGAATGTATGTTAAATGCACGATTTTTAATTGTTAATATTCCGAAATTTAGTACCGCAAGGACTATTTCAAAAAATTCCTACTTATACAGGACACTTCAAAGTATTTGTATTTAAAAATTGAAAGATATTGTAAGAAAAGTGATTATCCGATGAACCTCCTTAAAAACGATCGATTTGCTAGAAAAAAACTGAACGAGAAGTCTGTAATATTTCCCAACAGCCAGCGAAGAGCCAAATTTATTTAAAAATAATTGGAAATTATTTTTATGTTTTTTATTCATAAAATCAAAAACCTTTTCATTTTTATTGTTCTAAAAAAATTTAATAAAATAACGAATTTATAATTTAATAAAAATTTCAAAATTTGAATAAACGTATTTTCATTTCTCTCCTATCAATTTCTTACTTTTATCAATAAATTGATTTTATTGGTTAATAGATTTAAATTTAACTTTGCTGAATTTAACTAATTTAGAAAAAAAATTAGATTACTTTTTAGGTATATAATGTTCACAAACATACCCAAAATAGAGGCATTATTTAGGTATAATTTGGGTAGTTTTTTGGTATATTACCGAAAAATGACCGAAACTGGGCTAAAATTCAATGGATATTTTTAGTATTTATTATGTATGACCGAATTCGCTAAGGATTCTATAAGCATTACAGACAAAAAAAAATTGTTTTCAAAAATCAAATTTTTTTTATATGCCTTTATGGCTCCCGGCGTTGGTACCGGGAGCCATGAGGGCGTATAAAAAAGTTTTTTTTTCGGGAATTAACGTATTTATGTTCTAAAAGTATAATACTAAAAAAAAAATTTTTTTTTTTTTTTTTTCAAAATTAAAATTTTTATTATATTAACAAAAAAAATTTTCCTGAGTTCAAACGTTTTTTATCATTCTTATACTTAACAGATATTACTCTTCGTGATCTCAATAACAATTACGAAAACTAGAAATTTTTATACAATTATGTATAATTGTATAAAATTTTATGAAACTTTATAAAATTTCACATAATTTCACCAAATTTCATTAGTATGATTTCATAAAGTTTTGCAAAATTTCATCAAATCTTATAGAACTTCATAAAATTTCATGAAAAAATTTTCTCCCAGGATGTATTTATTAATAATGGATGATTAGACAATTTCTAAATTGGTTATTTATAGCCCGAAAAACTTCAAAAAGTTTCTTGCTTGGCCTTGCTATGTATACATAGCTATGTATACATATATTTGGAGTTAACAGATATTACCAATTTATTTACATCTGTCATATATTTCTGTATTATCTGTATTGACTGACGAAACTTACTCGTTAGTTACTCATACAGTAACTTTATTCCATGTGTATATACTCGAAAAATATCGATCTGAATGCAATATTTAGGTTGTGCAAGTATAGAAACAGTGTATACACGTTATAACGATCGATTCTTCTCGACGTTACAGAACTTCAAGATACGTATATACAATTGAAAGCAAACAAAATGAATTTAGTATAACTCCCAAGAAACTATTAATTAGTGGTTTAGTTTAAGTAATCTAATCATGACTAATTCAATAAAACTTTTATTTGAATTTAAATTATTCAATTTTCACGTTTTTTTTTTTTTTTTTATTCAATGGTTTAATGAATAATTATGCACGGTGAAATTATTCTCGTTTGAAATGCTATGGTGTCATAGTAAAGCTGCACCATGTTAGTCACGTGCAGAAATTGAAATAAACATGTTTAAAACTATAGTTCTAAGAAATCTACTAAAACACCAACGGTATCCTTCGCTTATCCGTTATATCCAAAGTTATACCAAGATTTCCAAATATTCCTTAATATGCAAATTTTTACCTTTTTTTGAATCAACATTGTCCCTTTGAAAAAATTTTTTTCATTAAAAGCCACTGTTTATGTCTTATAGAAAATGTTTTGCAGTTTTCAAAATCCTACTTTCATTTCTTTTAGGACTAATATGTCCTGAGTTATTGATTGTCAAAATCAAAATAGACTTTTTTGCATTGATCAATAACTCCACGTCAAATCGTCGTAGAGACTTTTTGAGGACAGCAAATTAAAGGGCATAAAATTACCTAATAAAGTTTCGAGGTGAAATTATCAAAAAAAATTTATTGAAGCCCACAGATCTTTTTTAAGAAGAGCAAAAATTTGGAAAATTTTTTTTGCGGTGGTTTTCTTAGGAGTACTCCAAAACCGTGCATGATAAAAAATTTTGAAGGCCAGATCTGAAAACTAGGAGCTTTTGAAGCTCCAATTTGTTTTTTTTTTGCTGCACAATCATTTTCCTCTGAGTTACAGCATGTTGAAAATCGCTAAAAAACTTACAATCTTTTTCATATCCCTTAATTTCTGTTAGTAGTGTAGATCACATATTTTCAATACTGTCACTTATAATTTAACAATAGCTTATTCGATTTGAAAATATAATTTATTTATGTTATTCAATTACTATTTACAATCTAAGTTTGTACTTGATTAATTAATATCAATTACATTAACTATAATATGAGAATAACTGTACAAAGATCAGCATTTATTGAATGAAATATAAAATTCAATCTTAGTTTTTAACTCCGTTCGAAGTTTTCTGTACTAAAAACAAAGTGAATGGATATCAAATTATTCAAGGATGGGGGTAATATACTGGATAGTTATTTCTTATGAAAATAAAAATCAAATCGACATTATAATTCATTTACAACATTTTTATCATTACTATAGAATTTAATAAGTATACTCCTTATTTTGATCTATAATTATATTAAAGGAATTAATCTTATAGCTTATTCGAATTGTCATTTTATAGACGTAATATGGGTAATAGCGGGTCTGTATAATTTATTAGAAGATTTATACCGAATTTCTATCTTTATTACTTCACTACTGCTGTATTAAGAATTTTACTCAACTTTCATATAGTAAACTTTATGCAGTTATATTTATATTAATAATTGCATTGTAGCAAATGATCGTGATTGCATCGAACTGATAATTTTCATTCCAGGCACCAGACACTTTTACACTTATTTCAAATAGCTTGGATTCGATATAAGTAATTAAATTTAATAAAAAATAAGATAGCCATCATTGTACCATTTAAAGAATTTCAACAGATATTTTTCTTGTAATAGTATTTTACAGATTTTATGAAAATGTATGATCAACGAATGCAGGGAAATTATTCTTGTTTGAAATACTATGATGTCATAGTGAGGCCGGATCATGTTATATCTATGCATCTGACGAAAATTGAAATAAATATACTACAAAAATGAATATGGACATTAGACTGTGTCAGAAAAAAAAATTTATTTTTTATTTTAATTAAATACTTCTTAAAAGTTACTTTAATAAAAAAAAAAAGCTCTTCTAAAATTTCAACTCTATCTCGAAAATTTAGTTGGCGCACGGGGGGGGTCCCCTTTTTTCCATTTAAAATACATTAAAAAAAAAATGTTTTTTTTTCTATTTTGTCAATAACTATATCGAAAAAATTTTTTTCCGATTTTTGAATGCAACGGTCTCGTAGGAAATTAAATTCTCTTCAAAAAAGGTCTATTGTGTCATACGCTGAAAGTTAATGCAAAAAAAGTTATGGAGGTTAAAACTTAGGGGGAAAAAGTCGAATTTTTAGTATGGGAAAAGGAAAATTTTTTTTCATTTTTTCTTTAATTCTACAAAATTCTATTGCAATTGAAATTGAAAATTAAGGTTTCTGGAATTTACATTCTTTAGGCTTATAATCCTTCAATATAATATTAGACTACGAAATTTTTTCTAAATAATTAAATTTTTCTCAACTTTAGAAATGAGCTCCGTAACTTTCTTTCAATGAGCTCTATTAAAACGACTCTAAACACTATTTTATAACAGGGCTATGCTGCTACTCTGGTCGTCCTTCATCAAGGGCGCCACTGGAAGTAATAATGGCCTCCCAGAGCCAGATCTTAGATCGTCAGGGTCGTTGTAAAATTTAATTTGTAAGAGAAGGTTGAGGAAGGATAATTTATAATTAATTAATTTATTTCACTTTTAACAATCTTAGCCTTTATTCATTTAACCTTATAAACCCTTTCAAATAAACCTTATGTCCTTATAACCTTATTAAACCTTATAAATCTTATTACCTAACGTCAACTACCTATGACGATTGTAAAACAATTATTAGTTATCCCTTAATGGAGCCAACTACCTTTGGCTATATCACACACACACTCACTCTAAGTCCCCTGGACTGTTTTACACACACACTTATCAACTTAAACTCCATGCGGTCAATGCGACCCTCTACGTGGCTAAAATCTTATTTTACTCCCGCGTGGTTCCCTGGACCCTCTACGTGACTTTACTTATTTCACGCGGTCACCTTGACCCTCTACGTGACAAAACTTTATTTAATTAATTCACGCGGTCCCTTGGACCCTCTACGTGATTTTAACACTGACTCACTAATTTATGACATTTATTTACAACTTATTTAATTATCACAATTTCTATAATTACGCTTTTCACTCACTCACACTTTGACCAATATAAAATTTCATTACACCTATTTCTTTATATAAAGTTAATTTCCATATAATTAATTACCATTTTAAAATCACTAATAAATTTTACAACAACTAATTTCTTATAAACGTTAAGCTTTCCTTTACCAACAATTTTGTCGAGCAGGTTTTATGATTTATTTTGTGACCGCTTAACAATTTATCACAACCTCGATATCCCAATACTTAAAACTTGAACACCAATTCTCACGTTTTACTTTACGACACATTTCACGTTTATGAATTATTAAATGATTTTATTTAATTTATTAATGTAATTTACTTATAATTAATTTTATCCTAATATTAATGACTAGATAATTTTGACTAGATTGCAATTGATTTTCCAGCAATGCTTTACACGACCTGCCTGGAAAATTCCAGAAGAATTTTCCGGCAAGCAACCTGCCTGGAGATATCAAAGCTACCCAGGTAGGAACCGCCAAGGCTGACTATAGGCCGAGCCTTGGCCCTTTTGTCACTTGCCAAGTTTCAGCAGCTGATCATTGGCCCATGCCTCGGCCAGGGCTTGGCCAAATGGTTTGATTACGTTAAGCCAAGTCTTGGCAGCTAACCATTGGCCCAAGTCTAGGCCGAGGCTTGGTCCATTGGTTTCATTAAATTAAGCCGAGCCTTGGGTAGTAACCATTGGCCCGAGCCTCGGCCAGGGCCAGGCCCGATAGTTTAATTTTTGTTAAATCGAGCCTTGGCCGCTGACCATTGGCCCAAGAATCGGCCGAGGCTGGGTCTGATAGTTTGATTTTTGTCGAGCCGAGCCTTGACAGCTGACCATTGGCCTATGCCTCAGCCTGGGTTAAATTTTTATTTAATATTAAAATCATCAACTTTACATGTATCTATATATATGGGTCATTCCACCAAATAAGAACATTTTTACGGGGCGACCCTCGCGGATTATGTTTAAAATTTATAGAGGTGTTCTCTATCATAAGACAAAAATTCCCTGAGAGTTTTAGCTCTTAATACGCAGCGGTCTTGAAGTTATGATTTTTTGAAATTTTGGAAAAAAATTTTTTTCAACTTTTTCGTCAATTTTTCTGATATGAAAAACATTTTTAAACAAAATTGACAAACATTGTATTTTGTAGGAAAAATTCTCAGCTTTTGAATGAAAATATTTATTTTTCCATAAACTCGTCAGAAAACCCTTAAAAGTCGAATTAAAGTGGAAGAATTGATTTTTTTCGGTGTGCAGCCCAAAATTTTTCAAATTTGAATTTTTTTTCTGAAAGCTGAGAGTTTTTTACACAAAATATAGCGTTTTGCCGACGTGCATATTTTGTGTTTCGTCACAATTAAATTAAACGCAAATTCATTATAATTAAAATACTTTTATTTTTGAACTTATTTGAGATGTGGACACAGTTTTAATGAAAGCATAACCAATTTCATCTTTTAAAGGCACAAAAGTGTGTAATGACTGTGTACCTTTTACCGTTTTCGATTGAAAATATCGTACGTCTAACACATTTTTTTTTATTAAATAATCGTCATTAGCTATAAAAGTAAAGTCAACGCTTGTAAAATTTTTCGTTCCCCAGGAAAACAAATCTTGTGGTTTCAGTATATGCTCTGTATTGTTCATTTGTAATGAAGCTCTAGCAGCATATCGATTTAATGAACCCGCAAGACCATCGCATGGTCCTTTGCCATGGGCAGTTGCAAAAAAATGCCACTCAGCGTTGATTTCGAAGTCTGCATAATGATAACATAAGTTTGTAAATGCTTTCTTGTTTTTGAATTGTTGTGGAGCTCCATCAGAGAAGTAAAAAATCGTATTGATGACAGCAAACTTCTTTTTAAGAAAGGCAATCAATTGCTCTTGAAATAAATAAATTAAAACCGTGTCGTGCTTAAGACAATCTGAAATACCAACAAAGCTCAAATGCTTAATAGTATCATTTTCGTTATAATAGATCGCCATTGGAAATATAGTAGCTTGATCATTATTCCAATGAAAGCCTTGAGCTGCTTCCTGCACAACGAATGCATAATTTTCCGCAAAGTCAAATACTACGGCGAATTCCCCGCTCTTTAAATTTAGTTTTGTATCAGAAAAAAATCGACTTTGTGTTTTCGCAATAAAATCATGTTTCAAAAGCTTATCAAGTTGCGTCACTAAAGTCTCGATGAAGTCTTCGGAATCTGAAGTAACATTCACAATAGTACAACGGTCTGTTGATGTCCACATTTTATATTGGATTTCATTAACATCAGATTCATTAAACGACACACGAAAATAATCAGCGATTTCTTCATTATTTGGACAACTATTGCACATTCTGGAAAAGCACGATTCTTTTGGATTGTTACAAACTAATTTATTTAATAAATTTTTGTAAATTGGCTGAGATTCTACAACCCAATCAGTGTTTTTCGCAAATTTCGGAAAATAACATCCTAAATGGAATAAATGTAATAAGAGTAATAACTAGTTTTAGTACAATTATAGAGAATGTCAAATACACAAGTACCTTCTAACATCAATTTTACATTTTGATGAATAGTACAAACACATACGACATGTGTACCACTACTTCCAGCAAGAATACAATAAGTAGGCCTCAAACTAGCGAATTTAGAAAATCCGATTGTCACTGAATTATATTGCGCTTTGAAGCTTTGGTACAATTCTTTTAAATTACAAAGAATCAACTTTTTTTGTACCCTAGTTCGATTTCCATCACAATCCTTCACAGATTTAAAATCTTTCATGCCCGCTAATTGTTTTGAGTTTTCTTCGCTTTCATAAAAATCAATGACAAGTTTTTTTACATCTAACTTAAGCGGCTGATTGCCTGGAGCTTTTGTGGGATTCAAAGTATTAGTAGTCATTTCACCAGAGTCTAAATCAACATTCTCAGATTCACTGATATCATTTTCAAGATTCAGTACCATTTTTCGAGAACAGTTAAATTCAGATGCTATACGACTGACTTCCCAACTGTCGGGTAAAATTGAAAGCAGCTTCTTTTTTATTGATCTGTAAAGCAAACGATCGATCGTATTAATATGAAAAAATGAAGATATTTTGAAATGATCGATTGTTAAAAAAATTTACTTGTCACTTTCAGCGTTATATAATTTCTTCACTTTAGCTATTATGGAACAATGATCTTGATTAATCTTTCTGTAGGTAGATTCAGGTACTATTCCAAATGGTGATTGGAACTTATTCTCTAGGGCAGCATAGCTCTCATCAAGTTTTTTTACTCCATAATTTTTTTCAGAATATAACCTTTAATTAAACGCATAGAAAAATAATTAAGACGCGTTTTCATTTGTTTCTCTATTCGCACTCAACTGGATGAACGGTACTATCTCTGTTGCACTTGTACATTAAATGGGAACTTTGTCCAAGCTTTTCTCGTAAACAAATGGAAGTTATCAAAAAATTGAAGTGCACTTCGCTAGTTAATAGAGTAAAGCATCGGGTCTGTGTCTTTATTTGGCGTTTAGAGCTTTTATTTCAGAGAAAAGCTGGGACAAAATTATCTGAAAACCGTTCTTAAGTAAGTTTACACTCAGTAAATGAAAAACTTAATCAATAGAAAATTTTTACCTGTCTTTTTCAATAAGAGGAATTTTCAAAAATCGATCTAAAGAATGATCATTGTAATCACATACATTGTCGCTAAAATTACTGACAGTTCGAGATAAACTGCTTCCTTGAGTATTAATTTCAGCTGATATACTCAGACTTTCAACACTAATTTGACTTGAAATAATTTCCTCTTCCTCTGATGCCGGCGGAATATATTCTTTGACACGGAATCGACAACGCACACATAACATTGAAGTGTCATCTAAGTCAGGAAATTTCCAACGATCTTCGTCGGGAAATTTTCTTAAATCTTTAACTCCTTTTTTATCTAAAAGTTTCGTTTAATTAGATGTCAAAAGTCAATATTAAACACTAGGCCATAAATTAGGTTCTACGTAGAGGTTATACATAAGAGGTCAAGTGCACTGTATAAGTTACTTACGTGACTCATTGAATGGATTACAACAATTTACTGACCGTATACGTTTACTCATGGCGATGAAATATCAAAGTAACGTAATAATTATTACTTAAAAACTTGAGCAATTATATTTTTGTTAAGAACAAACGATCCGAGAAAAAATCGCTTAAGAAAAAATCACAAAATGAAAGTAAATAGAGGAAGTTGTGAGCGCCATCTGCATGATAAGTGACGGAGTATAGACTCATCTTTTAAGCAGGTGGTTCAAAATTTCTGAGTACTATAATTTTAATACTAAAGAAAAAATTATATTACTATTCTGAATTATATTACTGCATAGTGAATCTAACATTTAATTTAATTGTGACGAAAAAAAAAATATGCACATCGGCAAAACGTTATATTTTGTGTAAAAAACTCTCAGCTTTCAGAAAAAAAATTCAAATTTGAAGAATTTTGGGCTGCACACCGAAAAAAATCAATTCTTCCACTTTAATTCGATTTTTAAGGGTCTTCTGACGAGTTTATGGAAAAATAAATATTTTCATTCAAAAGCTGAGAATTTTTCCTACAAAATACAATGTTTGTCAATTTTGTTTAAAAATGTTTTTCATATCAGAAAAATTGACGAAAAAGTTGAAAAAAATTTTTTTCCAAAATTTCAAAAAATCATAACTTCAAGACCGCTGCGTATTAAGAGCTAAAACTCTCAGGGAATTTTTGTCTTATGATAGAGAACACCTCTATAAATTTTAAACATAATCCGCGAGGGTCGCCCCGTAAAAATGTTCTTATTTGGTGGAATGACCCATATGTATATAGAGAAGACCAGGGCATGACGGCCTACCGAGTATACGATTAATATCAATAATTTCCATTTAATTAGTTATTGCTATTTACAAAACTTTAGTTAACATGAGATTTTTATTTTTGGCGGGCAAAATGGGGTACCCTCCAAAAAAGTTGAAACAAAAAATTTTTGAAAGTTGATCAAATTTCATTAAATTCAAATTTTTTATATGTAATATACATTTGCATTTTAGGTTTCCACTATATTAAATTGGTGTATTACCGTACGATGGACGGTGTGGCTCAATAAGTTATAGATTAAATTGAACGGAATATAGTATAGTGCCGGATAGCTCAACTGGTAGAGCACTCGGCGCGATACCGACATGTTCTGGGTTCGATTCCCAGTTCGGGCTATCTATATTTTTCTCAATTTATCTATAAATTGTCTTATTGAGAAGGTTTGCGTGTTTAGGTTTCCACTTATTAAATTGGTGTATTACCGTACGATGGACGGTGTGGCTCAATAAGTTATAGATCAAATTGAACGGAATATAGTATAGTGCCGGATAGCTCAACTGGTAGAGCACTCGGCGCGATACCGACATGGTCTGGGTTCGATTCCCAGTTTGGGCTATCTATATTATTCTCAATTTATCTATAAATTGTCTTATTGAGAAGGTTTGCATGTTTAGGTTTCCACTATATTAAATTGGTGTATTACCGTACGATGGACGGTGTGGCTCAATAAGTTATAGATTAAATTGAACGGAATATAGTATAGTGCCGGATAGCTCAACTGGTAGAGCACTCGGCGCGATACCGACATGTTCTGGGTTCGATTCCCAGTTCGGGCTATCTATATTTTTCTCAATTTATCTATAAATTGTCTTATTGAGAAGGTTTGCATGTTTAGGTTTCCACTTATTAAATTGGAACCGTATTTAAAGCCGTAAGATGGACGGTGGTGTCTGAAGGTTCATCTAAAGTTTACAAGTCCAATGATATTCATGCTTGTAAACTTTGCTACTTGAAATTGGTTATTTGTCAGTTTTCTGTCAGTAATCTAACGGTCATCTCGAGGTCTGGAAAGTGCCGCGGAAGTGCCTAGGATGACGCTTTCGGATACTTTCGGAGTACTTTCGGAACACTTTCGGATGCTTTCGGAACACTTTCGAACACATTCGACCAGGTAGATACCTGTCAAAAACTTGTCAAAAACAAAGATTTCACATGATAAAAAAATTTCAAATAATAATAATATAATTTTTTTTTTTAGAATTACATTTCACATCATCGGTTTATTAATCGTTTCCCCTCGATTAGCTTAATTACTAATTGTTATTCAATAAAAAAAAACAATTCTGTATTTTTTATTTGTCATTGTTTTGAACCCAAAAAACGTGTTTTTTGATTTTTTTTAGGTAACAGATGATTTTGCATTATTTCAAAAATTTTATCAATTAAAAAATAAAATATTATTTTCGAATATTTTTAGTGGCCGAATTTTCCCCAGCTATAGAGAATCAGCCGAAAAATTGATTAATATATTAAATTTTTTTTTAATTTAACGATGAAAATATGAAAGAATCATTTTTTCAGAATTTTCGGATGATCCATTTTGCCCCAGGTGTCATGTGTAGGGCTACAAATGCGCAAATATATCGGATTTATAGCAATTAGACGAAAAAAAAAAAAAATTGTTTTTTTTTATTATTTTGGGGGTACTCCGTTTTGCCTACCCTACCCCCTTTTGTTCTCCCCCCTACCCTAATAGTGCTACTTGATCTTACTCTTAATTTATTCATTTATATCAAATCATAGAATTACAAATTAACAAATATATGTCATTACTCAACAGATAATTTTAAGTTCATTGAATAAAACTACATTTCACCTCATCTTTACGATCTAATATTTTTGAATTAAATTGTATTTAAATAATTTAACAAGCAAAAAAATCATGATTATCTGGACATCAGATTTAGCACAGTGGATAGCGTCCCGGCCTAGTAATCAGAAGGATCTCAGTTCGAATTCCGGTAGCGCCCAAATAATTTTATTTGTTATTTCCCATGAATTCAGTAATTAGTTAATTACACTTCAATGTAATGTCGATTAAAGTGTGATCAAACTTTTTTTTAATTATATTTACTAATTTAAATAATAATATTTTAGATTGTACATTGGGTGAGCCTTAGATTTTTTGCTTCCCGAGGTTTGGCCAAGGCTCGATTTTCGTTTCCCAAGACTCGGCCGAGACTTGATATTTTGTTCCCCAAGGCTTGGGACATGGATATCATCCAAGGCTTGGACCAATGCTCACCCAATGTTCAGCCAAGGCTTGACCAAGGCTCGGGACTCCGGCATGACGACTGGCCAATGCCTGGTCCGAGTCTTGGCTAATGGTCCCTTCCTACCAGGGTAAAAAAGTTTGATCACACTTCTATCGACATTACATTGGATTGTAATTAACTAATTACTGAATTGATGGGAAATAACGAATAAAGTTATTGGGGGGCTATCGGGGTTCGAACTGAGATCCTTCTGATTACTAGGCCAGGACGCTATCTACTGTGCTAAATCTGATGTTCAGATAATCATGATTGTTTTGCTTGTTAATTTTGTAAATTCAATTTAATTTAAAATATTAGATTGTAAAGATAAGGTCAAATGTAATTTTATTCAATGAACTTAAAATTGTCTGATGAGTAATGACATATATTATAACGGTGGGCCCTGGCTACTTCGTGTCCAGTAGCCACGAACCACAGTTAATTAAATTTCCCGAATAATTATACTTAATAAATTTAAATAATTTATATTAATATAAACTTGTGATTATTTCGTCGTTGGTTCGGAAGATCGGGAAAATAGATCTCAGGTTGTAGGTCGACTCGTTCTGACCGGACACGCGGCTGAAATAAACTTATTCTAAGTAACGCTGGTGATAAGAAAATTTGATCAAAGAGACTCAATTATCTATTATAAATTTTATTTAACCAAATCCCAACTTTTATTTACACAATAGTTTCCCCTTTTATTAATTTTATTTCATAATTTATTAATCAAGATTTAGCGTCCAACACTAATTTACTTTATTATCAAAATGCTACAGATTTACTGGACGCGGGAAAAAAAATGTGTAAGTAATTAAATTATGCCACGTTGAATAGAAAGAAATATTATACGAGTAAATATATGTATATAAAATTGTCAAAATCTTATCTGGTTTAATATGACGGACGTACAGTTGGTATGGGCCTTCGCTGCATTTGAACCTCCAGGTTGCCGATGAACTCCGATAGTTTCCTTGGCTGCTAGTCCTCACAACACTATGTATATCAAATTTTCACTTGTGGTTTTCAACCAAAAAAACCAGAATTTTACCAAAAAGAATTTTTTTCCAATTAAAATTTTATACAAGATAAGTTGATGCGTGGCACGTAGCACGATCGCCTGAACTCAAGTTTTAATAGACAAAATTATTCAGGTAACAGCTTAAACGAAATATAACTGATTACTCGGCTAAATGACTAGATATAATGGACTTATCGTTAGGCCGACTCCTATAAATTGTAATGAGTCCTGGTGCTAGAGTAAGGACCTCGCTAAGCGTCATCAGTCCACTCTAGGTAACGGCCAGGGCCTAAGTCCTCGAGCAAGTGTTTGCTGGCCCTTTTATATGTTAATTTTGGAGGCGTGGAACTACCCCACTGTCGTCTAAATTCAAGTAGAATTTGATCTAGGGGTCCTCTGACATGGCCCCGAGTGACTGAGGAGTGTTAATTAATATATAATTGTTCTAATAGATGGCCGTAGAATCTGTTAGATTTTGCGCTCGATTTTCAAGTCGTAAAATCAGAAACGCACGTTCACAATATTTATAAATTTGTAATTTTATGATTTGATGTAAATGAATAATTAAGAGTATGATCAAGTAGCACTACTATATTGTTTATTGAATTTTTCCATTTATGTTAACTAAAGTTTTGTACATAGCAATAACTAATTAAATGAAAATTATTGTATATCAAATAATTTTACTTTTTAGAAAATTTCAATTCTTGATATTAATCGTATACTTGGTGGAACGTCATGCCCTGGTCTTGTCTATATACATACATACACATATATATATATATATATATATATATAGATACATGTAAAGTTGCTATTCTTAATATTAAATTAAAATTCAACCTAGGCTGAGGCATTGGCCTATGGTCTACTGCCAAGGCTCGGCTTGACAAAAATTAAACTAGCGGACCCAGCCTCGGTTGAGGTTTGGGCCAATGGTCCTTCCCCAAAGCTCAGATTAACTTTATGGAATTATTAAGTCAAGCCTCGGCCGATCCTTGGGCCAATGGTCCGCTGCCAACACTTGGCTTAACGTAATTCAACCATTGGGCCAATGGTCACCTGCCAAAGCTTGGCAAGCGACAATAGGGCAAAGGCTCCGCCTATTGTCACTTTTAGAGATTCCTACCTGGGTATGGACACAGAAATTTTCGCAATACGTTTATTTCAATTTCTATAAGGTGCCCAACATGGGCTGGCTTTACTATGACGCCATAGCATTTCAAACAAGAATTATTTTCCCGTGTAGATCTAATTTTTCAATTTTTATATCTATATCGTCATTACTACAATATATTTAAATCTAGAAAAATTCATCCGAATCTACTTAGATCTAATAATTTTTTCTATTTTTTTTTTTTTTTTTTATAAGGTCCTGAAATCTCTTTCGAAATCAAAATTTTTAATTTTTACAGTATGATAACTTCCCATACAAAGTCGCCAAGCTTCGAAATTTTCCCACAGATCAGCCGATGCCTGGTTTTCTAACGATCGGCCACTAAATGGCTAACTATCCTAGCCCGTGCATGGTCAATCATTGGCAGCCGTCTTTTTACTTATAAAAACGGCACACAATTAACCACTGTTTGTTGGCCAATGGTTTGATCGAGTGCTCTTGATACCAAGCTTTGGCCGATGATTGATTGCCACGATTGGCCAATGCTTGCGACTGTCATGCTTGGCATACCGTTATCATCCGATATTTAGCCCATCTTCGGCCGATGCTTGAAAATTGGCAGCCATTCACGACCCAGTAATGGGCCGATTCTTTTTCTTTGTATGGGTTGAGGATTTAATTTACATTGATCTTAATGTAATGCCATACTTATATAAATTTTAGCTCTTATGTTTTGCGGCAAACAATTTATCAATTTCGATCGGTGAATTGTCAGTTGATTAGCTAAAAAAAACAATTCTCATAATCTTTTACACATTTTTTCGAGTATCTTTCGCTTGGATCCATCTTTACGGTATCCGTAATGCGATATAAGCATTTAGAAAAGTTCACTTATATCTTAAAAACTTTTTAATATATTAATATATTATAAATTATAATATAATAAAGGAAAATGTTGTATATTCACTCATCAATATTAATATACATAGCATTATTTTAATAACAAACAAAAAGTTTGAGCATGTGAAATTTTACTTTATTATTACAATCAAAAGTTACTAAGAAATACGAGTATATGAGGATTATCTTGGAAAGAAGGAAACAACGACAAAGAAGGGACGAAAAATGATGAAGGAGTAAAGAAACTACTAAAGGGATTATTAAGAGTCATGTAGCTGTAGTATACTGTTAATACTACAATATCAATGAACCTTATATAAAAAAGTGTATGTTTCATCTAAAACTTCGCACAATTCTAGTAATTTATCACTTATTGGAATGGTTAAGTAATTTCCTCTCATGATTTAATGAACACGAAAAAATAATAAAACTCGTCTATGCATTTATGATATATATATATATATATATATATATATATATATATATATATATATATATATACCATTACATTCATATATCTGCAGAAATAGAAAAAATTAAAAAAAGTGTTTTATGTATAAATGATGCATCATATAGTTAAATCGGCGATGCTGTACCGTAAGACAATATATACACGTAGGATGGGTTACGGTTGTATTTAATGCGGTAAATGATATACGAGACTAGGCATGCTCGATTACTTAGTTGGACAAGTCGCCTCACGAAGTTCGCACCAAACTGTCCCACACGTGCCAGACTTGACATTACTATAAATATATTTCTGTAACAACCTCTAGAAAAACATTACAGACTTTTTTTTAACACTGCTAGTTATGTTGTTTTAAGATTCGTGATAACCCGCATGAAAAAAATTTCTATCCTAAAATTATACTGAATAATAAACCCAGTTTATAGTACAATATAATTATTTATATAAGAAGTCATATATATCAAAATAACTATTACAGTATTTTTTACATCAAAAATTTGTAGAAAAATTACTATGCCATAGTAACATGAAGACAGTATGGAATTATTGAACAAATTACCGATAACGTAGAAATTTTTAAAATACATCGAACAGAATTGACAAGGTGCATTGTAATATCGACAAAGCAACAGATTAAATTTTATCCAAGAAATTTAAATTTCTTAATCTGTTGCTTTGTCAAAATTACAATGCACCTTGTAAATTCTGTTCGATGTATTTTAAAAATTACTACGTTATCGGTAATTTGTTCAATAATTCCATACTGTCCTCATATTACTATGATATCGTAATTTTTCTATAAATTTTTTATGTAAAAAATACTATAAAATTCTCTGCGTGTACTTAATATGTACTGAGATATTTGTTCTTTCTTTATTAATCTGTAGTTTTATTTTCTTTCCTGAGTTAAACTGATAAATTGAATGTTTATTTTGCCGATTAAAAAAATACTTATATTTTATATTTTTAAGTAAATCATCCAATATATAATGCGATATGTTGAAAATATATAATGAAAATTATTTTTTTTTTTTATAACAGTTACTATACTTTAAAATATATGTCTCGATTATATGTCGTTATATTGGAATTTATAACCAGCAAATTATATTTTGAAAATATGTAATGCTCTATAGTAAAATATATATTTTCTTTTATAGCTTATGTTATAAGAAAAAATATACTTTCAAGTTATATGAACATTATATAAAATAGAATAAATTGAAACATATATAATTTTTTGCCGTTTTATATAATTATATAGCCATACAAAAAAAAAAGAATCGGCGCATAACTGTGTCGTGAATGGCTGCCAATTTTCAAGCATCGGCCGAAGATGGGCTAAATATCGGATGATAACGGTATGCCAATATATATATATTTATACTCTTTGTATAAATATATTATTGTTCTGTACTTTGTTTAATTTTTAGCCAGTAAACAAAATATTAAAAAGAATTGAAAAATTTTACGGTCAAATGGATTACCAAATTACAACCTGAGGATATGTCAAGTAAATCAAGAAAAAATTAATTTAATCAAAATTTCAGTCAATAAAAATTATACTAATAAAAAGAGAAACAAGAGGAGGGAGGGACATAAAACAAAATATCCTGTTGAGAAGAAGCAAAAAATAATTTGATTTGAAAAATAAATAAATTTGATAAAATGATATTGTTTATATACAATTTAGATAAAATAAAAGTAATTTAACATAAATATTGTGTACGAGGATAAAAATTAAATTTGTTTTATTATTAACTTCTTGAAAAAAAAAAAAATTTCAATAACAAATTTTGAGCATTTCGGATTGTATATGCATCATAAAAGTTATTAAAATAATAATAATTTTTGCATTGGGCTACCCCAACAAGTTCCCGATTGAATCCCGGTGTGGCAAAACCAATAAAAGTTAGTTACTTTGGCATTGGGCTATCCCAACGAGTTCCCAATTAGGGCCCACTTAGAAAAAACTGATGTCGGGTAACTACTTATGGCGCTGGGATATCCCAACAAGTTCCCGATCGGGTTCCGACTGGGGTTGACCTACTAGACATGCCACAGCGATTCCCAATCGGGACCCAATATACACGGAAAGATAATTCTATCAAAATTTACGATGTTAATATCGTAATCGTGCACTAGACTTTTATTAGCGTTAATTTTAAAATATCTTATTTCAATATTTACTATGTGGGTTATATTTTTTACTATTTAACATCGTAATTTTAACAAAGACTTTTAGGATTAAAAGTTACAATTTAACATCGTAAAAAAAAAAATAAATAAAAATTACAATTCAAAAACTATATTTATTCCTATATTTATCTTTCTATGTCCTTTTGAATAAAATAAATATTACAGTGCTGCCTCTGTTACAATACGATGTAAGCTCTAAAAATTACGATA
Organism: Microplitis deprimator; assembly: GCA_964016945.1. Lineage (NCBI taxonomy): Eukaryota > Metazoa > Arthropoda > Insecta > Hymenoptera > Braconidae > Microplitis > Microplitis deprimator. The sequence continues at coordinate 9,507,070 of OZ024711.1, read as the reverse complement.
ATTTATTGTAATTTTCAAATATTACCTGCGTCCTCCGCAAGAGGCGCTCTCGTGACTTATGAATGTTTATTCAAATCGTTTATGTGGACCTTAAAAATAAGAAAAGTGTAAGCTCTTCAGTGGCCGAGTGGTCTAAGGCGTCGGACACCTCGTACTCGAAAGGACTCGGGTTCGAATCCAACGTCCGAACGATTATTATTTTATTCTTTTATTTAAAGTTTCTCTTCAAATTTTACGATATTCACTTCGTAATTCATATTATAGAGCTTAAGACTTTGTATTATTTGTCTGAAGTATTATTTCTTAAATGAAATTTCCAACGCGACATCGTAAAAATTACGATTTTGAAAGTCTAGTCCACCACTACAATAATCAATAGGACAAATTACGATATTATTATCGTAAATTTTGCTAGAATTTTCTTTCTGTGTATGTATTGGGACAATTTCTAGTTGGGAAAAGCAACGATAAAAATTTCTGATACCTATAACGAGTGTCAAGACATGAATTTAGAGCACCTTAAAAGAGTGAAGTAGCTTCAAAGTCGTGTCAAAAAGCACGACAAGCTAAAATGCTTATAGAAGGATTGCTCATAACTGTTTCAAGCTTTGACTGTACCAATATACATTAACTTACAAATTGATCTAAAGCACATTTTCGATTTCAACATCAAAGACAGGTTGTACTCATAAACACAGTGCCATATCGAGATACAGTTTCGTTCCAAGCGCGTACGAGGATTCCTCAATGAGGCTTTTGAATGTTCTCTGTCTTTGATTGAACCTAAATATACTACAGATTTCAAGACACAACTTTTTTGGTGATTTTTATCACTTCCGCATTTATTGTAACGAACATAAAAATTTATTTTACAGATATTTTGTTTATTAAGTTTTAGAATTGAAAAAATGTGACTGTTTGATATTACAATATACACAGTCACATAAATGTTTAGCATCGGGTGGGTGACAGCATAGCTCTTAGCGGGGGTCAAGACTGAAGCAAGGTTCCAAATTATTAGAATCCGATTTTATGTGATTCGACTGTATAAATTTAAATGATAAAGTAACTATACAATGGATGAAAATTGAAAAAAAAATGTGGAAACCGATTGACCCTGCGGGCCAGCCCTGAATCTTCCCGCTGTTTTCAAGCTTACAGAGCTCGAAAACATTATTTTCGATACATGTCCGAGCTCTTTGAGCTCGACAATACCTTTTAGTACGTTGGTATTTTCGAGTACTTTGAGCTCGAAAAAAGTTACGTTTCATGTAAATCTCCGAAAATTCGAGAAATTGATAATCAACATGAAACATTTTTTAACATTTTGCTCACCATAATGCTTGATATATTCAATTTTTTTTGGATAGAAATTAATATTAGGGTTACAAATAAGTTTCCGCCGTTTTTTAACACAAATTAAATATTTATTATAGAAGAACGGTAATATAAATTTATTTAAAATATTGCCCACCACTTGCAACCACTTTTTCCCATCTCTCAGGCAGCATTCGAATCCCACGTCTGAAGAACTCCTTGTCTTTTGAGGCTATCCACGAATCAACCCAATTTTTGGTATCCTCATAAGATGTGAACCGCTGCGCCGTCAGAGCATGTGCCATGGACCGGAACAGGTGATAATTGGACGGTGCAATGTCTGGTGAATACGGCGGGTGGAGTAACACTTCCCAATCAAGTGTTTCCAAGTACTTTTTCACGGGAGCCACAACATGTGGACGAGAATTGTCATGCAGAAGAATAATTTTTTCGTGTCTAGAATAGTATTGAGGGCGTTTTTCCTTCAGAGCTCGGCTCAATCTCATCAATTGTGTTCGATAGAGGGCTCCAGTAATTGTTTCGCTCGGATTAAGCAACTCATAATACACTACACCAAGCTGATCCCACCAAATACACAGCATAAGTTTTTTTCCGTGAATATTCGGTTTTGCTGTTGATGTTGACTCGTGGCCAGGTAATCCCCATGATTTTTTTCTTTTTGGATTGTCATAATGTATCCACTTCTCATCACCAGTTATGATACGATGTAAAAAAACCCTTTTTTTATGTCTAGCTAGCAGCATTTCACTTAAGCATAATCGGCGTTCAATATCTCTCGGCTTTAATTCGTACGGAACCCAATTTCCTTGTTTATGAATTATTCCTAATGATTTTAAACGATGTGAGACTGCTTGCTGAGTGACTTCTAATGTTAGAGCAAGTTCTTTTTGTGTTTGAGATGAATCTTCCTCCAATAATTTCTCCAATTCTGCATCCTCGTAAATTTTTGGCCTTCCACTGCGATCTTTGTCTTCTACGTCGAAATCACCGTTTTTAAACTTTTGAAACCACTCTCGACACGTTCTCTCACTCAAAGCACCCTCACCATATGCTTCTACGAGCAATTGATGCGCCTCAGCAGCAGATTTATTTAAATTAAAGAAGTAAACTAATATTTCCCGCAAATGACGCTTACTTGGCTCAAATTTTGACATTTTCAACTTATAAAAATTATATTTTACCAATATAAAATCAATGATATTAATAGGTTATGTTGTTCTTGAATGTCCAAACTATTTTTTAAGCCGGTTATCATCTGCGAAAGCTAACCGAAACTCCGTGCCGCGCCATCTACAATAAAACGGCGGAAACTTATTTGTACTCCTAATAGAAATGATCAAGATGGAGAGTTACATGAATTTTGAATTAAACCAGAGCATCAATATATCGAACATCCGGAAAAAATTTTAGAAACAATAATTTTTCAAAGTTTTTGTCGATGATATTATTTGAAGTAACAAACCGCCCACATGAAAAAACTATAGATGGCCGAACATATAATGATAAATATATGGTGAATATGTGATCATATATAACGGCAAAATTATATATATATCTAATTATGTATGTTTACTCAATATGATTATGATATATTTGACTTGATATAACTCCGAATGTATTTATTGCCATATATATTTCCATATATTTTGCAAAATATAACGTAACAATATAATAATTTTTTATATGTGAAAGTATATAATGTAAAGTATATGATACGATATATTATTGCTATATAATATTATAGATGATTTACTACATATATATCCTCATAAAGTATCACAATATAACGCAACATATATACTACCACGTATTCACGGTAATATATTATTGCTATATACAGTGCTCCCTCTCTATAATTTCCAACTCGGGGCTAAAATTCTAAGAATTCCTTCTTAGAGAGGGACCCCACTTTTTCTTAAGAGTACTAAACACAGAAATGCGCGCGCAGTCTTTCTGAACGTACACAAATATATTTTGTATCCAATGTAGCGAGAGTAGGGGAACACATTCCCCTTAAAAATGAGGGGAAGTAGAATCATAGCGAGGGGAATTATAGAGAGGGATCACTGTATCACTATGTAGGGGGGGGGGGGCAAAAGAGGGTACCTAAGGGGGTACATTCATTAAGAATGTATTTCTTCCTCGACTAAACATTTTTGGTTTTAAAATACTCAAAAAAAATTTTTTTAGGTGTAATAATTAGATTCCCATCGATTAACTTAATTACTAATTGTTATTTAATAAGAAAAAAACAATTCTATATTTCTTATGTGTCATTGTTTTGAACCCAAAAAATGTGTTTTTTGATATTTTAGATTACAGTTTATTTTGCTTTATATGAAAAATTTTATCAATTAAAAAATAAAATATTATTTTTTAATATTTTTAGTTGCTAAATTTGCCCCAGATATAGAAAATCAAACGAAAAATGGATTAATATATTAATTTTGTTTTAATTTGACGATAAAAATATAAAAGAATCATTTTTTTATAATTTTCGGCTGGTCCTTTCTGCCCCAGGTGTCATGCGTAAGGGTGGAAATGCGCAAATATATCGGATCTATAGTAATTAGACGAAAAAAAAAATTTTATTTTTTTTTATAAAATTTTGGGGGTACCCCGTTTTGCCTACCCTACCCCCTTTTGCCCCCCCCCCCATAATCCTACATATTTGTGATAAATGATAATATTGCAATTTTTTCTAATGGATTCATACAATTCTAAAATCAATTCAATAATCGATTTCTAGTATATCGAGGATATTCTGATACAATCTCGTAACTCGATTTTCCGACTATTTTTAGATCTTTTGAACTCATAACGATCATATAGCTTAAACAAAATGTTGAACTATATTGAAACATATTTCTTTATGTATGTTGGAATATATGAAAAGAAATATAACTAAACATAAATCGAATCATATGTGTTCACATATACTATTCATTAGACTGGGCCAAAAAAATCGACTATTTTTCTTTCTTTCGATACTGTGGAAATATTATTCCTGGTGACCAAGAAAAATTATTGTGCAAGTTTGAGCCCTTAATATTGATATTAACAGGTGTATCGTTACGACTTTAAATTTTTTGAAAGAAATTTCATTTCTTACCCAAAACTCGTAAATTATCTATCTGAAAAATTTGAGCAATGTATATTTTTAAAGGAAATTAAATTCCCTACAAAAAATGTATCTTAGTAAATTGCCGTTTCCTTATAACCGTGCTTTAAACATTGATTTGTTTTTTAAATTCTTTGTTTCTATTTTGGATTTTTGTAACTACTAGAAATATAAAATTTTTTTAGTCAAGGCATGTATTCTTGAAGTAAACTTAATACTCTACAAAAAAGGTCTCTTAACATTTTTTGCTAAATTCACTTCTTCGAAAGTTATCCAAGGTTGAAGTTGAGTCAAAACGACTTTAATGACCTGAATAACTTTCGAAGAAGTGAATTTAGCAAAAAATGTTAAGAGACCTTTTTTGTAGAGCATTAAGTTTACTTCAAGAATATATATACCTTGACTAAAAAAATTTCATATTTCTAGTAGTTACAAAAATCCAAAATAGAAACAAAGAATTTAAAAAACAAATCAATGTTTAAAGCACGGTTATAAGGAAACGGCTCGTTTTACGACAATTTACTAAGAGACATTTTTTGTAGGGAATTTAATTTCCTTTAAAAATATACATTGCTCAAATTTTTCAGATAGATAATTTACGAGTTTTGAGTAAGAAATGAAATTTCTTTCAAAAAATTTAAAGTCGTAACGATACACCTGTTAATATCAATATTAAGGGCTCAAACTTGCACAATAATTTTTCTTGGTCACCAGGAATAATATTTCCACAGTATCGAAAGAAAAAAAAAATATTCGATTTTTTTAGCCCAGTCTACTGTTCATCCTATAGTGTGGTATATGATATGAAGTATATATTGAATCATATATTAATCTAAATATAATATAAGTTATATATCTGCGAATACTAAAATTTATATTTTACTGGTATATTAAATGTTATATTTTTAATGTTATATCGAAAATCTACTACATAACTATAGAATATATTATACAATAGTCCATGTTTGACTGATATATGGGTCATTCTATGCCAAATCACCTGATTTTAAGAATCATATTTTTTGATCCGGTTGAATTTTTTATGTTTTTGTACATATAAAAAGACACCTAATCCTTAATTTTGAGCCCTTAATTTTCAAAAACCTTGGAGATATGAATTTTTTAAAATCGCGAAAAAATAACGATGAGGTAATTTTCAGAATTCCTTAACTCCCGATTATATTATGGTAATTTCATTTCGGCGGTTTCAGATCGATATTATAGTTTCCGAAATATTTGAGAGAAACGTGAAAAAACAGTTTTTTTTTTTTTTTATTCTTTCATCGATGATATCTCTAGAACGGATTATCCAATTAAGACGTTTTTAGTAACAATTAGAAATGTTTTACCGAGTTCTGGAGCTAAATAGATTTTAAAATTGATCGATTAAACAGTTTTCAAAATATTCGAGGAAAACAAAAAAAAGTCTGAAAAACAGTTGACCCTGTGGAATAACTTTAAAACCTCCCACTATTTTCAAGCTCAGGGAGCTCGAAAACATTGTTACTGGTAAATTTCTGAGCTCTTTGAGCCTAGTTGATTAGATTTTGGAATTGATTGATCAATTTGTTTTTGAGAATAAAAAAAAAAAAAAAACTAATAAAATTAAGCAAATTGTTATTTTTTAACTTCCCGCTAAAAAAATTGAAAATTTTCAAAAATTTGGGAAGTTATTGGGTTCGGCCGGATTTTCGAAAATCGAATTTCTATCAGATCTTGACGTTTTGAGGTTCTAGGAAGCTATTCTTACTATAATTTCAAGATGATGTCCGAGTGTATGTGTGTGGGTATGTACGTACGTATGTAAATATCTTTAACTTTTGAACGGATGAACCGATTTTGATCGTCAAGTTGTCATTCGGCATGGCTTGTTAATATCTAAAAGCTGTGAAAAATTGACCTTCATCGATTGGTTGCGTTCGGATATATTTCGAAAATAAATTTTTTTTTAAAATGTTTTTTCTTGGATAGCTTTTAATGTGCCCGGTGGATTGATTCCAAAATCTATTTAGCTCTAGAACTTCATAAGCTGCGTGAAATTCCACCTCAACCATCAAAATCGGTTCATTCGTTCAAGAGAAACCGTTAACGAAAGAATTAAAAAAAACAGTTTTTTTTAGTTTTACTGAAATTTAAAAAAAACGACTAGATAAATCAATTTCAAAATCTGATCAGCTTTAAAACCCAATAACACGCGTCGATTGCCACCTCAAACGTCTCAATCGGTCAATTCGTTTGAGAGATATCGTTGGAGAAAAAATGGTAAAAAACGTTTTTTTTTCGAAAACAACGGCATAAATATTATTTATCGAATGTTTAAAATTTTTTTTTTAATGCCGAAAAGCTGTGCCAAATGCCTTTTTAAACGTCAAAATTGGTTCATAATTTCTAAAGACATTGCTGATATAAAATAAAAAAAAAACAACGATGTACTTCATTATTTTTTTTTTTTTGTTATTGTTTATCATTCGAATTTTTGTAATTGGAGGTGCGACGTTATTATTTTAGAGCTTGAAGAGCTCAAAAATGTATTAACAATAGTATTTTCGAGCCCAAGAGCTCGAAAATAGGGAGGGTTTTAGGGCTGGCCCGCAGACTCAGGTGGTTTTCAAATTTTTCTTGTTTATCTCAACCAAATGCAAGAATTATGAGATTAATGTGTATCGCGAGAAAGAAATCAATTTTACGAACATGAAATGATAATCATTGCCACTAAATTCTCAGCACGTAGAAACTTAAAACGTCGACATCTGATGAAATCTCGATTGGTGAAAATGGGTGTGAAAACAATAACTTCTTGAACTTTTGAGAAATTGCAATTTTCTTAGTGAGAAGTTAAAGAAATAAAAAATATCTCTATATATGGAAGCTCGTTAATCACATAGACTTTGACGCAGGTGTTCAACCTCGTTAACCATTCTTCGTTCTTTTTGCATCGAGACTTCAAGGTAATGATAACAAAAAAAAAAATAGCTTAGTTCTCTTTTCTAGATTTTTTATTTGATTTCGTTTTGATATTTTCTTTTGTTTACTCTTAATAGTTTAGACATACTCGTTCATCTGATAAACAATCAGATTAATGAAATTGAATATATAAAAACATTAATTAATATAATTACTATTTAAAAAAATAATTTACTTTTTATTAAGGTTTATGAATACGTATTTTAATATAAATTTGAATTCATCATTATTACATTACAAAAGATAAAAGTATATATTTATATTAAATGTTCCTACGGGATAAACGACAATTACCAACTACTGTGAGTTAAACTTTACAGAACTCTAATATACGTTCATACTCGTAACTAACTTCTATACTTTGATACACTCAAATATACCACCTTTGATGTTATATGATTCTCTTACCTTCGTAATTTGCTAGCTCCATATATATAATAATGTTTTAACAATGAGTTTAAGTATCAATTGACTGTTATATTCATTTATATATTACTTCCTATCCAGCTATTATAATTATCCTAATGGTCTTTTATAAGTGAAAATGGTTTGATCATTAGATTAATTCCATGTTTTAAATTTGATACATTTGTGTAATATGTTTAATTTCAGTAACCTCAAATCTGAAAACATTTTCTTGGTTATAATAATTATTATTATGAGATTTGTTGTAATGAGAGAACGTATTCCATTATTATATGTACATATAGATGAATGTATATATGTTAAAATATAGATGAAGATACGTGTATTAAAGTCAAAAATTATTTTCATTGAAAGTTGTTTATTTTGTTTGTTGGAAGAATAAAATTTCGCAATAAAAAGAAATTTTTCTTTTAAATTCTCAAAACATACTCATGAGTAAAGTTTGAGCCATGCCTGCTCGGGTAAAAAGTAAAACTTGATTCAGTCTCGCTTCACCTTAGTTTCTTTTGAAGTTATCGATTTGCCGGCGATTTTTAAATCAGATCTCTACTTTTTAGACTTAAATTAAATTTTTGTCAACTTTTAGAACTTTTTTATCTTAGTTTCAACTTATTCGTCATCACCTCCCCGTATGAAAAAACTATATATGACCGAACATACATTGATAAGTATATGGTGAATATATGACGATATATGACGGCAAAATTATATATCCTTACTCAATATAATTATATATCTGACTTGATATAACTCTGAATGTATTATTGCCATATATGTTTTAAAATATAATGTAACGATATAATAATTTTTCTATGTAAAAGTATATAATGTCGAGTATATAATGAGATATATTATTATTATATAATACAATATATATTTTACTACATCTATATCTTCACAGAGTATCACAATGTAACGCCACATATATACTACCACGTATTCAGAGTAATATAATATTGCTATATATCACTATGTATAATCCTACGTATGGGTCATTCTATGATAAGAGGTGATACGCACGGCAATCATTATAAAATATATGTCTTATTTTTTATGTTGTCATTTTATGCAACAAATAGTACTATCTTCATGTATTTTCTAGATAACAATATGATTGAATGCCTAAAACACATTTTCCGGAAATTACGTATTTAAGTCTGAAAAAGTCTCTACCCTGGTTTGTCCCCTTGACGTTTTTGGTTAAGCATGTAGACATTATATACCTTCTTTGTAGCAATATCCTAGTTAAAGTATATTCAGCACAAATTTAAATGAGTATACTTAAGTATAATAAAGGAAGAATATAAAAGTATTTGTTTACTATCAATAATTTTCAAACTTAATTTTTGTCTCGCTTTTATTGTGTATCTATCCTGGCAAATTAAAATCAGCTAAAAAAAATCAAAATATTAGACGACCATATTAAAAATGGCACTCCTGAACACGCACCAACGAGAAGATCACCAACTGAATAATCCAAGCGTTAAATCGCTGTCATTATTTAATTGGCACGACACTGCGGTGCAGTTGCTTTGCAACGTTGATGTGTCTCTCCACTGGTAAGCCGTAAATTTGTATAGTTCACTTAATTTATTTTGTATCTATTGCTTCAATTCAACAATAGTGTAATAGTTGAAGAGTGACATGTTTTCAATCGAAAATTCATTTATCAACTTTTCTTCTTGACCGCATCTTCTATGGGCGCAAAACCTCTTGTCGTAGAATGACCCATATATGTGATGAACGATAATATTGTTGATTTTTCTAATGAATTCACCCGACTCTAAAATCAATTCAATAATCGATTTTTAGTATATCGAGGATAATCTGATACAATCTCGTAACTCAATTTTCCGACTATTTTTAGCACTATTGGATTCGTATCAATCGTATAGCTTAAAATAAATGCTGAATTATGTTAAAACATATTTTTTTTTTATATATGTTGAAATATATGGGAAAAAATATAACTAAACATACTTCAAATTATATATATTCACATATTCTGTTCACCCTATAGCCTGAAATATAATATATGGTATATATTGAATCATATACTAATCCGAATATAATATAAGCTTTATATCTGCGAATATTGAAATAAATATTTCACTGATACATTAAACGTTATATTTTCAATGTTATATCAAAAATGTACTACATCACACGGAAAAAAATTTTTTGTGACCACATGTGATGGACTAGGTTGGGTGATTTCGCTGGAGTAAGTTAAGTCGTCTATTATTGTCGAGAGAAATTATTTATTTGTAATTTTATTGAGATTCTGATTAAGTCGTAAATGAATAATTCATTAAATCAGTCAAGTCGAGTCAGTTTCATTAATTCGGTTAAGTCAGTTTTACTTGTCAGTCGAGTCAATTTATCAGTCATACATAATTTTATCGTTCATCTTTTCATTCAATTCATTTGTAAAGCGACTTCAGTTTTAATTAATGCCATAGTAGAATGTCATTAAATTAAATCTAATTAATCATTAAGTGTTGGTAAAACCTTCTTGATAAGCTTATTTATAAGATACCTCTCTCTAATTTTTCTACTGAGTGGTCCAGTACGGAGTTATCCTCGTCCTGAGGTTTACTGAGCATAGCTAGACACGGTACGTGAAACATTTCCAGTTCGACACATGTGTGGACCCTTGTTTTATCAAGACCACATTCTTATTGATAAAATAAGTGGACCTATTACAATATGCAAAGTATAATTCTCGGTATATGATCAGCTATATATGGGTCATTCCATGCCAAATCGCCTGATTTTGGGAATCATATTTTTTGATCCGGTTGAATTTTTTATACGTTTTTGTACGTATGAAAAGACACCTAATCCTAAATTTTGAGTCCTTAATTTTCAAAATCCTTGGAGATATGAATTTTTAAAAATCACGAAAAAATAACGATGAGGTATTTTTCAAAAATTTATAACTCCTGATTATATTATGGTAATTTAATGTCGGTGGTGGCTATTTTCTTCACGTTTGAATGTAGTTTTCGGAAAAAAAATTGAAACAAAAATTTTTTCTTTTTCACCGTTTTTTCTTACATTTTAACTCAAATTTTGGAATTTTTTGAAGACGGACATTTTTAATTTCCTTAAAAAAAATATATGTTTTACTAGACTGTAAAACTAATTTTTTAAGCCCTTTTTGAAAGTAGGATTCAAATATCATCGATTTTTTGAGCAACTTTTTCGCATTTATTAACTTCCCGCTACGAAAATCGAAGATTTTCAAAAATTTCGGGAAGTTATTGTTTTCACCCCGATTTGCGAAAATCGAAATTCCAACAGATGTCAACGTTTTGAGGTTCTAGGAAGCTATTTTGACTAAATTCAAGATGATGTCCAAGTGTATGTATGTATGTATGTACGTACGTACGTATGTAAATATTCTGTAACTTTTGAACGGATGAACCGATTTAGATCGTCAAGGTGTCATTCGACGCGGCTTGTTAATTACTATAGCGCTGAAAATTTGACCTTGATCGGTAGGGTACGTTCGGAGATATTTCAAAAAGAAAATTTTTTCAAAAATGTTTTTTTTGAATAACTTTTAATTTGCTCAATGGATTGATTCCAAAATCTAATCAGCTCTTAAACTTTATAAGCCGCGTCGAATGCCACTTCAACTATCAAAATCGGTTCATTCGTTCAAGAGAAACCGTGAACGAAAGAATTTAAAAAAAAATTTTTTTTTTAGTTTGTTTGAAATTTCTCAAAAACGACTCGATAAATCAATTTTAAAATTGGATCAGCTCTAGAACTCTATAAAACGCGTCGATTGCCACCTCAAACGTCTCAATCAGTCAATTCGTTCAACAGAAAATGTATGTACCAAGCGAAATGAGAACCAAATAAATATAATGAATAAAAATAATAATGAATAGTTATTGATAAAATATATCCAGGAAATAAACAAACAAATGTTGGCTATCACTGGATTCCTTTTCCGATATTATTTAATTCAAATATATTTATTAGTATGAATCCAACAAACTATTACAATACCAAATGTGATTTACTATACATTAATTCTTTATCATAAATTTCATCAAACTATTCAAATAACAAACTACTAATTTTTTACTCAACATACATTGTATAATTATATATGATCTCATATATGATTATATATGAGATCATATATAATTATATGGAATTATATATGATTATAACTCAAGCTTCGTTCCCAGGATCACTCTGTAGTACCGTTCATGTACGCTATTCACACCACATATTTTAGCATAATTTTAGCAACTGCCTTGTTTATTATTCATTACGTTTTTGGTGCGCTTTAAGTAAACAACTGAATTTATTAATCTTTATTATTTCTTCATTTTAAAATGAATAATAAACGTGAAAACGAAAGCGGTCTTTCTCTTGACGAACTTGAGAAGAAGCTCAAGAAATATCAAGAATTAATTGATACCGAAAAAGCATCGAAGAAGTCGAATGACCTTTCTGGCAATGAATCTTCTTCTGAGAGTAATTATTTATGTTTTTTAACATATTTTTTGGGCAACAAATCTTCATTGATTTTGTTACACCTTTATTGACTGGCAAGTCAAGGCGATCAAAAATTTATTCTTGTGTTGTCGAGAAACGGAAATCTATCCTCGGGGATTCAATCACTGATGATTTTTTTTTTCGGTAAGGATCTTGGTAAACGCATCAATAATTCTGTTGCTGTCAAAAAAAACTGGGCTATCAATTAAAACTCCAACTCTAAAGAAATGTTTTCCTGCGCCGAACACTTCTTTTAATTAGAAAGGCCCGTCTGTGACTCGCGGAAACCACAATCAGGCGGGCTTCCACCGTTTTCAACCTGCGGCGCCAGCTTCCAGCAAAACGAACCAAGTTTCGACCCGATCACGAGCTCGGTTTCAGACTCAGACTCATCCAGATCAACCGAATCCACCATCAACCACGAAGTAGAAGTAAGTGCCATCAAAGGTCGTCTAATAGTATATTACATACCTAGACCAGTAAAATAAGAAAAGTCTCCGAGCACATGTAATTGTTGGCCGAGGTGAAGCCGAGGCTGACAAACATGTAGTCTGAGGCTTTCTTTTTTACTGACCAAGGTGTGTATACTATTTTTTTGCTCGATGGAGCCAGAAAGTTGCAACTTCGTTCAGGGCAGCGGCCCGAAAGTTGCCACTTTCCGGCCGGAGGGCAGAAAAAAATTTTTTACACGCCTGGTCTAATATAACCTCTGATCTATTTATTTTGGATACAATATCAGGGTATAAAATCCCTTTTAATTCTATTCCGACAAAGTTTTTTATACCTATGAATTATAATTTTTTTGACGATGACAATATTAAAATGCAGAAAGCTATTGATGATCTCTTATCTATAGGAGCAGTACAAGAGTGTGTTGAGGAAGTTGGACAATTTTTGTCTAGTATCTTCCTTGTTCCCAAAAAAAAATGGTAAAATTAGATTTATCCTTAATTTGAAAAATTTAAATAAATTTATAGAGACAATCCATTTACAAATGGAGGATTTTCTTACTGTACTTAAACTCATTTCAAAAGGATGTTTTATGGCTAGTTTTGATTTACAAGATGCTTATCTAATGATTCCAATCCAAATTTATCCAATTATGTATTCTAAATTATTCTTTCCAGAACCGCGAACCGAGGTAATAAAAACAATAAATGCTAAGGTGCGGCAGCCTATGACGCTTGAGAAGTTAATGTATCTTCCTTGCAGGCCCACGTGAGTTCTAAACCTTGTTACGTTTAGGCAACCCTCTTTTTCTATTTTCTATTTCACTTAAGCCGATTAGTTCATTTTCATTAATAAAATCTAAACAAACGAGAATACTATAAAATCCCACGGGAAGGTCGTCTAAATATCGCACTTGAGTAGGAGTGGCGAGTTGCTTGTTACCGTTAGGTTTCTATTCAAAATTGTCTTTTTAAATTATATTTTCTTTTCTAAAAATCACCACATGAGAAGTACCGCTCACGTAAAACACGAGAAGGCGTGAGTGATTTTATAATAATTGTTAAGCGTATAAACAGCGATTTCCGTCCGAGTGAATTGCTGGATTTGGAGATTCAAACCGAACTCAAATGAGCTAAAGACTCATCAAATTCAAAGTGTAAAATCCATAAGTTATGCTAATAGTTAAGTGTAAATCCCAGAGATTTCAGTTAAAGAAAAGGCCCTTAGTGTTAAGAACAACTTAACATCATGTGAACTGACTACGGCGAGCCCATAGGAAAATATTTTAATAAACATCTATCATTGGGAAAACCTGCATATTAGATTAATTATAATATTGTAACAGTGCGTTTTTGATTTTCGACTTGAAAATCGAGCGCGAAAGTCCAATTTACCTTACGGCCATCTACTAGGACAATTTTACGTTAATTAACACTCATCAGTCACTCGGAGCACTGTCAGAGACCCCCTAGATCGAATTCTATTGAGACAATAGTGGGGTAGTTCCACGCCTCCAGAATTTACTTATAAAAGGGCCAGCAAACAGTTACTCGAAGACTTAGGCCATGGCTACCACCCAAAGTAGACCAGTAGGGTAGCGGACTGATGACGCTTAGCGAGGTTCCTACTCTACAACCAGAGCTCATGATAATTTACTTGAGCCAGCCTAACGATAAGTCTAGTCGTATCTAGTCATTGAGTCCAGTGTTCAGTTTTATTTAATTTATTTTATATCTTTGAGTTTGGTTGTCCGATATTAATAGCCGCAGTGATTATTTTGAAATTTTTATTTGAAGAACGTTTGAATTGACTACATGAACATATTTTGAGTTAAATTTCTATACATGGTTATTTAGAGTAAAGTTAAAAAAAATTTCAATTGTGCCGATAAACTTGTGGGTGTTATCGCATCATTGCTCTTCATTTTTTTCCACCGAAGATTGGGCCTACATAGTTGCTGCCGCGTTTGCTGAGGGTCATTTTCCACCTGCACCTACAAGGATGGAGCACGCAGTAAGGTACAGTGTAGTGGGATTCCGTTTTCCCCAATCAAAATTATACTTGGTCTCCTCCCGCGTAAATTAAAATATTAAAACTTATATGCTAAATTTAATTCTAATTAATTCTATTGGGGAAACTTTCATATTGTAAGAATGGGTACTTGGTTAAATAAATATAATATTTTTCTTTGGTAATGTTGAACAATATCTTTTACTTAATAAACCACCAGGTCCTCTCTTTTCATAATTAATAAGCCCAAAGTTCAGGGAAACGAGGCGAACCCCCCTAGCTCACAAAATAAATAAATTAAAATAATTATAAGTAACCGTGGCCAGGACAAGAGCTAGCCCAACCAGGCCCACCGGTTATAATATTAAAAACTGCATCTCTTCTTCCTGGACCAAATCATCTTTCGATCAGGAACCAGCAGAAGCTGTCCACAGTAGTTGCAGTCCAAAGACTACGAAGACCAACTTGCAAGTAAGCAGCGAACAACGAAAAGTAGGTGAAACAGTGGAAACATTAATAATAAATATTTTTGTCATTATGTAATATAGGATATACCATATTACCTCCAAAAAAGGTACTTATTACTCTGTCGAATAACAGAGGAGTACCCGGGCTAGAATTGTCTCTAAGTTTGGAATGTAATAGAGTTTGGAAGTATATTTCTTACCAGGAACACTACAAGTGGTTGAGCGCGATCTCGTAACGATCACCGAACTACTCCCGCTGCTGCTGCCTAGCACCGGTGGTAAAGAAATAATAAGAAATCTACTTCTATTTCGGATGCCGAATGGTTTCTTTTTTAATTTAAGGCATTAATAAATGTAAAGTTAACGGATTTTATATCAATCAAACTTATACAGTGTGTAACTTATAGGTGATTATTTAAGAGTTTATACCATTGGGATCTTGGTTACACGCAATTTAATTACCTATAACAATGAGTTACGTGCAATTACGTTTCACTTCTTTTTTTTCAATATATAAATTAGAAAATCAAAAGAGATCAGAATAAAACTTCTTTGCCATCAGCAATTTGATAACTATTCTCGTCAATGACAAATGGTAATAGTGATAATATTTTGAACCCACTAATGTCACTAAAACGACGATTCAGTAATTTTTTTTTTAATATTGTCTACTAACATAATTGTACACAAGCGATACAATTCAAATTCAAAGAACTTAAATTCAAAATAATAATAATTTATTTTATTAAGCACTGGTATTAAATATTTACAAAAAAAAAAAAAAATGTCAAACAAAAAAAAAAAAAATTTTCTAAGAAATAAAATAAAAAATATGTTTATCTGCATATTCTATGCAGCACTCATCCTGAATTTGTTGTTGGCGTTGGGAGGTACTCGAGTTACCACCACAGTACCAACATTTCATAGAGTCATTATAGCAGTATACATTTTGTCTGAACATTCATATGCCGCCCTTATGCAAGCATGGTATCTCGACTCCGGTCTTCCATGGCTCTTAAAATAATTCAAAATGCTATCCTCTACTAGATTTACCATATACACTCTTTATACGTGTATGTATAGATATATGCTCACGGGGAAAATTCTCTATCCTTTGTACAGGAATACTACTACCATTATACTGGACTAAGTGTGCACTCACCACAGAGTTAGCTTGGCGTTTCGTGCTTAGAAATTGTATCAAGTCCAGCGAATTCACTGAAAATAGACATACACACTACACTGGAAGACGCGAAAATTGATGTTGAGAAGAAGTGACGAGGAGGCTTGCGTTACAATCACATTAGATTACTTTTTTGTTTCTTTTACAAAAAGCAAGTTTACACGTAAAAATAAAAGTAAGCAAAGAAAAATAACTCTTACGTCTTTATTATATCAATCAAGACACTAAATTAATTAAATTATTTTAACTGCTTCAATCGATCCCTAGTAAATTTTTATAATACGTTTTAATTTTTATAGAAATATGGAAGATGTTTAAGGAAACTTTTTTATCGATTAAAATGTGAATAAAAATACTGTTATATTGTTACAAATTAATAATTAAAGAAATTATTGTACCATGGACTTTAACAGTAAATAAAAACTCAGTTTTTCGAAAAACCGAAATTTTTCGCTCCTTAGTACACATGTGGCATAAACTACTATTTCATAATGAAAAACTTGACGCATTGAACGCAGAATTTTTTTTTTTTTATTTTAATTAAAGAAAAATAAAACGGATCGGAATCGCATGACCAGATCTGGGTCAAAATTTTCTTCACAACATGAACTATTTTTGAAATTTTTTTGAAGAAAAAAAAATGTGTCATATATTTTGAAAACTGTACTTTTATTTTTAAGAACAGGCTGAAAAATGAAAATAAAGAATTATCAAATTTTTTAATATTTTTTGTTAAAAGTTCATTTAAAGCTGCCAAAAATTATTTATGACTTTATATAATTATTTATACTTTCCATAAAAGTGTGGGTATTTAAATATTATTTATCCGAAATTTTCAAAATTTATAACTTTTTGAAAAAGTGATCTACAAATTCGAAGAGAATCTCGTAGATGTGTTTCTCAACAAAGACTATAACATGTAAAAAAAAGTGGCTGAATAAATAATAATCGGGTAAAAAAATCGGCTAAATAAATAATAATCCCCGGTGATTTTGCGTAGGATGCCTCATAAATATATGTAGTTTTTTTAGTTACTCTGTTTTGCAATTCCCAATTATGTGGTTTTGCAGTATCACTAACGATATGAATAAATAAATTATTCCATGCTTAAGTGAGGATAAAACTAATAATTATATTAAAACCCAAAATTATAATTATCATTTTCTACTTTTGTTCTTTAGAAATAATTAAATTAAATAAAAATACTTATTTACACCTGAATTTATACGTTTTAAAAGTTTTGACGTTTGTTAATTAATTTGATAAATTATTTAATAATGGTTTTATTAATCATCGCCATATTAATCATTATAAAAACGTATTATAATTTGATGCGCATATCTATTAGTGGTTGAGAATACTATTTATGCGTAGTTACCCGAGAAAAATTTTTTATATATAATCATATAAAATTATATCTATACTAATAGATGGAGAGCCGATTTCTTGTTCGGTTATACTGCGAAAACTACTGAACCGATCGAAATAATACTTATACCATAAGATGCAGCATGTTTCGGAGAAGGTTTAAGTATATGATATGTTGGTGATTACTTATCCGAAACTTATATTTTTTTGACTTAAAAAAAATGAATTTTTATTGTAACTAAATTTATTCAATTCGATTGTCATTTGTTTAAAATAAATTTTTTAACTCTGTTAATTATGTTTATTTATCGATTTGACATTTCGTAAATCGAGGACTGTCAAGAATTATTTATAATAATGCATTTGCGAGATATCATTACTATTCGTCATCGGGACATCAGGGCTAATCAATTATATGAGTATGCAATTTTTGTTGGTTTCAAAATTAATGGTACAATAAAAGTTAAAAAAATCAGTCTGTCAGTTGACCCTGCGGGCCAGCCTCAAAACTTCCCGACAACGTCGAGAATACATTTTCGAGCTCTTCGAGCTCGAAAATAATTTTGAGTGCCTTTGTTTCTGAAAAATAACGTTTTTTACCATTTTTTCTCCAACGATATCTCTCGAACGAATTCACCGATTGCAACGGTTGAGGTGGCAATCGACGCGTTTTATGGAGTTCTAGAGCTGATCCAATTTTAAAATTGATTTATTGAGTCGTTTTTGAGAAATTTCAAACAAACTAAAAAAAAAATTTTTTTTAAAATTCTTTCGTTCACGGTTTCTCTTGAACGAATGAACCGATTTTGATAGTTGAAGTGGCATTCGACGCGGCTTATAAAGTTTTAGAGCTGATTAGATTTTGGAATCAATCCATCGAGCGAATTAAAAGTGATTCAAAAAAACCATTTTTGAAAAAATTTTATTTTTGAAATATCTCCGAACGTATCCTACCGATTAAGCTCAAATTTTCAGTGCTTATAGTAATTAACAAGCCGCATCGAATGATACCTTGACGATCAAAATCGGTTCATCCGTTCAAAAGTTACAGAATATTTACATACGTACGTACTTACGTACGTACATACATACACCCGGACATCATCTTGAATTTAGTCAAAATAGCTTCCTAGAACCTCAAAACGTCGACATCTGTTGGAATTTCGATTTTTGAAAATCGGGGTGAAAACAATAACTTCCCGAAATTTTTGAAAATCTTCGATTTTTTGAGCGGGAAGTTAAAAATTATTATTCTAAATAGTTTCAAAGAATTCATAGTGAAGACGTATGAGTTTCAATTTAATAATGGCGTTGATTATTTTGTATTTACGCTTTCTGAAGGAGTAGTTATTAGGAGTTCAACTTTTATGATTCCTCGGTTGAGTCGGATACATTCACTAAAATTTCACGATAATCACGTAACTAATATTATTTAATTTTCTAAGCCCCATATATTCGTAAATATATTCTAATAATTGTTTTTAATAATTTTTAAAGATTATGAATCTTTCAGCTTATTTATTTATGCACCAGAAGATGGTATGACCCATAATTTAGTGTACAAAGACGCATTGTCATAACTTTTTTATTTAGTAATGTAATCATGTAAATTAATTATAATTTGGCTGGACTCTAAAATTGTAATTAAATTTTATAGATAGGTGTATATTGAAAAAAAGTACATTTAAAAAAAAAATTAATAACAAATATAAAATTTTTAAAGAATAGTTTATTAATAACTAAACATAAATTTCAGCCCAGCGAAGCGGGTGAGGGACAGCTAGTATAATTATATATAACTCGATTATATATAATCATACATGAAAAATGGCCAAATATAATCATATATAATTGTATATAATTATATATAACTATATATAATTAGATTTGGTATGACAGAAAGATTAATCTTGCCAAGTATGGTCGCACCTAGTTCTATAGTCGAATAATAGGATGCCACTGGAAGATGGACTCGGCCTTCCAGAACCGGATGTTGTAGAATTTTATTTTTAATTGAATTAATTAATTTAATTTCTCAGAGTCGTTTGCAATATTTAGTGAGAGATGTGAGGAATTGTAAAAATAGGCTGAAATAATGTTAATCAAAATTTTATTTAGATTAAGCAGCTTGCTTTTATTCATTTGACCTTTATGACAATAATTATCCTTATGACAAACTAATATTTATGACAAACTAATATTTATGACAAACTAATATTCTTATGACAAACTAAATTTTTTCTCGTCTCCCGGACGGTTCCTTATGACAAACTTAATTTTATCTCGTCTCCCGGACGGTTCCTTATGGCAAACTAAATTAATATCTCGTCTCCCGGACGGTTCCTTATGGCAAACTAAATTAATATCTCGTCTCCCGGACGGTTCCTTATAACATACTAAATTAATGTCTCGTCTCTCGGACGGTTCCACACCCACACACCCACACGTTAAAATACCGTCCACCGGACGTTAAACCTTAAACCTTAATCTTAGTGTCCCTTGGACATAATCTTAACCCTAACTTAATTTTGTCCACCGTACCTAAATCACAGACACAGTTAACTTTTTCTTAAAATTACTTGTTGACTCTACTTTAATTTACTGACGATTTCTTATATCATTATCACTATTTTCTCGAATACTCGTGACTATATTTCCAATAATAAATTTCAATAATAAAATTTTCCTATATAATATATAAATTTCCACAATTAATTTATTACGATTTATCTCACTGTTTTTAACTCATTATATTTATTAATTAATTAATTTATACTTTTAATTGAATTATTAATTAATAAATTTTTATTGACAATTTTTGTTCAGTCGCACATTTATAATTTTATAATTTTTAATTTTATTATATTTTAAAATAATTATTTTTTTTGTCTAGACAGATTTTAAATTCATTTGTTCAAAATTATAGTCAAAATGTATTTTTAAAGATACACTTAAATTTTAGTTTACTTCAGTCTTAGGCTTAAAAATTATATTGAGTTGTCGTCAAATAGCTAGATTTTTCCAGCCATTGAAATATTATATTTTAGAAAATATTTATACCAAAAGAGATGGGTATTCTCGCTCATCCTCTTATAGTCATAAAGTTTACATTTAGACATATTCGTTTGTAATTTCTCTACATTATTCCGGGTTTTTTTGTCGTAGTCTGTATATTATTATAAAATTCAGTAGACGTACTAATATTTTTGGTAAACATTGCCATTAGGGTCCAACCATACCGTTACCTCAATTATCTTCAGGTATGCCATTGGACCCAATGACGTCAAACCTTGTACCTGGCCTCTCTCGCCACCTACACCTTCCCAAAAAAACCATCTCCTTTTAATTACTCCTCCCTCTGTTCACCTGACCTACTTGCCATTCGTTGACAAATCATCCTACTTCCTATTTACCGATTCCCACTACTAAATATTGTAATGACCCACGCCCTGGGTCAAGCTATTTTTGAACATTGTAAATTTTTGTCATAATAGTTACTTTGGAATTATCATAGCGCACAGTCGCATAAAATAAAATACTGATCTACTTAAATCTTGAATATTTTTCTTGGTGCAAAACTTATTACAAGTCTTGCACGTAACAACAATCACTTTCGGTAAACCAACCGCGAGTCTAAACAATTTTCACTAACATTTTTTCCTAATATTTTATTCACTGATTTTACTCAATTTTTACTGACCATTTTCACTAACAATTTTTCCATAATATTTTATTCACTGATTATACTCAATTTTTACTGACAAAATAATCCGTTTTCTCCATTTACAACTAATTATCATAATTCCTAGCGTCTTTACAAATTCCAATTTAATTCATTTAGATATTTTATTAATATTTTAAAATTAATTTATAATTATTTTATGACTAAATTTACGACTAGAATTACGTTGAAAATTGACTAGAATATTCGGCCAGTGTTGGCGTCGCGAGGCCTGAAATTACGATTTTAAGACACGGACAAATTATCTAAAGCAGCCGACAGGCCTGGGATACTTTTATAATTAATATTGAATTTTATTTAATTATCAAACGATTCACACGGAAATTTATTTTATTCCAGCCTAGAGGCCTCGAATAGAATAGATTTTAGAGTTACGGACAAAGTGGCAAACAAGAGACGCGAGACGCGATTAACTGGGTTTTCATTCAGTTACTATGAGACTACCGGAAAGATTTTAAGTAAATAATTATAATTAATTCGGCCCTCTAATAATTAAATTAGAGGCCTCAATTAATTATAAATTTACCTTTATTTAAGCTCCACAACACTGGCTGTCCCGTGGCTGCAGTTTGTTGTCTTCGAAAAGCTGGTGTTCGGTTATTTCTTTTACTTGCAACAATCGTTCCGGTCCCGTTCTCTCTCGCACACTCCGCTTCCAATTAAATTATTTATTGAAATCTGTCAATGTACAGTACGCATTAGTAATTTATACTTAATAATTAATCAATTAAATTATCGACCCAAAGGCCTAATAATAAAATTAGCAACTGATTAATTAATAAATGAATCGCCTCGTTCCACGTGAAGCGTGAACGGACTTATATATTTACCTTATAACAGTTAAAGGTGTCCTGTCGCTGTCGTCGTCTGAACAACTAATGTTCGATTTCACGTTCCGCAGTCCCTTATATTTTGTTGCACTTTGGTTCACTCCCCCGGAAATTTATTCCCATTTTTCTTAACCTAAGGAAATGACGAACGGACTGGCCTTAATGATCCATGCGACACCCGGTGACTAGTCGCATCACTAATTCGCAACTTACGAGGTCGTTGGCCGGTTATCGGCGGGAAACGAAATTCAAATTCAAATTATTTAATTTTACAGTTTTACAAATTTACCTTGTTACATTGGCCATTTTTCATATATGATTATATATAATCGAGTTATATATAATTAAAAAATATTTTTGAAAAAAAAAAAAAAAAAAAAAAAAATTAAATACCGAATTTTTTATTTGATTATTACCGCGCGAACGTATTACAAATTTAGAAACAAAAATTGATAGCAGTAAATGATGAAA
Source organism: Microplitis deprimator (assembly GCA_964016945.1). NCBI lineage: Eukaryota > Metazoa > Arthropoda > Insecta > Hymenoptera > Braconidae > Microplitis > Microplitis deprimator. The sequence continues at coordinate 9,484,179 of OZ024711.1, read as the reverse complement.
AAATCCTGGACGTCTGCTGGGTTCGAACACGGCTCCTCTTGGCTGGTAGTCCTGAACGTTGATCACTGGTCCATATCACGAGAGTTCAAGTCTTGTGCTTAATTAATGTATTTAGAGTGGAATGCCGGTAAACACAGAGTTCATAAGTTCTCGTGATGGATTTTTACAAAATTTACAAAAACTCCATGAACTTATATGAAATTTTATAAAAACAATATTTGTCGGCCTCGATGATAATTATAAAAAATTATATAAAATTTTATTAAGTTTTTTCAAATTTTTTAATTTTCTGTTGTGATGTGAAATTTAAAAAATCTTTTATAAAATTTAGCGAAACATTAAATAATTTCACAAAATTGTATGAAATTCAACCGGTTAAAAAATTGCAATACTACACTTTACAATCTTAATATCAAAAGAGTTCAAACTGTCGTTACATTTTCTTTTTCATCCTCAATGATATTTTCAGTATATCATCTAAAAAAATAAAGTTAATTTGTTCATTGTTTTAATCGAAAACGTCTGAAATCTATTATCGAGTTTATCGATTACTTTAGCTCCAAAAACGTTCGACATTTAGTTGTGATTTTTACACATTTACACATTTTTGAAAATTCATTCTATGATTGTTTTATTTTAATAAATAGATGATGAAAACACTATGACTCAGAAATTACATCAGCATTGCGTAAAATACTGACTTGTCACTGATGTAAAGATATGATTTAAGAGTGACATCCATATTGCGTACAACCGTGACTTTACTACTAAAATAATTGTATGATTTTAAAATTACGTCATTACGATATACAATAATCACTTTATTACTACGTAACAATGTGATGTAGATTTTATGTCAAGCGTACGTAATACATAAGTCATAACTGTGACGTCATACAAGAGTCATGCTTACATCAATATGATGTCAAGTTTTTACATCATATTAAAGTTATGTAGAACGTCAGATTGACATCAAATTTACATAAGATGCCGGGACAGTTCTATGACCTACGTATGACGTCAAAATAAGGTCATGTGTTCACTGGGTACTTTCAATTTTTGAATACCATAAAAAAAAAAATTCTTTTTTTTTTTGAAACACCCTAATGATTATATACAATTATATATGGATATATGTATAAGATTATATATAATTATATATGATTATATAAAAAAAATTTTTCTCGGAACAGTATTATATATAATCATATATAATTATATATGAAGCTACGTATGACTTTCTCCGTTTAAATATTGTATTATATATGATCATATATAATTCTATATGGATATATATACAAGATTATATATAATTATATATGATCGTATGTAATTATATATAATTATGTATGATTATATATAAACATTTTTTCTCGGGTAAATACGGTGATAACAATATCAGTATAGTTGGATCAACTATTAAAATAGTTAAATTAACTATTTGATAATAAATAAACGAATAGTTCGGATACTGTTTTTTACTGGTTATGATGAAGCAAAAAAGCATTGTTCTTATTATTGCTAAAGCACAAGTTCTGACGGCTAATTTACTATAGTTAGCCTAATAAAACAAACATGTTAGTAAGGCTTAGTTGATGCTAGTATTTTTATATAGGTTCGGGCACAATGATATAGTGTAAGTAACTATAAAAATTAGTTGAGATTACTATATTTTCATACCCATGCCTTTATAGTTACCACTACCATGCACTTTTCTCTCAGTGTAAGAAAATAAAAAAATTTATACTGAACGATTATTGATTAAAAAGTAACTTTACAAGTTGATGAACTGTCATAGAAAGCCATGTGTTCTATATGTAAAGGTCCTAAAATTGGTAGAGAATGACGTTACCTATCTGGATCAACGGCAAAAGTTCACGAGTATGTGGTGAACGCTACTCAGCTCAAGAACCGGATGAGTTCGTGGCCATCTTGAAAGCGTGGACCTTTGAATCATCCAAACGTGAAACTCACTCGACTATAAAACTGCTACAGTCACCATACCATTGGTGTAGTGATCGTCGCGTACTGTATTTTTCTTGGGATATAAAGCTCAGATCGATTTTTCAGTAACTCATTCACTTTAATTTAATACTATACTTTATTATTTCATTTTATAAAAACTTCTATACACTGTGAAAAATTTTTGGTATAAAAATTACATCAAATACCGTGTTAAATTTAGGCGGATCGAATTAATAGTATACTACATACCTAGGCCAGTAAAATAAGAAATGTCTTAGACCACATGGAGTTGTTGGCCGAAGTGAAGCTAAGGCTGACAAACATGTGATCTGAGGCTTTCTTTTTAACTGGCCAAGGTGTGCATACTATTTTTCTGCTCGACGGAGCCGGAAAGTGGCAGCTTCGTTCAGGACCACTAGTTATTTATGATAATTTTGCCTTAAGAAAAATAATCATAAAAATTAAAAAATGTTTAAAATACTATTTAATATCTAAATAAAATTAATATAGTTATTGATTAAGAAGTTAAAAATGTTCAATGACCATTTGTTGCTCATTAGTTAAATTTCAAACAAGTGACACAAAATGGTGTGAAAAAAGTAGATTATATCTTGTTAAAATTACACGGATGGATAATTTACTCCGATGATTTTTTCACCGTTATATCACACTACACGGCTGTGTAAAGTTCTCGAAAGCCAATTTTAAACCAAAATTATTTACCGTGTAATATTTTATCAACTTAATACTTATTGACTCTATTTTAATTGATCGTAAATTTATTAAAACATTTAAAATAACCTCATACACTAAAAAAAATCCTGAAAACCCGTTGACCTTGCAGGGCAGCCCAGAACCTTCCCGCTGTTTTCGAGCTCTTTAAGCATGAAAACACTTTTCGGACAAAAATCAAAAAATGCGATTTAAATTTTTGTTGTTTTTAATGTAGGTATTGTAAGTATTCATAAGTATTTATTTATTTTGTAATCACCGGTTACACCTGTATCTACGTCATTTAAATCAATTTTATCATTTAATTCCAATTTATGAAATAAACAAATAGTTTTACTCTTAAAAAATGTTAAAGTCATTGAAAATTATGTTAATATCGAAACTTTGATTACGAATTTTATGACCAATCATGATGTCGCTCTTTAAATAATCTTATACAACTTGAAAAAAAAATCTCTAATATATGACCATTGATGGTTACAGTAGATAAAATTTGTATTATACAATATACAATAGCGGTTTTTATCACCTTTAAAATTATTAATTTATGTTCTCTCTTCCCTGAGAATCAAGTAGCAATTGGCTCTTTAATTAATGAATAATCTTTCCGAGAATTGAAACGAAATGGAAACGACTTACCAAGTTGTCTTAAAGATTCTGATGAAGGTAACACAGTGCAAACATCCACACGTTCATTGTTGTCAGTATTTTCGTTTCCAATGGAAGACGTACACTAAAGCTATATGACCACGCATGCCATACTTAAAACATGAACGAGTACAATTAACACGGCGACTTCTTCGATACTTGATTTCTCATTCCAGTGTAAACGATGACAAAATACCATTTAAATATACAACTAAATATTTAATGATGAGCGGAAAACCTTCCAACAAATATTTAGCTAAACACATATTCACTATCGAATACCGAGATTAATTTTACAAGATTCCGATTTTGAATTTCTAACAGAAGACTAAGGTGTTCCACAGAGATTCTTGTTGACGATTCAGATCCCACTTCTGACGTCGGATGGTGAGCAGGTAGTTGGACAGTACCCTTAGTCCTTCCATTATTATCACTATTATTGGTATTCATTTCTATATAATTATAAAAAATTTGGTAAACAATAAAATAACTATCGTTACACAGAATTACTCTCAAGGTGATTGTTAATAAATAATTAAAGTATTACAATACATTGTATACTAAGAGGAATATTACAGTGTCGAATATTCACGAGATACTAAATATTGTATTAACTGCACTTAAAACTATGCGGATTATAATACATATGTAGTAGAGTGGGCCAAAAAAAGTGACTATTTTTTTTTCTTTAGTTACAGTGAAAATATTGTTTGAGATGATGAAAAAAAATTCCGTTAAAATTTGAGCTCTTAATATTAATATTAAGAGGCGCCTACCCGGGAAAAAAAAGTTATATATAATTAGATATAATCATATATAATTATATAAAATTCTATATAATTTTATATGAATATATCTAATAATTAAAAAATTTTCATATTTAATTACATATAAAAATATACAATTATATATAAATATATATAATTATATAAATTCATATATAGTCTCATATAACTATATATTGTAATGGATCCACTTATTTTATTAATTAAATGTGGTCTTAATAAAACAAGGGCCCACACATGTGTAAAACTTAAAGGTATCTTACGTACCTGTCCAGCTATGTTCAGTTATCTCAGGACGAGGGTAGCCCCGCACTGGACCACGCAGTAATAAAATTAGAGAGAGATCTTATACTTAACTTATCAGGAAGGTTGTTATTGATTCATGAAGTATAAATTTGATATTAACAAATGAAACTATGGCATTTATTTAACGAAGTCGCTTTACAAATAAAAATGAATGAAACCATGAACAATAATTATAAAATGACTGATGAAACTGACTCGACTTACTTTAACAAAACTGACTCGACTAACTTAATTAATTATAACGACTCCGCAATTATAAAATATCATTTAACAAATAAAATAGTTAACCCGACAATTAATAAAACGACTTGACTCACTTACTCCAACAATTCCAATCCAAACCAGTCTTTCTTTCCACCGAACCTTTTCCTCCATGACCAAAACAATAACCAGTCCTTCCAAGTCCACCAATCCATTCCAATCCTTTCCAAATCCACCAGGTCCAATCCACAATAATTATTAATATGATAAATTAATTAAATTAAACTTAAATAAATTTAAGTAAAATAAGTTTCCACGAGTCGTGGGCTTATATGCTCTTGGCCCATTTTAAGTACGACTGTCAGCACGTATAGTTTTTTTTTTTTTTTTTTTTTTTTTTTTTGTTTTGGAAGAGGGTGAGGGAAAAATGCTATGACGCACCGTAGAAGGCAATACCCATATGAAAAGCATAAACTGCTCTTCATATGCATATTGCCAACCGTGTGCCGGGCTCCTCCCCCAAGGATGTATCATTAAGATAACTGTATCCCTGGGGGCCCTACCGGCTAAAAACCTCACTCCCTTCCCTCTTCGGACCTAGTACTGCGGAACCGCGCAAGCATTACTTCGCAGTACTAGTCCTCCTCTTCTTCTCTCCGTCGATGTCTTTCTTCTCACTCTCTTTCTTCCCTCTTCTTCTCCTTCAGGACCTCTCTTACAAACATTGTCATCGTCTTATAGTTGTCTGCCGTCGCCAACATCCAAGGGATTACCAGGTCAGCGGCATTTGGCACTTCTTTCTCCTCCTGAAAGCGCAGCCGTATTTCAGACCAACGCTGACAGAAAAAGAAAGTGTGCTCGGCAGAGTCGACAACTTGCGGACAGTATTGGCAATAAGGATCGGTTCGGATCCCCATGCGATACAAATACTCATTAAACTGTCCATGACCGGACAGAAATTGGGTTAGGTAGTATTCTACTTCACCGTCTTTCCGTGTAATCCAATCACGGACTCGTTTAATGAGACTGTATGTCCAACGTCCCGTTTCCGCAGATTCCCATCGCTCTTGCCAGAGTTTCAGGGTTTCCTCGCGTTCTCGAACCTTAACTCTTTCCAACGGTTCTTCCCCAGCCCGACGGGCATCCCAGATGCGCTTCCTCTCGAACCCCAAAAGGTCGATTGGAATCACACCCGCGATGACCATCACGGCTGCTTCCGAAACCGTACGGTAAGCACAAGCTACCCTCAGCGCACCTCTTCGTTGAACGGATGCCAGTCGTCGACGATAACTTTCTGCTTTGAGTGACTCACACCAGATTTCTGCTCCGTAGAGCATTATCGAGTTTGAGACGCTCATGAGAACTCGTCTACGGCTGCTCCTTGGTCCTCCGACGTTAGGCATCAACCGAGAAAGACTCGCTACCAATGTTGTCGCTTTTTTAGCCGCACTGACAATCTGATCGCGAAACGTGAGTTTCGTATCGATCGTCACCCCAAGGTATTTCAAAGAACTCCCACTCTCGACGTGTTGATCCACGACGAGAGCACGGAAAGGACTCGGAAACCATCTCCGGGCTGTGAGTACTATAACCTCAGTTTTCGCTTTCGCCAATGCCATACCATGGTCATTTAGCCAAGCGTCCACTTTGGTCGCGACCAGGCTTGCTAATCTTTGCGCACTCTCGTAAGAACGCGCAAGGATTAGTGCCGCCACATCGTCAGCAAACCCCTCCAGTATTACCTCACTCGGTAGGTCTAGACGTAGAAGAGCATCGTAAAGAATGATCCAGAGTTCTGGTCCTAAAACCGAACCCTGGGCCGCTCCTCCACTCAGCTTCTTCATCATCTCGCCAAAAGTAGTCTCATAGATCAAGAAACGATTACGCAAGTAATCGTCAATGATTCGAATGAGATACTCGGACAGACCTAATTTCCGAAGCGCTTTCATTATACCCGGCCATCGTGCCGAATTAAATGCATTTTCGACATCAAATGTCATCATTATGCATACTGGACGGGATCGATGATTTCCCGTCCAAGCTCTTCTAGCAAATGAAAGCGCTTCCGAAATAGCACCGATTGTGCTGCGACCAGGGCGAAAACCATGTCGGTTTTCCGCTAGACCACCGGCATTCGCAACTTCAATTCTCAGCCGATTTCGAATTAACGATTCGAAAATTTTTCCAGCTACGTCCAGCATGCAAAGTGGCCTGTAGGACGAAGGAGTATAGGGCAGACCCTTTCCTTTGTCTAACAGGACTAACCTTTGCAGCTTCCATCGTGCAGGAAAAACTCCAACCGAAATGCAGCAGTTGTAAGTACTCAAAAGCAGTTGTTCGTGCTGAGGGAGGAGGGCCTTATAAACCTCAACGGGGATACCGTCGGGGCCCGGGGCCTTTCCTCCTTTGAGGTTTTTTACAACCAGCCGCAGTTCAGCTGCTGAGAAAGGTAGGCACTCGTCATCGGGTATAGTCCAAACAGGACTGTCCCGATCTTCGCGCTCCGGAAACAGGACATTAACTATCTCCTGCATCGCATTTGGTTCCATAGGAGATACTGGACTGCGACCCTCGAATTTTCGAGTAACAATCTGGTAGCCAAGGCCCCATAGATCATTATCTACTTCTTCGCAGACCGCCTTCCAGCATCGCCCTTTGCTCTCCTTGATCGCCATAACCAGTCGCTTCTTCGCCGCCTTGTACTCTTCGTTCTTTTGCTGCCCAGTATCACGCTTTCGCGTCCTGAGTGCTTGCCTCCGAAGACGCAAACACTCAGCCCTGAGCAGCGCAATCTCATCAGTCCACCAGTAAGCCGGTTTTCTGCGTGAGCTTGCGGAACGTCGAGGCATAGCAGCGTCGCAGCCTGAGACGACAGCCTTCATCGTACGGTCAACAATCATCTCCACATCTTCGCGCGTCTCAGCAGTTATAGGATGAAAGGTCACGACACTGTCTGACATTGCTTTTCGTAAAGCATCCTCATCCAGCCTCGAAACCGTCCAACCTACCCGCTTCATTGACCGCTGGCACACTATCGCAGGATTTCCCTGTAGATTGTGTACCGTATACGAGATATATTGGTGATCGCTGGCCGTAAACTCCTCCAAAACAGCCCAGTCCGAGATCACCGCAGCTATCCGTTGAGTAGCAAAGGTGAGGTCAATAATTGACCCACGTGTGCCCACTCTGCGGAAAGTTGCAGTGTTTCCCCTATTCATAATGACAAGATCGAGACCTGCCATCATGTCTAAGAGCTCAGACCCACGCGTGTCGGTCCACTCCATCCCCCAATCGGTAGATTTCGCATTGAAATCACCACCTATTACAACTTCTCCCTCAAGATTGCGAATGACTCTTTCGAGTTCATTCACTCTCCTTCGGAAGGCCGCAATAGGTTCATTGGGTGTGAAATAGCACGACACGAAGGTGATCGCTGGCGTAACTACCCATACAAAGCCATCCCTGGATACACTATCTCCCACGGAAACAGACCCCAGGTTGGGAATCCAAATTGCCGCTGTCCCCGAAGGGTCACAGAACCAATTTGGTCCAGACGCTGAATGGTACTGTTCTGAAACCAGAACAATATCCATTCTGCAGTCTTGTCTCCGTGCAAGAAGTAAATCCAGCGATGTTCTGCACCGCTGTAGATTCGCCTGCAGCACCTTAGCCATTTTTGTGGAAAGGACATCGCTTCGAACCGATTATGTGGTCCACGGATCGCGCGTCGCCTACGCCAACACAGAGGTGGCAGCGAGATGGATTGGGGCAGGTCTTGGCCTGGTGGTCCGCCTGGCCGCAACGCCAGCAAAGACTCGACCGATCAACCTCCGCCTTACATGATCTGGTCGAGTGGCCAAGATCATGGCAGCGAAAGCATCGATCGAGCCGTTCCCAGCGGCGGATACGGCAGACCAACCAGCCCACTTTGACCTTTCCCAAGGCCTCTAAGGCAGCGGCGACCGCGCATCTTGCCTCAATGAAGGCACGGACAGCTCCCCATTTATTGGGTTTTGTGATGTTTATTTTCAGCTCTTCCGCACCTTCATTGATGCTCCGACGCAAGGCCGCCCTCACCTCGTCGACTGTTGTTGCAGCGTCCAGCCCATCGATAACCACTGTAGTGGTTGGGACGAGATGGCGCACCGCAACAACTCCACCAGCCGCCTCGGTGATCTTCTTATCGAGAGCAGAGCGATCTTTAACAGATCCCTCGAACTCAATAAGAAGACCGCCTTTCCTGGCTGTCCTTATTGACCTTACACTAGTAGTAAGATCCTCCGGGGAAAGTTTCGATCGCAATGCTCTCAAAACTTCTCCAGACGATCCTGACTCACCTGGTGTGATCAACACGGCCTCCGCCCGTTGTCGCCTCTTCCGCTGCTTGGCCTCCCTGGATGCTGTGGTCCGTTGCGTCTCTGGTCCATTTGCTGTCCCATCCTGTCCCGGTCCCTGCTCTCCATTGCCCGCTGCTTTCGCAGCCTTTTCCTTTTTCTTCCTCTTTCTCTTTTTCCGCTTCCCTTCCACAACGGTGAAATCTTCGTCACCTGCCTTTTTGTCCGAGGTTTCCTTCTCCTTCCTCTTTTTCTGCTCTCGTTCACCCTCCTCGGGCGATGCCAACGGGCGCTTCCCTTTCGGGGCCTCGTTATTACGGGGAGTGTTGCCTCTGGTTGTGGCTTCAGAGTAGGTGGACACTATTGACTCTTCAGGCCCTTTTGGTGGGCTCGAGTGCTCTAGCTCCATCCGTTCTGAAACTTTTTCATTTTTCTTCTTCGGGGTCTCGATTTGCCGTGCCTCCCTCAGAAGTAGTTCCCGTCGCTGCAGTTGTTGAAGCAGGTGCTCCCGCTCCTTCAGCTCTGTAGCTGCCAACTTCCTCTGGGCGTCCTTCCAGTTTTTGCGGTGGACAAGTAACTGCGTTAATATCAACGCAGCTTCCTTCACACCAGCAGTAACTTCGGATGCCACGGTTCTCTTCCTAGTGATAGTCCGCAGGGTCTCTTTGAGGACTTCCCGAAGTTCCTCGAGTCCAGAGTCTTCCTGGGAAATCGCCGCATCTCGCAGCGTGAGAATCTCGTTCCCACAGCTCCCAGTCGCCTTCACTAGGCCTTCACTTGGCGTGTCGACGGTTGTGTTACCCTTGGCCAAGTGTTCAACCAAGGGCGTCGAGCAGTCGCTGGATGTAGTCGACCGCGCAGGTGCTGCTAACCCACCTGACGCTGCCGCGGCTGAGGTATCCCTCCTCTGCCCCGTAAACGAATTTTCATTATTCTGTTGTGACATCATAATAAGAAATTCAACACCTTAAACATCACACCCGTCTCTGTTTTTAAGGAGTATAGCTTCTCCTGAGTGGTCCGCGGTGAGCCTTTTTCAGGTCATACACCAGTCGTTAAACCGGTAGCAACCCTCTATGGAACTCACTAACCCGAACTTTCCTCCACGCGAAAAATCATCAAAGATGATATCGTCTAGGAGTAATCGTAAGGGCCATTTCCCTATCCGCCACCCGGGGACGCGCTCGGTTGGACTCAAACCCTGATGATGACATGAGATGGTAGACTCCTTCACTCTTCCGGAGAATGATGTCGCCATCATTATCCCGAAAGACCGAAGAGAGTCACCCTCATCATCACCATCAACCTCCGAGTGTCAGCACGTATAGTAGTAGTAGTAGTAGTAGTAGTAGTAGATGGTAGTTGAAAACCAAGATGGTAGTGGTAGAGCACGTCCGTCCACGGCGGTTGCTGCGAGCCAAGAGAACGATAGCTCGTTGTCTCTGGGCCTCGTACCTCTCCACTCAGGTTGAACAACCCCTAAAACCCAATGTCGGGACTCGACCGTAGCGACCTCGGCGCGTCAGTGACTGTATTTTCTCAAATGTTGACAGTTGTTGAAGAAGGAGGCCGGTTCTTTTGGTGCGAGTCGAAATTCGAATTTAAACGCAAGGTGGAAGCATTCCACTCCGTTACAATATATTTATATATAATTATATAAATCTTTTTAATTCAATTATATAAAAATATATATAACTATATATAAAAATATATATAACTATATATAAAAATATATATAACTATATATTTATATATATAATTATATATAAATATATATAATTACATTATTTTATATATAATCATACATATTTATACATTCGGTCAAAATTTTTTTATATAATTGTATATAATTGAGTTCTAAGAAATTCTATCTAATGGCGATTTCTGAGTTATTATTAAGGTGTGTGGGTGTGTGAATCATAATATTTTGTGAAATAATTTAGATACGATCAAATAATGTAAGATTATCCGGAATAACTGATTTCATAATATTTTATAAAATTTTAAAATTTACCGCAATCATAAATGTTATAAAGTATATACAAACTTTTTTCAAATTTCTTGAAAATAGTCTAACAAGAACAAAAGTGGGATGGCAGCTAAAAAATTTTGAAGTTTCAACAATGAATTAAGCTATAAAAAACTGAGATATAAAATTTAAAACATTTTAGTTAAGTTTTAAAAGTTTTCACTTAATATATTCTCATTTTTTTTAATTTACCAAGAGAAGTAATTATCGTCCCGCTATTAGTGGGTATATCGCTATTGGTCTCTTTACCCTATAAACAATAATATAATTTAATACAATGCAAATAAAAAAATCAATCATTTATTGATGTCTTTAATTTTCTTAAGTTCATTTGTATTCAATTAAATAAAATTCACAAGGTCTCAAGTTCGAGTCCATGAGTCAGTGAGATTTTTTTTTTTTTATGACGGTTGTTTTATATATAACTATAAAATTATTTTATATAAAATTATATATAACTATATAAAATTAGATCAAATCAAAACTCATATCTAATTTTATTTAAGAATTTATATATAATTTTATATAATTATATCTAAATTTCTTTTCCCGGGTATTTGCAATTTTTTATTTCCCATTTAAATAACATAGCAAAAAAATTTCTTTATAATTAAAATTTTATTACTCAGCATCTAGTCATCGGATCGCAAAAATTAATACTCAATTTTGTAAGGAATTGGACGATCTACAAAAAAGATCTCTTATGATTTTTCGTTTATTCCACTCGGTTCAAAGGTATTTAATGTTAAAGTTTAACCTTCAATAGATAATTGGCAATTACACAACATTTTTAATCTTGACTTTAAATATATGGGTCGAAAATAAAAAAAATATTTTACTTTATGAAGTACACGTCACATTTTCTGAAAAAATGTCGAATTTTTTCTGTTATTATTGATCGCAAATAATTAACATTTCTTACCCTTTAATTAAATTAAAATTCTAAATTTATTTTGTTAGATGGACAATAATTTCTATAAAAACAATAAAGTCCTAATTAATTATTGAAGTACTCCAATTTAGGTAATCTGCAGATTGTATACTCATCTAATAAATAGTCTAAGAAATAAAGATATTGGCTTCATAAATTTTTAATTGAAAATAAATATTTGTATTACAAATTAAATTTTTAAAGCTTACGTTCAACATACGAAAATAAAATTTATTTTAATTAATGTTTTTGTTTAATAAATATGAAATTGCTGTAGTAATTGTGATAGTATAGTTGAAAGACAATTAAGGTTATACGTTTATTTTATTTTAACTTTCATTCAAAATTCAAGAAATTTTAAGTTTTAAACATTGAATCAATGATTACAAAAAAAAATTCGACGTTTTTTCAGAAAACATGGCGTGTACTTCATACAGTAAAATTTTTTTTTTTAACTTCCCGCTAAGAAAATTGGAAATTTTCAAAAATTCGGGAAGTTATTGGTGTCGGTCCGATTTTCGAAAATCGAATTTCTTAGAGATATTGACGTTTTGAGGTTCTAGTAAGCTATTCTGACTAATTTGAAGATGATGCCCGAGTGTATGTATGTATGTAAATATCTATAACTTTTGAACGGATGAACCGATTTTGATCGTCAAGGTGTCATTCGACGCGGCTGGTCGGTATCTAAAAGCTGTTATAAAATTGAGCTTGATCGGTAGGCCTTGTTCAGAGATATTCCAAAAATAAACTTTTTTCAAAAATGTTTTTTTTGGATAACTTGTAATGTGCTCGATCGATTGATTCCAAAATCAACTGGGCTCTGAAGCTTCATAAGCCACGTCGGATGCCACCTCAACCATCAAAATCAGTTCATTCTTTCAGAGAAACCGTTGTTGAAAGAATTAAAAAAGAAATTTTTTTTTAGTATTTTGGAAATTTCTCAAAAACAACTGGATAAATCAATTTCAAAATCTGATCAGTTGTAGAACTCAATAAAACGCGTCGATTGCCACCTTAAACGTCTCAATTCGTTCGAGAGATATCGTTTGAGAAAAAATGGTAAAAAACGTTTTTTTTTTTTCGAAAACAAAGGCATACAAAAGTATTTTCGAGCTCGAAGAGCTCGAAAATGTATCCACAACGATTTTTCGAGCTCAAGGAGCTCAAAAACGCCGGGAAGTTTTGAGGGTGGTCCGCAGGGTCAACTGACAGACCGATTTTTTATTTTCGAACCATATATTTAAAGTCAAGATTAAAAATGTTGTGAAATTGCCAATAAATTATTTAAGGTTAAACTTTAACATTAAGTCACTTTGAGCCGAGTGGAACAAGCGAAAAATCATAGGAGACCTTTTTTGTAGATCGTCCAAATCCCTACAAAATTGAGTATCAATCTTTGCGATCCGGTGACTAGATGCTGAGTAAAAAAATTTTAATTATAAAAAAATTTTTTTGCTATGTTATTTAAATGGGAAATAAAAAATTGCAAATAGGCACCTCTTAATGTTAATGTTAAGAGCTCAAATTTTAACAGAATTTTTTTTTCGTCATTTTAAACAATATTTTCACTGTAACTAAAGAAGAAAAAGAATGGTCACTTTTTTTGGCCCACCCTAATATATATATATATATATATATATATATATATATATATATATATATATATTTATATATATATATAAAAGCAAAGTGTGTGTTTGTATGTCCAGCTTTTTCTTCATAACCACCCACTGCTACCCATTCATGATTACAGTGGTAGATAGCCCTTGGTCTGCACTTGCAAGTAAGGAAGTTTGGTTACGGTGGGTGGGAGTGGGTGGGAAAAATGAATGATGGAATACTTCTATCCTTTTTTAACACATTGTACAGCTCATATGAACTCGAGATTGCGCTGAATGGCGTTGAGTGCGTTTGTGAGTGACAATATTGAAAACTTTTTTAGAATATTCCAGATTTTTCTAGAATGTTCTAGAATATTTCTAAATTTTTAAAATGAACTATGAAAATGTGTGACTGCATATTTGCAACAGTGCATTTCTCATTTTCTACTTAAAAATCAAGCGTGAAAGTCCTATTGACCCTACGGCCATCGATTAGAACAATTGTATGTTAATTAACACTCATCAGTCACTCGGGGCCATGTCAGAGGCCCCATAGATCAAATTCTACTTGGATTTCGGATAGGAGTGGGGTAGTTCCACGCCTCCAAAATTTACATATAAAAGGACCAGCAAGCACTTGCTCGAAGACTTAGGCCCTGGCTACCATCCTGAGTGGATCAGTAGGGTAGTGGACTGATGACGCTCAGCGAGGTTCCTACTTTACAACCAGCGCCCATGATCATTTACTTGAGCCAGCCTAACGATAATTCTAGTCATATCTAGTGATTGAGTCCAGTGTTCAGTTTTATTGAATTTATTTTATATCTTTGAGTTCGGTTGTCCGGTATTAATAGCCGCAGTAATTATTATAAAATATTTATTAGAAGAACGTTTAAATTGACTACATAAATATTTTTCGAGTCAAATTTCTACACGCAGTCATTTAGTAAAGTCAAAATTAAATTGAATTGTGCCGATACAATTTGTGATTGTTACTGCATCGTTGCTATTCATTTCCTGAGATTTTCTACCACCGGAGATTGGACCTACACCGTTGCTACCTACGCTTATTGAGGGTCATTTTCCACCTACACCTACAAGGATGGAGCACGCAGTAAAGTACAGCGTGAGTGGGATTCCGTTTTCCCCTATCAAGACTATAATTGGCCTCCTCCTGCGTAAATTAAAATATTTAAACTTGTATACTAAATTCAATTCTAAATAATTCTATTGGGGAAATTTTCATATTGTAAGAATGGGTACTTGGTTAAATAAATATAATATTTTCCTTTGATAATGTTATACAAAATCTTTTACGTAATAAACCACCAGGTCCTCTCTTTTCATAATTTATAAGTGCAGATTTCCAGGGGAACGAGGTTAGCCTTCCCCCCCCCCCCCCCCCCCCATCCCAACTTACAAAATAAATTAATTAAATTAATTATAAGTAACCGTGGCCAGGACAAGAGCTAGCTCAGTACCCGACCCACCTGTTATAAATTGTTCCAGAATGTTCTAGACTGTTCTCAAAATTTCAAGAATGATCTGGGAAATTTCGTAATGTATCCAAATGCTTAAAATTATAAAAAATCATTCTTATTGCTCTAGAATGTTTTGAATTATTCTAAGAATTTCGAGATTGATCAGGAAAGCTCTAAAATATATTTAAATTTTGAAGATCATTCAAAGATGATTTTGATCAGTCTCAAATGTTCTGGAATGTTCCATAAATATTGAGACACATTTGAAATGGTCCAAATCGCTCTCAGTTGATTTAAATCAATTAAAAATGATTCAAATATGTCTTGAATGTTCTGAATTATTTTATAAATTTCTAGATTAATCTGGAAAACTCTAAAATATTTTAAAATTTTTTAAATCATCAAAAAATTATTCTAATCAGTATAGAATGTTTTGAATTGTTCTAAGAATTTTGAGACACATTTGGAATGCTCCAAATTGCACACAGTTGATTTAAATCTCATATAAACAATTCTCATTTGTGTAGGATGTTTTGGATTGTTCTGGAAATTCAATAACATTCTGTAAAGTTGTAATATTTATGTAAATGTTTTAAATTATTTCATTAGTCTAGAACGCTCTGGATTGTTTCAAAAATTTTAAAACCATTCTAAAAAATTCTACAGTATATTTAAAAGTTGTTAATTACACGTATATGATCCGAACAACCCGATCAGAAATTATTCTAGGACGATAAGAATTAATAAACCACCAGGTCCTCTCTTTTCATAATTTATAAGTGCAGATTTCCAAGGGAACGAGGTGAGCCTCCCTTTCGAAAAATCACAGTTTCTGACATTTTTTCCGGGTGTTTCAAATATTAACTCGCTGGTTCAATTTAAAGCTCACGTAACTCTTTATCTTCATCATTTCCATTCATTTTTGTCCAAAAACATTGAATTTATCAAGCATAATCGTGATCAAAACTTTAAAAAACAATCCTTGTTGATTATTGTCTATTTCTCAAATTCTCGGAGATTACGAAACATATTTTTTTTTCGAGCTTGAAGGGCTTGACCATACGAATGTATTAAAAAATATTGTTAAGCGCAAAGAGCACGCACGTGTATTAAAAATAATTTTTTCGAACTCAAGGAACACGGAAGCAGCAGGAAGTTTCGAGGCTGGCCCACAGGGTCAACCGTTTTTTAAATTTTTTTGTTTGTTTTTTATATTATAAATTCAATATTAAATATATATGTTTAGTATATACATATATACAGTGGATGTTGACTTAGAAAGTGTATTAAATTGAAAATCACTAGGACGTAATGACAGTAACCGGGGATTATAATTTGAGTTTTATGAAAGAAAAATAAAATTAAAAAAAGTACGATTTAAAGTGAACGAAGTAAGCTAAAATTGTATGGTTCTAACCAACGCCACAGCGATCTCCAGTGAATATCACGCAAGCGTAAATTATTTACGACGACAAGACATCTGCTATATAATATACGAAGTAAGGGAGAAAAATGTCATGAATGGATCAATAATAACAAGATATCAGTTGATAACTTTTATATGATAATAATTATAAAAATTATTTTATTCTACTTTTTAATTCAATAATTAATAAATGAAAAAAAATTTAATATCTTAACATCATCACTATTTCTTACTATAATTTATGGAAAGAGAAATTTAAAAAGTGTATTATGTACTAACATCACTTATAAAAACCGAGAGACATCAAAAGGTATCCAGAGAAGTTTAAAATATGTATACATGGAGTACTCTACAAAATCGACCATTTTGGAACCTGACCCCCCTTCAATTTGGCTAGAAATTTTTTCTCATTTTCTGGCCTATCAAAAAAGTGTATAAATCTCTTAAATAACAAGTCTTTTTTTCAATAAGCTCTAAGAACCCGGGAAAAAAAAGTTACATATAATTATATAAAATTATATATAAATCACTATATAAAATTATGTATGAGTTTCGCCAACTTATGGGCTCAAACCCAAGCCCTTCTGATTCGAAGTCTGATGTGTTGACCACTGTGCTAAACACACTTAAGAGAATTAGTTAATTTTATATATTTATTTGGATACAAATGAACTTTAGAAAATTGAAGACATTCATAAATGATTGATACTATTATTTGTATTATATTCAATTATGTTATTGTTTATAGGATAAAGAGACCGATAGCATTATACCCACTAATAACGCGGCAATAATTCCTTCTTTTGGCAAATTAAAAAAAAAATGAGAAGTTAAAATCTTTTAAACTTAACTAAGACTTTTTAAATTTTATATCTCAGTTTTTTATAACTCAATTATATTACGAGTCTTGTTCTTCGAGATTACATCGTAGTACCGCTACTTTAACTAGTTCTAATCACACGTTTCAGAGTATAAATTGAAAAAATTTTGGCTTCCCGCCACCTGCTTCTACGTCGCACTCTAGCGGCTAATCGTCATAACGTTCTTTGTGCTAAACAAAATCACATGTTTGAGAATTTTTTTATTTCGTATATTAATTTTTATTCACGATTTACTGGCCTCTATTGTTTTTTCGGATCAAGAAAAACCCTATACCAGTAACAAGATAATGGGTAAAGATAAGAAACGGAGCAGAGAAAGAGAGGAGTACGATAATTGCGAGAAGCGCATTCGGAGGTTAGAGAAAGTAGTGCAATGTCTCTCAGACACAGTTATGAAAGCATTCAAGAAAGGTAAACTAAAATTTATTATCATAAATTAATCTCTAAGATAACACGACGTCAGGACTCTATAAGATGAGACCTTGACGGGCGTTCTGGCTGGTGAATATTGCACGTAGGAGGCAATAACAACCATTGCAATAGATTTCCATCTGGCATTGCAGGAAAAATTAATTGATTAAATTTTTTCCAGCAGATGGAATTCGGATCGATTCTGATAAAGAAAACGAACCCGTCACTCCTCAAGTAGAGGAGCCTGAGGTGAAAGAGCCAAAGCCTACCTCGGACTCAGACAAGCTTGCTGACGAGCTTGCGCAGATGCAGACTGAAGATGGGGCCCAAGTAGTTGATATAGAGTCTACGGAGATATCTGAGTTTAAGAAATTAGATGACGAGGTAGAACTGCTTCTAGGAGATGATCCAGGAGCAAAGAAAAAAAAGCAAGTGGGGCTACACGAGAGTTTGGTGTCGCGTTGGTCATCTTGGCTGATGGACAGATTACCGAAAGAGGTTAAAGATCAAGTGGTAGAGAAATATCCGCGTAAGGGTAATATTTCTCTCGAGGCCCCAGAATTAAATGAAGAAATTGCAGCTACGCTGAATGAAACGGGCGTCAAGAGAGATCAGCTATTTACCCTGGAATAAAATCTAGCTGGTTCGGCCTTTTCAGCCTTGGGACAAGGCATCAAAATGATCATAAGAGATGAAGAAGAACCTCTAGATTGCCTAGAGTTGTTAGAAAAACTAGCAGATGCAGGCAAACTCATGGCGCAATCGCACTACCAGGTCTCTTCAGTTAGAAGAGCTTTTATCTCTCCAATATTGACCAAGTCAATGAAAAACTTGTTACAGGTGACCAAGCCTGGGTCTCTGTTGTTTGGAGAGAAGCTAACTTAGAAGATTAAAACCGCAAAGTCTATGGAAAAAATTGGCATAGAGATCAAGGCGTCTCCTCTTTCTTCGTCCATTGGTAATATCAAAAAAGTAAGCAACCCAGTGCCGAGACGTATTTTAAACTGGAAGGGCCCATATGCGAGACAGGGGAACTCGTATCAGGGCCCAAAACAGTACCAGACGAAGTTTCCCCCTTCTCAGCACAGCAGCAAGAGCACATACAGCAATGCCTCGAAGTCAACCAGCAAGTCTCAGTTACCAACGGATGCAGAGAGAAAGAAATTAAGCGACATGATAATCTCTAAAACCAATGTCATCATAAAAGTGTCTGATCAAATTAAAACATCCAGAGTCGGAGCTGCACAACCTTCCTTTAATCTACCATTTTTTAAAGAGCGAAAGGACGCTTGCGTTGCTACGGTATTGTTGAAATACAGTACGAGACACGCGGCTACGTCCGCTGCAGAGGCAAAAGGTTCGGATGTAAGCATCATAAAGAGTACAGCAGGATGGTCAGCCAGCTCACAGGTGTTCGCTAAGTTCTACAAACGTCCGATAGAATCAAGAAGAGAGTCGTAGAGGTGCTATTTGATCAACAAAGTGGATGAGGCTTATGTTAAGTTAAGATTTAAAAACAAAAAAAAAGTATTATTATGGTATTAACCTCTGTAACAGGTAATTAATAAAAAGTAAGTTAGTTTGCTCTAAACATCTACGATATAATTTCGAAGAACGAGACTCGTAATATAATTAAAAGTCAAACGAACTTACCTTAAGTGATGTTCGATTGTAATTATATAAGAGTATCGTTTGAGATGATTACATCCCCCCCCCCCAAAGGGAAATTTTTTCTTTCTCTCAAAGAATTTCTCCCCATCCCTAAATTGAATAGTTTAGGTAAGGCTTAATTCCATAATATTGAGACAAGCTTTCAACTATATGACGATTAGCCGCTAGAGTGCGACGTAGGAGCAGGCGGCGGGAAGCCAAAATTTTTTCAATTTACACTCTGAAACGTGTGGTTAGAACTAGTCAAAGTAGTAGTACTACGATGTAATCATCTCGAACGAGACTCTTATGTAATTACAATCGAACATCACTTAAGGTAAGTTCGTTTGATTTTTAATTAATTGTTGAAACTTCAAAATTTTATAGCTGTTATCCCAATTTGGGTCTTATTAGTCAATTTCCAAGAATTAAAAAAAAAATTATTTTTTATAAAATTTATGAATGCGGTAATAAATTAAAAAATTTTATAGACTTTATTTTATAAATCATTATGCAGTTTTTATGAATAATATTACGTTGTTTGGTCGTATCTAAATAATTTCACAAAACATTATGATTCACACACCCGCACAGCTTGATATTTACTGTTCCGTCTCCTTTGATCTAAATTAATTTAGCTCATTATTGAAGATATTCTTTAACTCAATTAAATTCAACTTAGATCATATTTAACTCTTAATGATCTCGAACATTTAATTATTTTAGTAGTTTTCGTTTTCACATGCGTAAAACTTGTGTGTATTTTACTTTCATTTATTTTATTTTTAGTTTAATTTAATTTAATTTTATTTTATTTTACTGTATTCAACATCTGCCTTGCACTTTTTGGGTTTGTAAACTCCAAAGTTTACCACTCTAGAAAAAACTTAATGAGTTCTTCAAGGCTTTTCGCTATTGTCGCGAAAGGGACCGTACAGCTGCAAAGGCTTCAATCATAAACCTTTCTCTATTTTTTATGTTATATGGCCATAAGCCTCGCACCAAATAAAAAAAAAAGTTTACCCTATATTAAGTCATAAAAATAAGTAAAATTTTGTTTATGTTAATGCAGTCCCACGATCCTAGCTTCCTTGGGACTTTCCTTCCGCCATTTTTACTCGCCTTATCGTTTCCATCTTCTTTAGGCCCATAAAGGGCCCGCCTACGACTCTCCTATGCACCCACTTTTCCAAGCACTAGCCAACGACCGATCCTTCATCCCTTTTTTGAAGTCTGATCACA
This sequence comes from Microplitis deprimator, assembly GCA_964016945.1. Taxonomy (NCBI): domain Eukaryota; kingdom Metazoa; phylum Arthropoda; class Insecta; order Hymenoptera; family Braconidae; genus Microplitis; species Microplitis deprimator. Next base: position 9,463,553 of record OZ024711.1, on the reverse strand, counting down.
AGGAAAGCCAATAGTTTTTTCCGAATTCCTACTTCCTAGCTGATTCCCACCCTCGCAAAAATTGTAACTTAGATCTGAAGCTATTTTTATGTAGTTAGTTAACTTTTGGAACTTGTAAGAAGCAGCACGCTTCACTCAAAATAAATCTGAGATAAACTTATGGTTAATCCTTGCCTTTATTCACTCGTCACCTGTTTTTAATATTGATTACTGGTCAATACGTAATCACATAATTGCAGTAAAACAATTGCGGTTCAAAACATTCACTCAGAAATTGCCATTTGATAAAATTTTTTAGAGCTCCATTGTATAAAATTTTATATAATTATATAAAATTTTATGAAATTATATAAAATTATATATAATTACATAAAATTTTTTTGACCCAATGTATTGTTACGTCAGATTTTTAATAAAAGCAGGCTTTGAGCCTTGACTATAATATGACAACGTGTTAAGGATGCCAAATTATGAGCGAAGAACTCGATCTACTTTAAAATCGGGCTTATTAAGTATATTTGGTCCTAGTCTTTCGACCAATAGACCGGGGACAAGAAACCTTAGTGAAGGAATGTGTAAATTAAAACATGAATTTAAATTATAAATAAATAACTATATTGTTACAAACAAATTTCGATTAAAAACAGTGAAAATGAAAAGATTGAAGTCAAGGTTATATAATACAGAATTATTCGGAATTTAACTTGTTAACAAATACTAAGTAAATTTTAGATACGAATGACAATTATTTCTTTTACGCTGTATACTACAAAAATCTAATTATTTTGAACGTGCCATCAACTAGGTGGCTTATGTGAGTAATACTCCAGCCTACTCTAGTTGAAATAACTGGTAGAGAATGTTTCTTAATGATACAGTACAAAAATATTAATATATGAGACATTAAATTTCGTGGACTTACTACATATTAAATGGCGATAATTTTACATGGATATTTTATTGAAATATGCGTTGATCGAAGGTCTTCATCCTTTGGTAAATAATTATTGGCCTATTCCTTACTTCATATTTAAAATCGACTACGTGTACATCTTTCATTGTATCAGGTTTTTAAAAACAAGGTGGCTAGCAGCCTACTCTTTACTATATGAAAATGAGATCACTTGGATATAGGAAGAATAACGGGTATTAAGTTAATAGTTCGGGACTCACGACACAACTGACTATTTTTGGGTCAGTTCGTTAGACTTTCGGAAAAATGGGTGGTTTCTCAAACTTCTGTATTTGAGGGACATTCTCTTCCCACGTTCTTCCACCTCTACCCAAAAGTTTTCCACTTCCTTTCGGGAAACCATTGTTTCGGGGCCGCACTATCCCTTCCACATTGATTTCCCGTTTCCCTCTCTTTCGGTTCTTCACAACTCACTGCTCTTTTTTGCTAATAATAAATGTAATAATAGTAATAATAATAAAAGTAATTGATATTACTATTTTCATAAATATTAATAAATAATTCGATTTATTTTTCCTTAAATTATTGTTAAATGAAATTTTCTATTTCTATTTTGTTCAAGTTTTATTCTAATATTTTAATATTTTATTTTATTTAAATTAAATTCTCATATTTTAATATTTTATTTTATCTAATTTGAATGTTAATAGTTTCTTTTAAATTTTAAATATTTTATTTAAATTCTAATATTTTAATGTTTTATTTTATTTAATTTAAATTATCATATTTTAATATTTTATTATTTTTAATTTGAATGTTACTATTTTATTTTATTGTATTTTCGCTTTAGTATTTTACTCTTAACAATATTTAAAATTGTTAAATTTTATTATCTACCTAAAACCTTTTAATTTTTATTTATTTAAACATTCATTTGTCTAGAAACCATAATTTATTTTTAAGTATTTTTCAATTTAGAAAACATATCAGAAATGCATTACAATGGTACTATTTACTTTAAGTCTTATTTTAGAGTGCAGTTGTGATAAGAAGTGCGTCAACTGCCACTCTGACCATGGTGAGGATTAAAATTCCTTTTCACTTATTATAATATTCGAATATGAATTATGTGTTGAGACAAATTTTAAAAACTACAATAGAAGTAAAATAAAATGATAATAATATTAAAACTAAAAATTTATTCGGACGTAACAGTATCAATATGTATGATTATATATAAAATAACATAATTATGTATATTTATATAAAAATATATATATATATATAAATATATGATTATATATATTTATATATAAGTAAATTAGAAAGATTCATATAGTTATACATAAATATATATCGTTATATAAGACTGTTTATAAATTTATATGAATATATATATATAATTATATCTAATTTTATTTAATTATATATGTAATTTTATATATTTATATATAATTACATAAAATTATACATAATTTTATATAATTTTATACGATTATATCTTATTATATATAACTTTTTTTTCCCGGGCATGTACACATAATAAAATCCGAAAATTATCTTGACGTTAAGTTTTCCAATTCACTATTGTTTCAAGCTTCATAACTTTTTTTTCTGTTAGTTGTACGAAGAAAACACTTAGGGGCTTTTTTGTAGAGGATTTAATTTCCTACAAGATCATCTACTTTGATTTTGGAAAAAAAAATTTTCTAAATACTTTTATATATAAAAAACAGAAAAAATTTTTTTTTTGCATGTAATTCAAATGAGAAAATTAATATTCATTGAGCTCTTAGCAGGATTGCGCTTTCGAGCTGCTCTTTTGGGAGGATTTTTCTAATACCTAAGACTAACTTTTAAGACCATAAGACTTGAAAAAAATAAAAAAAATGTTTATTTTGAAACACCCTAAGATATATATATATATATATATATATATATATATATATATATATACTAGCCGTTACCCGCCCGCTTCGCTGGGCGTAAATAAAAGTCAAATGATGAATTTTATTTTTATGATTAAAGTTATTCCGATAACTATGGCTTCGACCAATGACTTCTTTGGCAGACGAATTGATATAATCGTTATAAACTATAAAAAACTGATGACACAATGCAATTAGAAATAATAACACCACAATCATAACGAAGAGATGAAAAAAACTGTTTGTTTATTGTTTTTTTGAGTTAAAAATTTACGCGTCTTTCTCATCAAATCTTGGATACAAAGGAAAGTTGTTAATATTTTGATTGAAATGTAATAATTTATTTTTTTTTTTTTTCAACATAGATTTATCGAAGTAGTTCCGTTAAAGAATGTATAAAGAAATGATATCGTACGGTTGAAACCCACTTTAGTATATGAGTACACGAGACAATCTTCATACCTAATTTGAACTCTGTAATACATATATTTGAAAAACAGGAGTATATTAACGTTTGACGCTTCCACAAACTCCTTTAGGAGTCAATTTTATTGAATTCGTTTTATGAGATACCTACATGACATAGTAACCGTTAATGTCAAACTTAAACTCTGTAACGTATATATCTGAAAAATGGGAGTATATTCACATTTGACACCCACGCGAATCCCATTAAGAGTAAATTTTATTGAAGCCGTTCTAAGGAATACCTAAATAACATAACAAACCTTCACGCTGAATTTTAGGTCCGTAAGCCTCATAGCTCCAGAGATGCTAAATTAGATAGATTTACATTCTTACTTAGTTACAAATAAGTCAGATGAGAGACTCTTATTTTGACTGTTTATGTGATATACGATTTAACTGACAGAAGCAATTGATAAATGAAAGAAAATCTAATCTATAAAAAAAAATCTGGGCATTGGTTGGCCCTGCGGGCCAGCCCCAACACTTTCCGCTGTTTTCGAGCTCCTTGAGCTCGAAAACATTAGTGTGGATATATTTTCGAGTTCTTCGAGCTCAAAAGTGCTATTACATGCAATTATTTTTTTATGATCTTTTCAAGCTCTAATAAGTTACGTTTTATGCTGAAGTTTGAAAATTTAAGAATCGAAAATCCTTAATGAAGAAGCAGCTTCTCAAATTTAATTCCCGATTATGTTTAATAAAAAAGTGTATTGAAGCAGAAATCAATGTCAGGGATCAAAATCAAGATTAAAATAAGTTTTGACTCATGTGAGAAACAATAAAATATGAAATATCCGAGAAAAATATTAAAAACTGCGTTTTTTCAATTTTTTTTTGTTGATATTATGATTAAAGGTAGTTGGGTCGTGCAAGCGAAAATTCAAGAAATCTTCCAAACTTTGAATACGAGTATTTAAATGTATAATACACACGCTGTTGAAATTTAGAGATGATTCACTATGTCTAAAAAAAGATATTTGCAATTAAATTTTATGTTTTTTGTACATGTAGCAAGGGAGAAGCGTGGGAAAATGACAAACTTTTCAGTTTTTTCCTTGACGAAATTTCACCGTTTTAATGAAAATCTAATATAATGAAGAAAAATATGTTTAGAACATTTAAAAAAAAAAATTAGAATTATTTACCAAGTAGTTTGTATATTAAATTGAAATAAATTACACATTTCGAGGATTAGTTTAAGTGGAGGGGTTCGGAGTAACAGTTGCGAGTAAATGAAGCGGTGACGTTGCAACGGGTAGAAGGCGCGAAAATACAAAACGGCTAAATTTACTATAATCAAATATCGGGAATAATATTAGTTGATAAATAATTATATGTTTCATTTATAGTTATCAATAAAATGCATCAATTTATTTACAACAACAAAAAAATGAATGAATAAATTAATGACTAAATTAATTAATTTAGGGTACATTTCGAAATGCACTACCAGTAGCTGCAGCTTCTAAATTTTGAAAATTTAATTAAGTAAATAATTTAATTATAGTTAATTAGAACTTTAATTAGTTAAATCATATTGAAAATTATATATTTTCATCAGGTAATGAATTTTCCCTTATAACGTACTCGGTCTCCCATACTTAGTTTTTGTATTTAAATAACCACCAAAATAATTTAATCGATTGTTTACGTTTAGATCATGTGAATAAACTATAAGTGAGTCTTGGCTGTACAAGATGAGTAAGAGAATAAATATGCGACGTTGCCAGATTTTCAAACAGACTAATTTACCATAGTGTGATCGTAGTTGTAGTCAGTACAGTAGTATTAAGAGTACAGTCTAGTCCAAAAAATATGGACTATAACGTTAGCTCTGCAGGTACGCGATACATGGGTAGTAATCCAAAACTTTTTGACTGGACTGTAGGGAACGAACTACCTCAAACTAAAAAACAGGTTAGACGATATCATATGATGATCGAAAGAAACCGTAACGAGGAAGAGTTGGTATGATTTCAGACACATTTTAGTGAATCATACTTTGATTTATTCGGAAAAAATAACATAAAATTTTATTTTTTTAACTTTTCAACGCCGATATCTCATGAACTAATTAACCGATTTTGACGTTCGAGGTAGAAATCAGCGGGTTTTATTAAATTCTAGAGCTAATTAAAATTTGAAATCGATCGGCTTAGCCGTTTCAAGGATATTCGGAAAAACCCGTTTATTACCATTTCTTTCTCCAACGATATCTCGCAAACGAATGAACCGATTTTGATAGTTGAGGTGGCAATTAAAGATTTTTATTGAGTTCCAGAGCTAATCAGATTTTGGATTTGTTTGGTTAAGTTATTTCAAAGATATTCGCAAATAACTGTTTTTTACCATTTCTTTCTCCCGCGATATCTCTCGAACAAATTAACCGATTGAGATGGCTAAGGCGGCAATCAACGCTTTTCATCAAATTCTAGAGCTGATTAGATTTTGAAGTCGATCGTTCGAGTCATTTTTGAGAAATCACTAAAAAAAAAATTTTTATTTTTTTCGTAATTCGCAAATATTTTCAAGTCTACTTGATCAAATGATCTAAAATTTTCAGGAAAGTCGATGGCCAACACACTGAAAACAAAAAACTTTTTTCCTCCCGGAATTCAAAGTATTATCGATCCAGTATTCCTATAGTAAGTATACGTATTCTTACTGTAGGAAACCTGGTATAATTCCCACAGCAATACCGAGTTTTCTTGTGGGACTAAAACTTTATACTATTTCACTAAAGCAAATGCAGTGGTGTCTCCAGCGCTTACATACTTATCCTATGACAATTTTTGTTTCCCGCATCTTTACCTTATGTTATCAAGAGATAGAAATAAGAGTGCAGGATGACTCCCAGGTTGCAGACTGAAGATACAAACTCAACATTGATTCCATCACAGCCAAGTTTAAGAGTCTAGGTGTCCATGCTTTGGACAGGGCTGTTCAGTGAAGGAATAAGTTAGATGGGACATTATTCTGAGTAGACGGATTGATGGCTGAACTAAAACCTTTAGTACAATGATGTTGGAGGTTCCGTATTTCCAATAACGATGCTAATAGAACCGATGCGCGGTACTATTATTATGCATCCTATGAATTACACCGGCACACAAGAAAAATTAAGTAGAATGTGCATTTGACCGGACCTACCTGCGGGTACGTATTTTGGTCCGCTTAATCCGAATTCGAGGTCAGTTTGACCCCTACACCCCCAAAATTTCGAGAAAACTTCGAAAAACCGTAAAAATGATGAAAATCGGCAGTTTTAATCATAAAAAAATTTTTTGGAACTAAACTAAGCGTGATTTTCATGTATTTCGATCCGCTGAGTATGAATCGAAACTTTATTGAGACCAAGAGCAATTTTAAATGTAAAAAAATCACACAAACCCTCCAAAATTCCGAAAAAATATAATTTTCATGATAAAAAAACTTTTTCTGGTCCAATTCAGATAAAATTTTATATCTTTTCATGTCTTCAATTCGCATCTTAATTTTTTTAGTCTATTCACCCTCTAAAGCTGCGAAAATTAGAAAAAATTGTAAAAATTACCATTCATAACAGAAAAAAATTGATTGAACATGATTTAATGCCTAAAATAAACACTCTATAACGTAGATATATCTAATAACTAGAAATCTGTGAAATACACAAGACATAAAAAGATAGAAAGAAATGATTTTTACGAATCCTAAACTTTCCTTCGTTTGTATCGCTCTCTTTTATCCTCAAATGATCTTCGTAGTGGATTCCTCTTTCGTTTACGATTTTCTTCGGGTACTTCTCTTTTTAACATCCAACAAAAATCTGCCATCATGTTAACACTCCAATTTCTTTGGTATCTACTCTCCATTTCACTGATGTCTTGGTGAAAACGTTTTCCCTGTTTTTCACTATAGTCTCCACAATTGTCAGGGAAGTGGTCAAGATGAGAATGTAAAAAGTGTAATTTGAGATTCATCAAACAACCCAAATTTTTGTAGTTTTCCAGCAATGCGTCAACTAAAGTGCTGTAATCCTCACTTCTGTTATTTCCCAAAAAGTTTTGTGAAACATTTTTGAAGCTTATCCAAGCTGCTTTTTCTGTGTCGTTCATTGTTTCTTCGAAATTTGCATCCTGAAATAAAGATCGTATTTGGGGTCCATCAAAAATTCCCTCTTTCAATTTCGCATCACTTATTGCAGGGAACTTTTCTGTCAAGTATGCAAAACAATCACCATCTTTATTCAGAGCTTTCACGTACTGTTTTATGAGTCCCAACTTGATATGTAGTGGTGGCAGCAAATATTTGGAAGGCTGAATTAAGGGTGGTCGTATAACGTTATGGGAACCTGGATTCAATGCAGATCTTGATGGCTAATCTTTTTTGACTTAGTGATTTTTGCAGTCTCTGCTATCAAACAAACATAAATAGCAAGGATATTTGGTGAATCCCGATTGCTGACCTAAAAGAAGTGTTGCGATTTTGAGATCTCCACAAATTTTCCAGTTATACTCTGAATATTTTATTTTTCCCAATACAATCTGTAAATTTTCATAAGTTTCTTTTAGTTTTGTCAAATGAGCTATTGGAATCGGCACAAATTCATTCCCAACATGAAGCAAAACAGCTTTAAGACTTCGTTTCGATGAATCGATAAAAAGTCTCCACTCATCGTCCTTATACGTGCTCGGTTTCAATTCATCAACTAAAGCTTTAACATCTGAACAGTATACCACCGAATTTCCATCGTCGTTCATAAAAAATTTCCGGAATTTTTTTTCCCTATTTCGATAGAATCTCACTGATACACCTTTAGCCAACAAATGTTTTTCTTTCAACCTTGAGGCAAGTAATTCAGCTCCATCTTTCGGTAAAGCCAAGTCTCGAACCAGATCATTAAGTTCTTCTCGGCTAAACGTTTCAGGGTCTTTTGTTTTTCCGCCAGGTAAGTACTCTTCATCTTCTGAATGTTCTTCTTCCGAACTTTCTTCAACTAGCGTATCGTCTTCTTCTACATCCATTTCTTCAACCGTATTAACTTCCTTGCCAACTTCTATTTTTTGTGGCTTAATAGCTGATGAAACATTGGCGTATACAATTTTCTTTTTTGTATTCCAGGTGAACCCGGAAGTATCTGTCATACAGAAATAACAATTCTGTAAACCAGTTGGTGAAGACCATATCATTGGTATTGTGAATTTCAAGTTGTCCTGTTTCTTGTTTTTTTCCCACCGGATTAACATCATGTTACATCGACTACAAATCGTATGTGGAACCCATGCTGAATCCAAATTAGTAATTTGGAGACCAAAACATTCTTCATAAATTTGTTTGATCTTATCAGATAACGATCTTCGATTCCTTTCCAAATTGTATTCTCCACAAATGTAACAAAATGAATCAGGACTTTTATTACACAGATGAGAATTACTTCTTGTAATAGAATACTCTCCAGTAGCCAAGTTTCCCACTTCTGAAGAGCTGCAGTCGCTTGATGACGACGCCTCCGAGCCTGCTTTCTCACCCTGACCAGACGCCGATACTGGGGCTCCGACTCCCTGCATCGTAAAGTACTTATCACTTGTACCTGCCAAGACGGCACACACGCCGTTAACCCAGGGACTCTGCCAGATGGTTCTGTTGCCCACCGTCACCACGTGGATGTGCCCTGGTTACAGGCACAAGCAATTAAGTCTTCAGAAGTCAAAAACGAGAGTAAAAAAACCAAAAAAATTACTTTTTTCGAAATTTTTGAAGGTTTGTGTGATTTTTTTACATTTAAAACGGCTCGTGGTCTTAATAAAGTTTCGATTCATATTCAGCGAATCAAAATACATGAAAATCACGCTTAGTTTAGTTCCAAAATTTTTTTTTTATCATTAAAACTGCCGATTTTCATCATTTTTACGGTTTTTCGAAGTTTTCTCGAAATTTTAAGGGTGTAGGGGTCAAACTGACCTCGAATTCGGATTCAGCGGACCAAAATACGCACCCGTAGGTAGGTCCGGTCGAATGCACATTTTACTTAATTTTTTTTGTGTGCCGGTGTTATTCTTTGGAATCTGGCGCGAGTTACTTCTTAAACTCCAAAACCCCAATTCTTCAAGTATTATTTTTTATACCTTATCATCGTTATATATATATATATATATATATATATATATATATATATATATATATATATTGTAACGTAAATTTTACTTATTACTCGATAAGTTTAACAGAATTGCACATAAATTATTACCCAATAAAATTACTCAACTATTCGAATTCCAATGACACAAAATCGGGCTACGTTACACTTCGCTCACCAATCACTCCTCTCATTTCCTCCAGATCCTGACGGGCGCCAGCCGACTTTTATTTCCCCGGTATCGGCAACCGGTCTAAAAGTACACGTAAATTAAAACCTGAAATATAAATCCTCTGGAGATGAGCGAAATGAACAGTGGTAGCGGCATGTCCTGGTGCGCTCAGTATGCTAGGTTGTGGAGAGAGGGTAGCGGTTCTTATGACGCGGAAGAAGCCGATTAATTACATTTAAATTAAAATAAAATAAAGAAAAGAAAACTAAATAAAATACCTTAAAGATGACGCGAGAGTGACGCGGAGGGCCCAAATGGCCCGCGGTCGAGTACTCTTGGTCCATCAACCAAATAAACACCTGGATACGCCATCGGGAACCTCTCGTGGACGACGAAACACAAAACTTAACACAATAATTGATAAAATAAAATAAATAATGCGGTAATTCGTGACAACAATTCACACGATAAACGGCTCCAAGAGCACAATTCACAGAGCCACAAGCTCCAAAAACGACGACAGTCTAGGGTGCGGTCGAGGTCCACCTCCGGGACTCTCCGACTCGCCACCATTCGCTCCCAAATTCTAAACTCCACTCCTGGGTCGGCTCGCAGTCGAGCGACTTCGAATTCTAACTCTCCGACACCATGGTCTGCTCTCAACTACTCTTCTCTTTTCTCCCACTCCATTCACTCGCACACTCTACTATTTTCAGTCACTCTCGCACTCTTGCTTCTCCATCCATCCTTCCTCCACTACATGCAAGCCGTGGACTCACGGGTCTTCCCGCAATGTCACTCCCCGTGATATCCGAAGTTAGCGAATTTTTGGCTTCCTCGAGCATCGCAAACGAGGCCTGCCATCCCCAAATTAACGTAAACACACCCCTGCTAACCCCGTGTATCAACATGAAGGGGTGGCGACATCTCAGTCGCTCCTCCGTGATCACCACGTCAACCCCGAGGGCTAGGCCTAGGCCGAGTCGTCATCACTGGTCGGGAGGCACGTTATCTTAGCCACTATCCGCGAAACAGCTAGACATCCCCCGTTAAGTCCACGCTCTATCACGCAAACACTTCAAAACATACATTGTACCGTACACTTACTTGTACCCTCAATACACTTAACTTTTCGCACATACATACTCCATACTCTCAACTCTTCATCTACTACACTCAACTCGACACCCATACTAGGTCTATCTCTCTCTAACACACCAACTCATACTTACTCCATCCTCAACCCTACCCCCTCGGCAATGTAACGTCACAATATAAATATATATATATATATATATATATGGGCAGATCCATTATTTTTCGAAAAAAGTATGCGCGTGTGGATCACTGATTTGGATGCCGATTTTTTCCTCGAAGGTAGGACAGAAAAGAAGGTGATCCTGAAAATTTGAGCTCAATACCCCTAAATCCGGCCACTGGAGAATTTGTTAAAATTCGAAAAAAGTTAAATTTTTGGTTATTTTATAAAAATTTGTATGTCAGCTTCTATATAACTTAGAGAGACGTTTCTGGTGGAATTCTTCTTTGTGTACACTACTTTCGAGAAAAAAATAGATATTTTTTCGAAACTAATATCCGGCTTAGTTGGGAGTTTTCAACTAAACCACTGAATTAGCAAAATTTTCCCTTTTTTTAAAATCCTCTCAAATCTACAGTTTTCAGAGTAGAAGGTTAAATAACAGCTGATATTTTTTGTGTAGGTGTATTCTGTTGATATCTACTGTAATTTTCCTTCATTGCTTCGATTTCGTTTATATACGGCCATCCAAAGCCGATCAATTTTGCAAAAATCGCTATTTTCAGATAGCTATTACATTATTCTCGGAACTTCAATTTGCTTTAAATTTTCAGGAAAGTTGCTATCTAATATCTCTAAAAAGCCCTGAAAATTGTATCTTTGGTATCGAGCTTAGATCCGAGATATAAATTCTCAGACATCCCGAAAATTGCTCTGTTGAAAATAATTTTTGCGATTATACTGTAAAAAAAGATTCCTGACATCAAACCAGATTCGTTTGGCTCAAGTACTCCGTGCGTTTGGATACAGCCAAGCGCGTCAAGCGATTGAGTCTACCGCCCTCTACGTTTGACAGTACATTTTGCTCCAACTGAGAGTTTTTTGAGGGAAGGTATCAAGTTGTTCAAACTAACTCTAGTATTTGATATAACTCAGTAACTTTTTTCATTTAAAAAAAAATAGAAATTAGTTCAAGTCATTAATGCTGTTGATACAATAATGATTTTTGTTTTATATAAAATGATTCAAAATTTCACTCAAAGTAAATTGTAAGGTGATTGAATGTATGAATTTTCAGTTAAGTCAAAATTTTATTAAAGCAAATGAATTTTAGTGTTAAAAGTAATACTTTTTTAGGTCCGTAGAAACTGCCCATGCAATTGATTCAATAAAAAATCGAGTTATTCAAATTGCTGTATTGGATTGATAAAAAAAAAACAGTAATCTGAATCAAATGAATATTGCCTTTGATTACCTCATTAATAATTCATTAAAAAAAAAATTTTTTTTCTCTTATGTATTTATTTATTTTTTAGGTAGATTTTTTTAGAAATCTAACTATTGTATTTGTCCTCATGGTCGATTTTACAAGGGATTTCGTCATTAACTATCATAATTAGTTGAGTAGAGTTCAAAAATACCACTCGTTGAAAAACTTATATATGTATGTATATATATATATATATATATATATATATATATATATATATATATATATATATATTTATGTAATAGAACCAACTTTTGAGGACACGATTGCGTCTACAATTCTCATCCGATCTTAATGAAATTTCCTACACTTATTCTATGTGTGATTACCACGGTTAAGTTCGAAGATGGGCTGATTCGGTCGATTAGTTTAGAAGTTATGGCTGTCTGAAATTTCAACGATTTTTCGAAAAAATCAATTTTTAATCACTTTCAAGTCCATATAACTTTAAAACTACAACTCATAGATAATTTCTGCAAGAAGGATTTTAAAGCGTGACTAATGAGCTTTAATTTATGACCTCAAACTTCATATTTTGACCATTTCTTCCAATAATTTCATAGCCTTGAAAATTTTAATGCAATCAAAAAATGTTGAAAATATGGTTTTCATTCCACATAACTTATGCTTGTCCCATTATAATCCAGTTTTGTCAGTTGTATTTCATTGTGCACAAAATAACCTGTAAATTTCACTGCTATTTTATATATTCAAAGTATTTCTTTTATTACTTATGGTGTATCAAACGTACCTCTACTCCCCATGATTATCACTTGTCTTGTCATTACGATAGCACCCACAGTTCTTATCGGATCTTGATGAAATTTTTTACACTTATTCTATAAGCGATTACCTTGATCAGGTTCGAAGATGGGCTGAATCCCTCAAATAGTTTTGAAATTATGGCTGTTTGAAATTTTCATGATTTTTCGTAAAAATCCGTTTCTAATCAACGCTAAAGCTCATATAACTTGAAAACTAATATTCATACACAAATTCCGTAAAAAGTATCTAAAAGCTTGACTAATAATCTCGCATTAATGACCTTAAGCTTTATGTTTTGACTATTTCTTCCAATAATTTGATACCTTTGAACTTTTTAATGAAATCAAAAATGTTGAAAATATGTTTTTCATTCCACATAACTTATGAATTTCTCATTATAATACAATTTTGTCACGTGTATTTTATTGTAAACAAAATAACCTGTTAATTTCACAGCTATTTTATATTTTGAAAGAATTATTTTTATTTTAACTGGGCTTGTCATAGTAACAGCGATTACAATTATGATCTCATACTAATTAAATTTTTAATACTTTATTTATGTGAAGGTTAGTTTGGTACATTACCTGTATAATGTTATGTCAAATCAACTATCTGAAGTTCTCTATCAATAATAATCGTTGTCTTTTTTTACCCTCACTCCTAGAAAACGAGTCTAATTTCATATCATGACTATACACTAACAAGATATGTATGTATAAAACTATTTTTTTATATCAATTATTTGAAAAATCTACCTTCCATTTCGGCTGCCGAATGGCCTTTTTTTTTTATTATTATTATTCTTATTTTTTTTTATTAAGTATTAGGACAATTACATTATATTATTATATTTCATCAATGATACTTTACAACTATCCTAACATATACTCACAGTTTTTAGTGAAAAATTAAATAATCTTCATTTTGCCATCCGGAGGATTCGAACTCAGCACCTTACGCGCGAGAGTCAGACGCTTTGTTTTTTTTTTTATTTTTGAATAAAGTTTATTTGCTTTTATGTGATCTTACATTTCTTTTACAATATATGTTATTGCTTAATTTAGCCGCAATGAACTTAAAAAATAGCCAATACAATGTCTTAGGACTGTTGGTAAGTTGCTGGTCCCTAGGTGGGCAGCTCGCAACTATATTAATCTTATTACTGCAGTCTTATCAGTAGTAATACTACATTTTTTTAATTTTTTTTTATCTTACTTTTAACTTAATTTAATTTTAGTAATGATGTTTTTCTTTTCTTATATATATATAGCTTTGATGTAAAAATACAAAAACTTCATCTATGCTACGTGTCTCTAGAATAATTAAATAAAAAAAATAAAAATAAATTGACTATATACACTATTTACAATATATACAAGGTTAGAGGGCAGTCCACCTGTAAAATGAGCGAATAAACTAATTGGATCTGGTTTAGGCGTGAGGAATTAAACAATTAAAAATTACACAGTTTTTAACTATAAATAAATTAGAGATTTATTTACACTTATTTACACCTTAAATTGTAAGAAATTATACTTAATAGCGAATGCGACAAAAAACTCACGTAAAAAAGTTAACACGTGGTAGAGAGCGGTTGGATTCACGGAAATTAATTTAGATAATAATTACACGTGAATAACAATTTATTTATTCTCAATAAATAGCAGCCTTAATTTACTGACTAAATATTGAGGATAATTAGCAAAGCGATTTGAATTATATCACACAAGAAATAATTACTGAAGCGGTTTCAAAGCACGAGGTAGCAGTCTTGGATTCAGGAGCGAAAAAGACATTGTAGAAGAGAAATCACACTAGCTGGTGAACTTGGCGACTTATCGTTCGGAAAACTTGGTGTCGACGTGGCAGCCTTGCTGCATAAGACGAATTTTCCCATTGGCTTAAAAGCGCGCCAACAGGAAGTAGTTGATAGCGGATCTTCTTATTGGTTGGCCAATATAAGACGAATTATCTGATTGGCCGGCTGGTAGCGGGTTCCCATAGCGTCTTGACACGGTCCTGAGGGAGTTTTTAGTATGTGTCGGGTCTAACTAGCGAGTGATCCGGCACTCTACGCTCTCTGTACAATCGCGAGTTCGGCAGCTCCCGGACTTAGCGGAAATGCACGAAGCTTATTTAAATTAATTAAGCTCGTGACTGAACACCACCCATTGCCCTTTCTTCTCTTGAGATGCTTTCTGTGTGGCGTTTCTACTGTTAGCCACCAATATTTTTCGTTAAGTCTTCTGAAGTCAAGTTCGTCTCGTTTGGGTATAGAGGTAGAGTGGATGAAGTCGTGTCTGTAGTTATTGCTGCTGTCGGCCTGATATCTTATTCTTTTATCATTTATAAGTCTCTTATAATGGTATATGACTGGAATATTGTTGCTGTCTTGTATTAAATCTTTTTTGTCGTAGTATATAAACATATGTGGAAAAATATATCCAGAGGAATTATATTTTTCAGCTTTGGAGTCATCTATGTCACTGATATTTAATATTTCGTCGTTGTCGAGGTTGGGTAAGTTACTGTAATAGTCTCTGTTTAAGTTGATGATGAAGTTGTCGATTCTTGGGATGTCTGACTTGTCGTATAGGTCTTTGTTACTCGTTCTTCATATGTAGTTTGATGCACTCAACCTGTACATGCCAGTGCACGCTCTGAGGCATTTTTTTTCGAATATTCTTAACTTTTCCATAGTTGCCGCATTAATGTTCCACCAAATCGGTGATCCATATGTCAAAATTGGCCGGATGACTAGTTGGTAACAGATTATTTTTGCCCTGGCGTACAGATGTTTGCAATAAAAAATTCTTTTATTTGCTTGGAAAGCTTTATTGGCATTCTCAAGCTGTTTGTCGACGTGGTTGTTTAATTTAAGCAGGTGGTCCAGATGGAACCCTAGGTATTTAACATTATTCTTGTGTGGGACTGTTATCATCTCACCAGTGTCTGGGTGCTTCGTATAGAGCTGGAAGTTTCTTATTTTTGCATTTGTTCCAACGTTGCCTCTTATGGGTCTCCGGAAAAGGATGGACTCGCATTTTTCTGGGTTGATCCGAAGATTCCATTGCTGGTAAAATTGATTAATCATGTTCAGGAGCTCATTTAGCTTTTCTTTTAGCCATGTTAAATTGTTGCTGCTCATATAGGCGATGAAGTCGTCAGCAAATGCTATGCCGTACTTATCAAATTCTGAGTTCATACCAAACATTCTCAGTAGTCTGCTGGTATAGATGTTAAATAACAGGGGCGAGTTGACGGTGCCCTGTTGTAGGCCTTCTTTTATTGTGAATTCATTTCTTGAGTAATTAGTGCCGTCCCAGATCCCCGAATGTTTTGCCATGTATCATGTCGTGTATCAGTAATATGGGCCAGGTCTCGAGATTGCATCTGATCAGCGTGAATATAAGACCCGCCAGCGATACCGAGTCGAATGCTTTTTCTAAGTCTATTAAAACTGCAGCTGTATAGTCATTAAAATGTAGTCCTCTGTTAATGTCTGAAACTAGTTTGTGCGTCGCGTGTACTGTTGAGTGCTGTCGTTTGAATCCAAATTGTTGGTCCGGTATTATTTTATTATCTGTGCAGAACTTTGTTAAGATGTTGTTTATGTGAATTTCATAAACTTTGCTGAGGTTACTCGTAAGACTGATGGGTCTGTAGCTGATTGGTTTTGATGGATCCTTATTCTTCTTTAATATCGGGAGAACTTTAGCGTTTTTCCAGGCTCTTGGGAAGTATGCATTGTTTAGTGCATTGTTTATAATTATAGTCAGTGCCTGAATTAATGAAGCTGGTAAGTGTTTAAGTACTATTGCAGGGATGTCATCAGGCCTACTAGATGTCTTGTTGGGTAGTTTACTCAGGATTTTAACTAAGAAGATTGTGTTACAGAATCTCAGTTGTTGGTCTTCCTCGTTTTGAGGGAGAGAGGCTTTGTTCATACTGTTGAAAGTTAAATGTGTTGTTCGTTCCGCTCTTACTTGCTCCAACTTCTTTTTTATTTTTTCAGCAGCTTTATCTACAATTCTTTGCAGAGGTGTTCCAGCATTGAGGTATCGTGGAGAGTTATTTTTTTGATAGTGTTCACCGATTATGTTTAGTATATCTATGGGATCGGAATTTGTCATCATGTTATTTGTGTTGTTGATTACAGCTTTCGAACGATCGACTGAGGTGGGTGTGATAATGTCCGAGTTTATGTCTATTACTTGGCTTGTGATGTGTATGGTGTTACGTGGCCTTAGCATACTATTTATTTTGGGAAAGAATGCGTTTGGATCTCTGTGGTTTATTTGTTTGAGCTGATTATTCCAGTAACTGGTGATCGCTTTATTGAACTCTTTTTTTAATTCATCTTTTATTAATTTAATTATATGTTTTATTGTCTCTATTTGGATTTGGCTGGATGGAGTTTGCTGTTTTTTCAGATTGTGGAGTTTGCTGATGACGGTGGATTTATTTGCTTGTAGTTTTTTTATTCTGGAATTTACGTACTTATGAACACTGTCATGTCTTTTAATAGTCGGTAATGCTATGGCGATAGTCCTTTTTATTGCGTTTGTTATATGATCAATGTTATCATCTATTTCCTCGATAGTTAAATTTCTGTCATCTGGTGGGGTTGATGTATATTCTTTGTCGAGGACTTTAGTGAATTTTTTCCATTTTGTTGCTTTAAAATTGTATCGTAGTTTTTCCATGTTGTATTAAAGGCAAGTATTCAATACAACATGGAGAAGATGAGAGCCCTGTGATCGCTGTCATAATCTACTGATTTGATTTTGTCATTAGTTAGGTCTTGTAAATTTAGGTCTGTTATGCAGCAGTCTAGATATGAATGACTTGGTGTGTATGTTGGTTCATTTGCTGGATAAATTTTTGCTCTGTATATTGGCGCTGATTCTTTTTCCCATTTTATTATATATTTTCCGCGCTCATTGATTTTAGAGTCACCCCAGTCCAGTCTTCTGGTATTGATGTCACCAGCAATAAGGTAAGTATGATCTTTGTTTTTGAGGTTTAATTTAATAAAAAGTTTATTTAACTCATCGACGAATGCCTTTTTATTTTCTGGAGTCGCATATAAACTTATTATATAGGTTTTGTTATTTGGATTAGTTGCGTCTGTTAGACAAATGATCGTATATTCTAGTGTTTTGTTATTTATTGATGATGGTTGACTTATTTTCTGATATTTTACACTGTTTTTAATTATTATGGCCGCACCTCCACCTTGTTTAGATCTAGGTCTGTCTGTTCTTATTATGTCATTATCTCGGAGTGTGAATTTGTGTCTGTCATTTAATTTTGTTTCACTGACTAGTACGATGTCTGGTTTGTGCTGGTTGATTCTGGTAATTAGTTCATATCTTCTTTTATTTGTTTGTATTGAGTTTACATTTATAGACATGATTTTAAGTGTATGTTGATTATCATATGTTTTATTAGTGTTATTAGTCTGTTGTTGTTGGTGTTGTGTTATTGTTTGTGTATCCATTATGGGAGCCCAAGATAATTATATAAGAAGTCAAGTCTCTGTGCGTTGAATTCAAGATTCTGAAGTTTTGTATTCATTGAACGGATCTCCTTTGTAAGGTTTAAAAATTCCCGTTGTAGTTCCATTGCCCATGGAGGTGGTTCTAAAATGTTAAAAGTTGGTGGTTGGGATTGTGGTGGCATTTGACTTTGAGCTTTATTTATCAGGTTTTCAGGTACATGTCCTAATACTGCGTTACTATATGGAATATTTGGCTGTGTAAATCTGTTTGTCGTTGCACTAATTTTGTTTATTCTATCTTGGTCTGCTTCTCTGTTTTTTTTAGCTGTTTCTGTTTCTGCTCTTTTGAAAATTTGAGATAGGGGCAGCCTTGATAGGAAGCTGGATGACCAGTTTCTTTGCAATTGGTACATTTTAATTTATCTTTGTCATCACTTTCTGCTATTTTGCATTCATCTTTTGGATGGTTCTCACCACATTTCACACACCTGTAATTCATGTCACAATTAGTGTAAGGGTGGCCAACGCATTGGCATCTTTTACATTGGAGTATTTTTGGTTTACGTAGCCTCTCCCACTTCACTTTTTGACAAGCTAGTCTCCTAACTTGTGTTAAATTTTTTAAAATGCTGTCAGGTGATATTTGTATGATAAAGTGTTTTCGCGTACCTTCATGTCTTGTTGGTAGGATTTTTACTTTTGTTACCTGGACGTTAGGAATGTTTAATTCCTCGATTTCTTCTTCTATCATCGCCTCAGTGAAATTACCTACAATATTTTTGACCAGGATCGTAATTGGTTTATCATCTTTTTTGGAGTAGAAGTAAAATTCTAATTTATTTTTTAAATAACTTTTTATTTTATCATATGTGTCATGATCTTTGGTTGTGATAGTTTGTTTATCGTGGTTAGCATATATAGTAAAAGAGTTCTTGTCGATTTTATTGGTTAAAATTTGGTTTATCGTGTTGTTTATGTCATCACTGTATATAAATATCGGTGGAGGTCTGTATTTATATTCAATTTGCTGTTCTTTTGGAGTTGAGTTGTTTGGAGTATTTGTGGATCTGTTGTTAGTCATGTTGATTATTGGGTCGTCATTATTTTGATCGCCATCTAGTACCTCGTAATGGTTCTCGGTTATCATACAGTCTTCACTATCTGTAGGAGGTAAATTTTTTACTGGATGTTTGGGAAATTGCCATCTCTCATTGTCATTAATTTCTGGTTTATCAACCGATGATGTCGTGGCGATGCTTTCACTGTTATTTTGTTTATTTCTCGGTTTTGCATTATTTAAGTTTAGTTTGGAGTTAATTTTAGACTCTTTGAATATTCTATCTAGTTCAAGAGATTCCAACCTGGATTTTCCGGTGATGTTTTTCGCTGTTTTATATATTCTCACTACCTCGTTTGGTTCTTGCACGGCTTTTCTCTTGTTGGCTGGTAGGCCCGCCATCTTGGGCGTGTGCCCGTGTTGGTCAATGGTGTTTATGTTTGTTTTTTATCCGGATTATTGAACTATTGAACTATCAATTCACACAATCACAACAAACTCCCACCTTATGATAGTTTAATAATCGTTTTGAGCTGAATTTTTAGTTTTTTTATTAACTCACAATCTGGGTAATAATAAAAATCAGCTGAGATCGCTCTCACTTAGATGTTCACTGTAGCGCTGCTGCAGTGAGACTAGAGTCAGACGCTTCACCGCTACGCTACGGAACCAGTAGGAAAGTTTTGGTTTAGTTGTGCTTCTAGTACTTCGTTTTCATATTGAATTAATATATGCAGTCAATTGCTTATAGATTGATCTAAACAAGATAAATATGTGACTCTTTCTATAAATAAATTTTTTTATCGAATCGATAATATAAAGACTTCCATTCAAATATCGTTCGATATTTTGTAACAAATACATTTATATTCTTGTCGAACATTTTTCAGTTTTAATGTGCGTGCGTGAAATTATTCCTACAACCTCATCGGATTCTCTCTCCAAGAAACTAGTCGGTTGACACGACACGTTCGGTATTATAGGAAACTACTTTTGTTTCATTGAAATATGTAAAGTTGTCAAACCAAACGTTTCAAGAGTTTCAGTAAAATTTCTAAAAATTGAGAAGTTTGCTTCAACAAGTTTTTATTTTTAAATCAAGTATATCCACACTTTAATTAAAATATATTTTACTATTCAATCAAATGTTAGTTTATTTACTGTCAAACTTAAAAACTTTAACATAAACTCTTAATCAATTTCTCATAATCGACTAGAGATTTTAATTCAATAAAAGTGATTTTCTTGAGACAAACTAGTTTTTGTTGGTTCAAACGAATTTGGTTTCACTGAAGGGGAAATTCGTCAAACTCCTAGGGCGTTTGATGTCAGTACCTTACTTTTTACAGTGTAAGTTTTCATATATCTAATGAATTATTTATATTTTTAATTTTGTTATCAATACCTGATCAAAATTATTTATGCTACTGCTGTTGATACAACAGACTTTGAAACAAATAAATAATTCGTTAGATATACGGCAACTTATTCGTAAAAATTATTTTCACCCTTCGTAGGTCGCATAATGAGCGCGGCGCCGCCTTTTTTGCATTTTTTTTTTTCTTGAAATTGAGTTCATTGATAATTTTGAAAAAAATTAAGTACATTCTTTAACCTTTCTGAAAATTGTGACGTTATCAATAGGCATAAAAATATATACAACGTAATTGAAAAAAGTAATTTTCGGAACCGGGCGGCGCTATGCCGCCCGGTGCGAGTGAGCCTCCGAGAGATTTTCTAACTGCGCTGTTACCAAGTGTCGTTACCGCCACTAGTTCAGTCTGTTTTAACGCATGTGAGGTACCAAAATAAAGTAATGGTTGAGGTTAGTTTTTACTGTTTATATTATAACTTATGTGATTTGTTTAAAATAATGTGATAATTACACTCGTATTAAATATTATTTATATAAAAATAACGAGCAACCTGCAATCACTACGTGACTGGCCAAGTATTACTACTAAATTTATGAAATACACAAAAAAAAAAAGGATTTCTTGCCGCGAAAAATTCTTACTTGCGGCAAAAAATTTTATGCATTATGAATTGAATACAAAAATTTTCTTTGGGCAAGAAAAAATTTTTTCAGGCCCAGAAATGATTTCTTGCGCTAAGTAATTTTTTCTAGTTCTAAATAAATTTTTGTTTTCAATTCACAATGAAAAAAATTTCTTGGAGTAAGTTAAATTTTTCTTTAGGCGAGTAAAGATTTTTTGCGTCAATAAATCCTTTTTTTTCTGTATACGCTCTTTTGGCTTTGAGAAGCTTTCTAAAACCAAAAGGGAGTATAAAAATATGTAATTTTAGAATAAGTAACGCGATACAAATAATATAGCTATATATTCGGTGACGTTCAGTCGTATTTAGTGACAGAATAATTAAAATATTTATTTATTTATTTATTTAAAGAAAATAAATACGATCGTCGTTTTTCCCTCGTAATTTAAATGTAATTCGAATGATATAGATAAATCACTTTATGTCAATACTTGGCAATAAAAAAAGAGTTCAAATTATGAAAAGGCACAAATTCACGTCAAGACCTTTTTAACGATCCCAAATTTAATGACATTAATAAATTTTATCATATAGGTGTAGCAGGAATAAAATTTTCCTTATTCTCTTAATAATATAGATAATAAAAATACAATTGGTAAGTAAATTATTTTATAATACATCATACTAAAATTAACAGATGTCTGGTTTTATATATTACTAATTATTTAAATAAAAAAAAACAAAAAAATTTTCTGATAAACAAATTTTAAAAAAACAAACAATGAATGCCAATTTCTAAATTATTTTTTTTTAATCTTTCGACTGACAAAAAAATATAAAAAATGGTCAGATATCTGTTTATATCAGAATTATGTTAAATTTAATAATGTCACATGTGATAAAAATAAAAATAACAGAAAAAAATTTTATTATTCAATTAAATTCATGATAAAATATAAAAATAAAATTATATCTAATAATAAAACATTGAAAAAATATTTTTGTCTCACAAGGAAATACTATTAGTTTACATTTGGCAACAGTGCGTACGTTTTAACACGGCGGCAGATCGCTCACCATGCGACCGACTTAGTACGGAAAAGACACCCCGCATGAAAAAAATGTATATCCTTAAATTATACCGAATAATATAACACAGTTTATATCACAATATAATTATTTATATAAGAAGTCATATATATTAAAATAACTATTTGTTTGCCGTCTTAATTATATAATTATATATTTTCAAAGTATACAAATATGGTATATAATATTATATGTTAGCATATATTCAAGCTGTATGAACTCTATATATTGAAAATTATATTACAAACATATAAGTGATTTTATAGTATTAATATATATTATCGACTTATAAAATTTGAAGTCTAAAAGGTTTATTCCAAGCCTAAAAAAGTTCAATTTAGTTTTTTATAGTCAGAGTCGTAGGTTGACATCCCCTGATTGAAACGCAGACTTACATATAAATATCTATGGTCAGATCTACTTAATATGTACTGAGATATCTGTTCTTTTTTTATTAATCTATAGTTTTATTTTCTTTTCTGAGTTAAACTGATAAATTAAATATTCACTTTGCCGATTAAAAAAATATTGACATTATATATTTTTAAGTATATTATCCAATATATAATGCGAAATGTTGGAAAAGTATAATGAAAATTATTATTTTTTTTATAACAGTAACTATACTTTAAAATATATGTCTCGATTATATTTCGTTATATTGGAATTTATAACCGGCAAATAATATTTTGAAAATATACAATGCTCTATAATAAAATATATATTTTCTTTTATAGCTTATGTTATAAGAAAAAATATACTTTCGTTATATGAAGATTATATCCAAGCATACATAAATTTTTGCCGTTTTATATAATTATATATTTTCGTATATAAAATAAAAATATACATTTTTTTCATGCGGAACGCTACCTACGAAGGGTTAAACAAAGCAATTTTCGGGATCTTTAAAAATTTATAACTCGGTTCAACCTTTCAAGCTCTGTAACTCGAGTGTCATTAGTCGTACCTGCTTGGCTCTTATAAACTCTTTTGTAGCAAATCTCGTGCTTTAACAAAACTTTATACTGCTTTTTTTCAAAAAAAATTTTTCACACCAAAAAATCAAGTTGGAACCGGAAAAAAAAAATTTTCCCATGTTATATAAATGGGAAATTGAATAGCTGGAATTTAAAGTCAAAATATAAATTATTAAATGTCACTCGATATCTTAGAAATTCCACGAAAGAGGTATCAGCTGAGCTACTTTTTAGTAAAATTTGGCAATTACTAATAATAATAATGATTTTAAAAAAATTTAGGGTTTAAATAACATCTAAAAGTTTCGAATGATTTTCAAGTATGAATAGCTTGATTCAATGCGAAATAAATAACTCGTATAAGTTCGAACTAATCACATACATCTAACGCGTAGTTATCTATTATCATATTTGATAGCACACTATCTGTTTTTATACTATATTATATAACATGTATGTCCATATGTGGGCATATATGGCCATATATAGACATTCAGATTTTTTATATAAAAAATTTGAGCTGAATATTACAATTACTTATAATCAGGATGTTATAGTGTAAAAAAAATAGGAAATCTTTTTGATATCACTAACAGCATATTGATGATTATATTTTGCTTTTTAAAAAGTGATTATATTTTTTCAATCTTACGTAGCACAACTAAACTTCATTGTAACTGTCGGTTGCATAGCCTAGTCGTCAAAGCGTCGGTCTCCGTACGGAAGGTCCCGGGTTCGAATCCTACTAAAGCGGGTGCGGTCATTAATAAGTCTATTGTTTTTTCTCTGAATTAAACATTCACAATTCGATCAGGAATTCAATTATTCGCATATCTGATAATCTCTACGTTGCCAAAATAATTTTTAAAAAAATTAATTTAGTTAAAATTTCGGTACATAGTCATATCAAGTCATATATGGCCGTATCAAGCTATGTATGGTCATACATGGCGATATGCATGGTCATACATGGCGATATGCATGGTCATACATGGCGATATGCATGGTCATACATGGCGATATGCATGGTCATACATGGCGATATGCATGGTCATACATGGTGGAATGTATGGTCATACATGGCGATACGTGGCCAATTTCCATACATGGCCATATATGGAGCATTCATATATGGTCAAATATGATTCATTTTTCACGGGTTACCAACAATACTAGAAAATCGATAGATAAATTTTTTTTTATGAAATCGATTGTTATAGGCGTTTGCGGGGGCGTAAGAAATAAAAATTTTCGCGTTTTTTGACTAAGAAACCTACAGACTCGAAATTTAAAATGTATATTACCAACATTACAAAAAAATCGGTAGCTAAATTTTTTTTTATAAAATCGATGGTTATAGGTGTTTGCGGGGACGTAGGAAATAAAAATTTTCGCGAATTTTTTAGAAGAGGCCTATGGATTTGTAATTTGAAATGAAAATCATCTACGATACGAGAAAATCGATGGCTCACTTTTTTTGTAAAATCTATTGTCATAGGGATGTGTGGGAGCGTAAGAAATTAAAATTTTCACGTTTTTAGGGGAAAAGACCTACAGACCCGAAATTTTAAATGAATATTACCTACAATATTACAAAATAAATGGTGTAAATTTTTTAAAAATAATCTACCCGGGTGGGGTTTTGCGTGGGCATGAAAAATGCAAATTTTCATGTTTCTTGACCAAGAGAGCCACAGACTTTTCGAAAATCGACTCTGTCGGGGCTTTTGGGGGAAGGGGGGGGGGGGGGGTAAGCATAGAAAATTTTTACGTTTTTTGGCCTGAGAGCTACAGACTTGGAATTTTAAATTAAAATTACCTAGAATACCAGAAAATAAATGGTGTGAATTCAATTTTTTCAATTGACACTGGTGGGGTTGTGCGGGGGCGTAAGAAATAAAATTTTTTACGTTTTTCGGCCAAAAGACCTACAAACTTGCAATCCTGATTGAAAATTACCTTGGATACAAGAAAATAAAAGGTGTAAATTTTTCTTATTAAATTGACACTGGTGAGGCTGTAAAAAAGCGTAAATAATGAAAATTTTTACGTCTTTGATCAAAAGACTTACAGCCTTGAAATTTGAATTGAATGTTACCCTGGTAGGAAAGGACCATTGGCCAAGGCTTGGACCAGGCATTAGCCAGTCGTCATGCCAGAGTCCCGATTCTTGGCACAATCCTTGGTCAAGCCTTGACTGAACCATTGGATGAGCATTGGTCCAAGCCTTGAATGATGTCTATGTCCCAAGCCTTGGGGAACAAAATATCAAGCCTCGGCCGAGTCTTGGGAAACGAAAAATAGAGCCTTGGCCCAAGTCTTGGGAAACAAAAAATCAAGCCTCGGCCAAACCTCGGGAAGCAAAAAATCTAAGGCTCATCCGATGCTCGACCTAAAATATTATTATTTAAATTAATGAATATAATTAAAAAAAAGTTTGATCACACTTTTATTGACATTACATTGGAGTGTAATTAACTAATTACTGAATTAATGGGAAATAACGAATAAAATTATTTTGGGGGCTACCGGGGTTCGAACTGAGATCCTTCTGATTACTAGGCCGGGAAGCCTATTCACTGTGCTAAATCTGATGTCCAGATAATCATGATTTATTTGTTTGTTAAATTATTTAAATACAATTTAATTCAAAAATATTAGATCGTAAAGATGATAGGTGTAATGTAGTTTTATTTAATGAACTTGAAATTGTCTGATGAGTAATGACTTGTAATTTTATGATTTAATATAAATAAATAAATTAAGAGTAAGATCAAGTAGCACTACTCAGGAAGGGAAGGGGGCAAAAGGGGTAGGGTAGGCAAAACGGAGTACCCCCAAAATATTTAAAAAAGAAAAAAAATTTTTTTTTTCGTCTAATTGCTATAAATCCGATATATTTTTGCATTTTTAGCCCTACGCATGGCACCTGGGGCAAAATGGACAATCCAAAAATTCTGAAAAAATGATTCTTTCATATTTTTATCGTCAAATTAAAAAAAATTTAATATATTAATCCATTTTTCGGCTGATTCTCTATAGCTGGGGAAAATCCGCCACTAAAAATATTCGAAAATAATATTTTATTTTTTAATTGATAAAATTTTTGAAATAATGCAAAATAATCTGTAATCAGAAAAATCAAAAAACACGTTTTTTGGGTTTAATATAATGACAAATAAAAAATATCAGATTGTTTTTTTTTATTAAATAACAATTAGTAATTACGCTAATCAGGGGGAAACGATTTATTAACCCAATGATGGGAAATGTAATTTTTCTTTATGTATATTACATATAAAAAATTTGATTTTAATGAAATTTGATCAACTTTCAGAAATTTTTTTTTTTCAACTTTTTTAAAGGGTATCCCATTTTGCCCGCCAAAAATAAAAATTTCATGTTAACTAAAGTTTTGTGTATAGCATTAACTAATTAAATGAAAATTATTGATATTAATCGTATACTCGGTAGACCGTTATGCCCTGGTCTTCTCTATATAGATACATGTAAAGTTGATAATTTTGATAATAAATACAAATTTAACCCAGGCTGAGGCATTGGCCAATGGTCAGCTGCCAAGGCTCGGCTTGACAAAAATTAAACTATCGGGCCTGGCCCTGGCCGAGGCTCGGGCCAATGGTCACTACCCAAGGCTCGGCTTAATTTAATGAAACCAATGGACCAAGCCTCGACCTAGACTTGGGCCAATGGTTAGCTGCCAAGACTTGGCTTAACGTAATCAAACCACTGGGCCAAGCCCTGGCCGAGGCTTGGGCTTATAGTCAGCTGCCGAAGCTTGGCAAGTGACAACAGGGCCAAGACTCGGCCTATAGTTAGCCGTGGCGATTCCTACCTGGGTAGTTAAGATACTAGAAAATAAACAACAATACAATTAAACTTTTTTCATTGAAAATTTACTCCTGAATCAGTAGTAGTCTTTGTTTTTATAATTCAGCTGTTATAGGGTTAGCCAGAGTATTTTAAATTGTCTTTATCCTGTGGTTTTACTACTTAAAACTTTTTTTTACATAGAAAAGTGCAAGCGAGTCCGTACTTACGCAGATAGGAATCGCCAAGGCTGACTATAGGCCGAGCCTTGGCCCTATTGTCACTTGTCAAACTTTGGCAGCTGACCATTGGCCCAAGCCTTGGCTAGTGCTTGGCCCAATGGTTTGATTACGTTAAGCCAAGTCTTGGCAGCTGACTATTGGCCCAAGCCTAGGCCGAGCTTGGTCCAATGGTTTGATTAAATTAAGCCGAGCCTTGGCTAGTGATCATTCGCCCTAGCCACGGCCAGGACCAGACCCTATGTTTTGATTTTTGTTAAATCGAGCCTTTGCTGCTGGTCATTGGCCCAAGGATCGTCCGAGGCTTGGTCCAATAATTATACAATGTTTATCTGAGCCTTGAGGAAGGACCATTGGCCCAAACCTCAGCCGAGGCTGGGCCTGATAGTTTATTTTTTGTCAAGCCGAGCCTTGGCAGCTGGCTATTGGCCAATGCCTCAAGTTAAATTTTTATTCAATATTAAAACTATCAACTTTACATGTGTCTATGTACATGTATATAGAGAAGACCAGGGCATGACGGTCTACCGAGTATACGATTAATATTAAGAGTTAAAATTTTCTAAAAGTTAAAATTATTTGATATACAATAATTTTCATTTAATTAGTTATTGCTATCTACAAAACTTTAATAAACATAAATGTTAAATAAACAATATAGTAGTGCTACTTAATCTTACTCTTATTTATTCATTTACATCAAATCATAAAATTACAAATTAATAAATATATGTCATTGCTCATCAGACAATTTTCGATAAAAGTGCGATCAAACTTTTTTTTAATTATATTTATTAATTTAAATAATAATATTTTAGATCGACCATTGGGCGAGCCTTAGTTTTTTTGCCCCCCGAGGTTTGACCGAGGCTTGATTTTTTGTTTTCCAATTTTTCATTTCCCAAGGCTTGGCCGAAGCTTGATATTTTGTTTCCCAAGGCTTTGAACATGGACATCATCCAAGGCTTGGACCAATAGTTCAGCCAAGGCTTGACCAAGGCCTTCCGACCAGGGATCGTATATATATATTAGGGTGGCGCAAAAAAACCGACTATTTTTTTTTTTTCGATCTCGCATAAAAATTTGTTTGTTTACGATGTTTTAAGAAGCCTCTCCAAAAATCAGCTCGATAAAAAATTTTTAAGAGGTCGCTCACGAATTTTGAAAATATCAAAAATGCATGAAATTCCGATTTTTGATTTCAAAATTTTTTTTTTCTCGTGGCAACAATAGTTTATATTTGTAAAATCATGACTATGCTGAAAATTTCAGCCCAAAATTTAAATATTTAAACGGCGCTCAAGAATTTTGAATATTAACTGATAATATGTAACTAATAGTTTGAATTAGTTTTTGTATTTTTTTATAACTCAATTATTGTCATTTTAGGAAAATACAACTTTTGTAGAACCAAAAATATACAGGACAGTCTTTAACAATAAAATTTGGTAAGTTTTGAATAAGCGAAAAAATCTACAAATTGAATTAAAAAATGAATAAGTATGTAAAAAACTTATTATTTCTATTTCTCGAGTTTTATTTTCATACATTGTCATGTAAATTGATGGTGAAAAAATCGAGAAGCTTTACTATTAATATTCAAGGGTCGCTCGAAAACGTCCAAATGACAGCACTCGAAAACATTCAAAATTCTTGAGCGAGGTTTAAATATTTGAATTTTGGGTTTAAATTTTCAGCGTTGTCATGATTTTACAAATATAAACTATTGCTGCCACGAGAAAAAATAAATTTTGAAATCAAAAATCCAAATTTCAATAATTTTTTATATTTTCATAATTCGTGAGCGACCTCTTAAAAATTTTTTATCGAGCTGATTTTTGGAGAGGCTTCTTAAAACATCGTAAACCAACAAATTTTCATGCGAGATCGAAAAAAAAAAATAGTCGGTTTTTTTGAGCCACCCTAATATATATATATATATATATATATATATATATATATACGGCAAACGCCGACCCGATAACTTGAAATGCGCCTGAGCTAAAGAGAATTGAAAAAATAATCCTAACTTTCCTGTATATTTCAAATGGGGAAACTTCAAAATGAAATGTTTAATACTTAAAACTAGAATTAAGGGCTGAAACTTTGAGTGAATTTTTTTTGAATATTTACAACAACATTATTAAGTGGGAGTGAAAAAAAAAATAGTCGTTCCAAATGAACAACCCTAATATATATAGTAATATGTTTTAAACGGTTGTTTGGATGTTGAATTAAACTAGAATTCCTTAAATATAGTAGTGATGAAAAAATATACCTTAAAAGTATTTTTATCATCAATTTGAAATATAAAATACCATTTCATTTATAAAGATAGATTTTATAAAGATTTTAAATTTGATGTAAATCTGATGGCGATAAAAAAATGTATATATAATATCCAATGAAGTACAGTAAGAAAATACTTGGGATTAAAGTCTGCTAGGCAAGATGAAATCAGTTCTAAGTTCGATAATTTAATCAGATAAAAAATTGAATAACAAAAAGTAACCGAGTAAATCCACGTGTATAAGTAATTTTATTTATCAAACATGCTATCTTTTTTATGCATAATTTGTTTTTTTTTAACTTTCCGCTAAGAAAATTGAAAATTTTCAAAAATTTGGGAAGTCATTGGTTTCGGTCCGATTTTCGAAAATCGAATTTTTAAGAGATCTTGACGTTTTGAGATTCTAGAAAGCTATTCTGACTAATTTCAAGATGATGTCCGAGTGTATGTATGTATGCATGTATGTACGTACGTAAATATGTATGTATGTATATACGTACATAAATATGTATGTATGTATGTACGTAAGTAAATACCTGTAACTTTTGAACGGATCCACTGATTTTGATCGTTAAGAATTCAATAAAACGCTTTGATTGCCACCTTAACTGCCTCAATCGGTTAATTCGTTCGAGAGATGGTTGGAGAAAAAATGGTAAAAAACGTTTTTTTTTCGAAAACAAAGACATACAAAAGTATTTTCGAGCTCGAAAATGTATTGACTACGATTTTCTCAAGCTCAAGGAGCTCGAAAACAGCGGAAAGTTTCGGAGCCGGCCCGCAGGGTCAACTGATAGACCGATTTTTTCTTTTGTGATCCTTGACACATTGATTATTATGTCATCGTATCTGACTTAAAAAAAAATTTCCTCAATATGCTGTGCTTAGAGTTATTCACAATAATGTATTTTTATTTTTTAAATATAAATATTTTTTAAAAATAAACAGTCACCACATTTTTATTTCGTTTAAATAATATAACTATAATCAATAATGAGACTTCATTAATAGTTAATATGAATTAGTATGTAAATAATAATGCAATTTAATTTTTTTGATTATAAATAAGTTATGACAGATTCTTTTACATATGTATAATTCTTGTTGAGGTTTAATATATTTTATAATGATGTATGCAATGATGACACACACACAAACACACGCACACACATACACCCTTGGAATAAGTACACGAATAAATGACAAGAAATACAAGAGTAAATGAGTTTCAGTAGGTACTAGTGTGGATATCGTGGCTCGTAATTTTTAACGACACGCACGAAGTTGCATATTCTCCTTCTACTACTACTAGTAAAATTACTACTACAGCAAGAACTTGAAATACTCTGACTATTACTATTACTACTACTACTACTACTACTACTACTACTACTACTACTACTACTACTACTACTACTATTACTTCTACTACTGCTACAAATAGTAATAATACTACCACTATGGCTATAGTAGTATAAAGAGGACAGTATGAGAAGTACCTGAATCTCCGTCCCTATATATAACCGGTGTTTTTTTTTACCCGCTTAAAATGCTTTTACAAAACGACAAACGCTTCATGCACGTCGACCCCTCAGGATCCACTACGTTTTCATCGTCTAACGAACCCTACAATACTGTACGCTACAGAAAACTCAGCTTAATTAAAGATTATAACGCGTAAAATGAATTCGAGCAAACCACAACGACCGGTGTGTTGCGTACTCACTACCTTTCAGACGTGCTAAATAATACGCTCATGGGAGTAGAGTTGCGACGCGCTAGTAATGTCAAGCTTTACGATGCCTGAGAGCTTGTAAAAATAATCATCATTTCTGTACTTTACTTAAATTAAACTCTAAGTATGTATATAAACATGGATACTTTTTTTTTTTTTATTTATTATTATTTTTGCCAGAAAAATATAAAAATTAAAACATTAATATTTTATATATATAATAATTTAATAATATAATATCTAAATTTTATAACTTGCTTACACTGAGAAAAAAATTTTCTTCTGACAACAAAATGATTTGATTGCCCAATGCCAATCATATATTTGGTTGTTTTGACTAAATATTTAATAATGCACTAACAAAACAAGTTATTAGTAACTAGAAAATATTTAGTTAAGATAATTACGCGTTAAGCAGCAAGCATAAATTAATCACCTATAGAGCTTATAAAGTAGTCATAATGAAATGTATTAGTGAGCCTTAGAGAATGAGTTATTAATAATAATTAAATGTTATTTTGAAATGACAGAATATTAATTTAACAATTAAATAAATGCATATTTATAAAAATTATTTATTTCCTAGACACGTACTTTTTTTTTTGTACTATGACAAACATTGTTTAAGGAAATGCTTATATTTGTTTTATCCGGCTTAGCCTTAATAATTAATCTTAACATTTTGTTTTGTATAGTTTGTATTTTTTTTATAAATGTCTTGGCAACATTACTCCAGACTGAGTTAGCATACAAAAGTATTGGCTTAACTAATGCTTTGTATAGTGTTAATTTGTTTTTTGTTGATAACTTACTCTTATAGTTAATTAATGGGCTATAAGGTTTTTAATTTGCCAAG
Source organism: Microplitis deprimator (assembly GCA_964016945.1). NCBI lineage: Eukaryota > Metazoa > Arthropoda > Insecta > Hymenoptera > Braconidae > Microplitis > Microplitis deprimator. The sequence goes on along the minus strand of OZ024711.1, from coordinate 9,431,080 downwards.
CTTTATTGCACGCTTGCGTTATGTGTAGATTATATGATAGTTTCTTATCTAATATCATACCTAAATACTGAGTAGTTTAGTTCGTGGGCTAAAAAAATAGTCTATTTTTGGGAATTTCTTGCGAGTTTACCATGGAAGATAAATATACAAACACTGCTAAGGATGATAAATGAAGTTCTAAATGATAAAAAAAAAATTTTTTTTCATTTATTTTTATAAGTATGTTCATACAAATGATATACTCTAACGAAGCGCCATAATTTAAAGGCAGATCGGCTCAATCACGATATCTCAGCCACAGCTTATCTAAAACAAAAATATCGGAGTGTTTTAGATTTGGCATGACAGTGGCTACGAGATAAAGTAGCGATATTAATTTTGGACCATTTTTACTAATTTTAACTAACAAAAATTTAAAAAATTTTAAAAAAGTGTTTTTTTTCGCTGTTATTTGTAAAAAAAAATTAGTTAAAATCAAAATTTTATTAGGGTTACAAATAAGTTTCCGCCGTTTTTTAACACAAATTAAATATTTATTATAGAAGAACGGTAATATAAATTTATTTAAAATATTGCCCATCACTTGCAACCACTTTTTCCCATCTCTCAGGCAGCATTCGAATCCCCTGTCTGAAGAACTCCTTGTCTTTTGAGGCTATCCATGAATCAACCCAATTTTTGGTATCCTCATAAGATGTGAACCGCTGCGCCGTCAGAGCATGTGCCATGGACCGGAACAGGTGATAATCGGACGGTGCAATGTCTGGTGAATACGGAGGGTGGGGTAACACTTCCCAATCAAGTGTTTCCAAGTACTTTTTCACGGGAGCCGCAACATGTGGACGATCATTGTCATGCAGAAGAATAATTTTTTCGTGTCTAGAATAGTAATGAGAGCGTTTTTCCTTCAGAGCTCGGCTCAATCTCATCAATTATGTTCGATAGAGGGCTCCAGTAATTGTTTCACTCGGATTAAGCAACTCATAATACACTACACCTAGCTGATCCCACCAAATACACAGCATAAGTTTTTTTCCGTGAATATTCGGTTTTGCTGTTGATGTTGACGCGTGGCCAGGTAATCCCATGATTTTCTTCTGTTTCGATTGTCATAATGTATCCACTTCTCATCACCAGTTATGATACGATGTAAAAAACCCTTTTTTTATGTCTAGCTAGCAGCATTTCACTTAAGCATAATCGGCGTTCAATATCTCTCGGCTTTAATTCGTACGGAACCCAATTTCCTTGTTTATGAATCATTCCTAATGATTTTAAACGATGTGAGACTGCTTGCTGAGTGACTTCTAATGTTAGAGCAAGTTCTTTTTGTGTTTGAGATGAATCTTCCTCCAATAATTCCTCCAATTCTGCATCCTCGTAAATTTTTGGCCTTCCACTGCGATGTTTGTCTTCTACGTCGAAATCACCGTTTTTAAACTTTTGAAACCACTCTCGACACGTTCTCTCACTCAAAGCACCCTCACCATATGCTTCTACGAGCAATTGATGCGCCTCAGCAGCAGATTTCTTTAAATTAAAGAAATAAACTAATATTTCCTGCAAATGACGCTTACTTGGCTCAAATTTTGACATTTTCAACTTATAAAAATTATATTTTACCAATATAAAATCAATGATATTAATAGGTTATGTTGTTCTTGAATGTCCAAACTATTTTTTAAGCTGGTTATCATCTGCGAAAGCTAACCGAAACTCCGTGCCGCGCCATCTACAATAAAACTGCGGAAACTTATTTGTACTCCTAATAATAAGATTTTAGTATATCCTATAAGTACTTATGTGTAGAATATGTAGTTAAAATTTTAGAATCATCAGCCCACTGGTTCCTGAGAAATCGTGATTGGCGTCAGCAAAAACGTTGTTTTGAGATAAACATGTTTAAAGTTTTTTTTAATCAAAAAAAAAATCTTACCAAAATTTAATCTGCGATGCCTGCACCATACGAAGTGCCTTTTTCTTGCTCAAAACTTTTGTTTGCTTCTAACTTGGCCTTCTATTTTTCCGTACTGCTCTCTATTGATGTGTCCAAGCTGTGGCGGTTCACATATTCGATTCGCGTAAAACTGTGGTTGTCGATTGACCTTTAGATTCAGAAAAATACACTTACACTGCTCGGATCTCAAAAAAAAATTGGCACTATATGCTTGGATACATATGCATTAAAAAAATGTAAAAAAACGAAAACGATTTTTGAAAAATGACCAAATAGACTACACCCTTAACTTTAAGTTTAGGTTTAATTATTTCATTTTTTATTATAATATGGAGATCGTTCTCAGTCTTCTTGATGTTTTTCTTATGACTAAATATAATAAGCTTAGTCTCTGCTGCATTAATTTTAATTTTCCATCTATTGTAGTGTTCTAAGAAGCGATTGAGCGTGGCCTGAATTTTATCAATTGCGTTTTTCTTATTCCAAGAGGCTATATACAGCTGTATCATCAGCAAATAGGGCTGTTTCTGTTTCATGATCTATGGGAAGATCGTTAATGTAATAAGAGAAGAACACTGGCCCAAGGATTGATCCCTGGGGTACCCCTGCTACTATGTGTTGGATACTAGAGGAAGCTATATTTATGGATACTTTGAATGTTTTATTTTTTAGATAGCTTTGTGGGAGTTTGATTAGATATAGTGGTAAATTTATTAGATACATCTTATATATAAGGCTTCTATCCGAGACTGTGTCAAAGGTTTTCTCTATGTCAAGGAGTATCTTAGCTATTGACTTATCGATGTTGAAAGGTGTTGAAATATAATTCGTTATACGAGTCAGCTAATGTATAGTGCTTTGTTTCTCTCGAAATCTAAATTGTTCTTCGATCATGATGTTATTATTTTTCTCGAATTTCTTGATTCTATTAAGAATAATAATTTCAAATAGTTTCCCGAAGATTGAGAGGAGACTAATAGGCCTATAATTTTAGGGAATTAGTCTGTCTTTCCCGGGTTTCGAGAATGCTAAGACATTTGCTTTTTTCCATTCCGTAGGGAAATGAGATAGGATCATACAGACGTTAAAAATGTACATCAATTGCACTATGGCTTTTTTTGGGATATTTTTAAAAATGATATTTTGTATGTTGTCAGGTCCCAGCGGTTTTTTGAGTCGTATTTGTCTAATGGCTTTAATTATAATATATGCAAGTATTTGTCAGGTTGACGCTGTTGCGCGGTAAGTTCGTGTTTGATATGTTTCTGTTTGTGGCGTTGACCAGTTTTTCTGTTTCGTCATCTCCGTCGTTTTCTGTTAAGTGGTGTACCTGCTCGAAGTTATATACTAGTGCATTGGCCTTCTCTTCATCGGAATAAGCCATCCCATGTCGTCCGTGTAGTGTTGGTATTTTGTTGTCAAGTTTATTGGTAAACGATTTAGCTGTTTTCCAAATCGTGTTATCTTTGTCTTTCAAATTTTCGAGTTTTTTGTCCCATTTGTCGTTGTCGAATGCACGCATTTTATTAGTTATTGTGTTTGTCAGCCTGTTTTGTTTTTGTTTTTTATATTGTTCTAGTCTAGTTTTTTGATATTTAGGTCTAAGGTTCCACTGAAAATTCTGATAAAAGCTGTGACTGTTTTTTGGATTATAATGGTAATATCAGCCACCACTGGTACCGTTTTTTTGTTTCTTCTTACTTGCTTCAGGCTGAAATAGAGTATCTTGTTCCATAATATTGAAGTTACCAGCATCGTCTGTAAGTACCTCGAATTGATTTTGAAGTGGGATTGGATTATCCGTCGTTTTACTTGTTTTGATGTTCTTTGGCATTCCGTCTCTTATCTTCTTTCTTTTGGAAGTCTTGATTTGTTTTTCTTTAGCTCTTGCTAGAAATTCAAGCAAGCCCTGTTCTTGAATTTTCGATTATTTAAGGGAGGCCTTCGGGGCACTCTTTATAGGCTTCTTGTGGTGTGCACACCGGTTTGTACTCATTCTCTTCAAATGAGTTTTATAACACTTATGACACTATCAATCTAACACTATAATCTGTCTAATTTATCCAATCATTAAAAAATTACTCCTGTTCCATAAATGCTCAAGTTGAGAATATAATAATTTTGGAATAAGTTTATTACCAGGGACACTACAAGCGTTGGGTGCGATCTAGTGGCGAGCACCGAACTACTCCCGCTGCTGCTGCCTAGCACCATAACTTCCTCTCCTCCATATTTATCTTTTCTCCTCAAAAATTTTTCTCTTGGTTCAAATCTTGATGCTAGTCAACAGCAGCGGGAATATTTTGGTGCTCACCACTAGATCGCGCCCACAGCTTGTAGTGTCCCTGATAAGAAACTTATTTCAAAATTATTATATTCCCAACTTGAAGCATTTATGGAACAGTTATTCAACAGAGTGACAACTGTCTTTTTTTATGGTAATATACCTTGTATTACGTTGAGACATTAATAATGTTTTCTTGAATACTTCTTCTCGATAAACAAAAATAAAAAGTACATTTTAGGTAAAAAAAAAAAAAATTTTTTTTTTTTTACATCATACTTATACATATTATTTTCTCATTCAATTTAATTTAAGATGATTCGAATCATTTTTATTTTTAATTGATATCTATATACAACTAAAAATTTATTTAATTCACATTATTTATCACTAATTAATGACAATAGCACTCTGTTATTTATTTTAATTCAATGAATTTCTCATTTTTTAAATCAATAATCATTAGGTTTAAAGATATATTTATTAACCTCGAACAAATATATATTTATTCTAAGTGAATATATTTTTCTGTGTCTAAGTAATATTAATTTGAGTTTATATAATAAGATTTTGCTTTAATATTTGGGTTTGTTGGCACAATAAAATAATTTAGTTATCCCCGTGAAAAATAAATCATACATGGCCATGCATGGCCGTATATAGTTCATGTATGAAGCATATATGGCCATACATCGGCATATAAACTTTTTTAATATAGTCATGCACGACCATATATGAATCATACAAGGCCATGTATGTCCATACATGGTTTTGTATGACTATATATGTCCATGATTAATTAAACATATATGGCCATATATAGTCCACGTATGGCCATACATGGTCATGTATGACAATACATGACCATGTATGTCCGCGATTAATTAAACATGTATGGCCGTATATGGTCCATGTATGGCCGTATATGGTCCATGAATGGCCGTATATGGTCCATGTATGGGCATACATAGTCATGTATGGGCATATATGGCCATACAAGGCTATGTATGACAATACATGACATGCATGTCCATAATTTATTAAATATACATGGCCGTTTATAAACCATATATGGGCATATATGGCCATACATAGAAACGTATGACTATTAGGGTGTGTCAAAAAAAATGATTTTTTTTTTCAGGTCTCATAGTCTTATAAGTATCTTTGGGACCTAAAAAAAATCCTCCTAAAAAATCAGCTCGATATTTCAAAAATTGAGCTGGTGGTTAAGAAGTTAATTTTCCCATTTAAAATACATGTAAAAAATTTTTTCCGGACAGTAGTGGATACAGTTTAGATAGCATACAGTACTGTCTGAAATTTTTCTTTTACAGAAAGAACTCAGCACTATCCCAGAGAGTTGCCATTATTATATTGTTTTTTCCGTGTATGATATACATTTCTTAAAATGGAAATCTGTTGAACTATATTGAATATAATTTCAACCATATATTTTTTTTTTTTTTACCCGTGAAAATGAAACATATATGGCCATGCATGGCCGTATCTAGTTTATACATGGGCATATATGGCCATATATAGACATACAGATTTTTTATATAAAAAATTTGAGCTGAATATTACAATTACTTATAAACAGGATGTTATAGTGTAAAAAAAATAGGAAATCTTTTTGATATCACTAACAGCATATTGATGATTATATTTTGCTTTTTAAAAAGTGATTATATTCTTTCAATCTTACGTAGCACAACTAAACTTCATTGTAACTGTCGGTTGCATAGCCTAGTCGTCAAAGCGTCGGTCTCCGTACGGAAGGGCCCGGGTTCGAATCCTAGTAAAGCGGGTGCGGTCATTAATAAGTCTATTGTCTTTTCTCTGAATTAAACACTTACAATTCGATCAGGAATTCAATTATTCGCATATCTCATAATCTCTGCATCGCCAAAATAATTAAAAAAAAAAAAAAAAAAAATTTTTTAATTTAGTTAAAATTTTTATACATAGTCATATCAAGTCATATATGGCCGTATCAAGCTATGTATGGTCATATATGGCCATGTATGGAGCATTCATACATGGCCATGTATGATTCATTTTTCACGGGTCGGTTAAATAAATATTTTCTTCCCTTTACCAAATAATTCTATTATCTTAGAGAGAGAAATATTAATAACAACCAAATCGAATCTATTAAATCATTTGTTAAAAATGACAAAGTAGATTATGTTGATGTAATAAAATTTAGTTGTCCCAAATAAATATCAGTTTAACAGAACTTAACAAAACCGATTCAATTGTCTGAAGAGAAATTTTTTCTCAGTGTATAAATTTACGAACATTAATTATTTTTAATTTACTATTTGTTTATTAAAATCACCATAAAGTATTATTTTATTATGATTTAAAAGACTCAGCATGCATATTTATCCATTAAATTCGATTAAACATATATACATCTGTACATTTATATATTTATTGGTATACATTTGTACGTGTACATCATATATGTCAGCATTGATTAATTATATGTATAAAGTCATCGTAATTTAAAAGCTAACACTCCTTTAACGAACCTAAATGAATATAACAGGGTATACATTATTTTCATGCTAAATTTTTACTTATATTAGTTTATGTTGCGTTTATTCCATAATATAATACGGCAATTAAATATAATATCTTTCCTAAATTATTCGGTTCAATTTAACTTTCAGTTTTATTAAAAAACAAAGCTCAAGAAGCTTGAAAATATTGCTGCCAATACATGTCCGAGCTCCTAAAGCTCAACAATACCTTCGATTCCTTTTCAAAAGTCAGGTTTTGTATTAATTTTCGAGAATTCAAGATATTGAAAATAATTATTATGAATCGTTATTGAACGTTTTGCTCATAATTATGCTTGATTAATTTAATGTTTCAAAACAGAAATTAATAGATATAATCAAGATATAGTTACGTGAAAATCGAATGAAATCAGCAAGTTAAATTATGAAACGTATGAAAAAAAGGTTGAAAGCATCGATTTTTCAAAAATTTTACTGGTAATTGTTCAACCTCTAACGCAAAAAAATATTTTCACTCAATCAGTTTTGCGATTTGAGTTTATTAGAAAAATATAACTTTTTTTAAATTATTTTGACAATGAAATCTCTTGAACGATTAATCCAGGTTCGATGGTTGAGTCAGTATTAGATGTGTGTGTGTGTGTGTGTGTGTGTGTGTGTGTATAAGTATGTGAACGGTCTATAACTTTTTAACTAATAAACCGATGTGAATGGTTCTTGCGGCAATCGAAAGAGCTTGTTGGCCATTAACTTTTCTGAAAATTTCAGATCATTTGATTAAGTAGACTCGAAAATATTTGCGAATTACGAAAAACAAATCTTTTTTTTTGTTTTTTATTTATTTCTCAGAAACGAATAAAACAATCGACTTTACAATCTAATCAGCTCTGGAACTCAATAAAACGCGTCGATCGCCGCCTTTAACTACCTCAATCGTTTAATTTGTTCGAGAGATATCGTTGGAGAAAGAAATGGTGGAAACGGGTTTTTCCAAATATCTTCGAAATGGCTCAGCAAATCGAATCCAAATTATAATCAGTTCTAGAATTCAATGAAACGCGCCGATTGTTGCCTCAACCATTATAATCGGTTAATTCGTTCGCGTGATATCGTGAGAGAAAGAAATGCTAAAAAACGTTTTTTTTTGGAAACAATGGCATACAAAAGTATTTTCGAGCTCGGAGAGCTCGAAAATGTATTCACAACAATGTTTTCGAGCTCCGTGAGCGGGAAGTTTTAGGTTCAGCCCGCAGGGTCAACCCATAGACAGATTTTTTTAATTCTATCATCGACGATATCTCGGGGGGATCCTAGAAATTAGAACTTTTATCAAGTTCTCGAGCTGCTGAGATTTTTGAATTGATCGATTCGATAGTTTCTAAAATATTCGAGGAAAACGAAAATAAAGCAGTTTTTTTTTATTCTTTTGTTGACAATGTCTTTCGAACAGATGCTCTGTTTGAGACGTTCTTGGAAGCGATCGGAAGCTTTCATCAAGTTCTAGAGCTAGTTAGATTTTGGAATCGATCGATTCGATAGTGTCTAAAATATTCGTTAAAAAAAAAAAGTTTTTTTTATTTGCATATTTTTTGAATGTCTCAGAATCTATTTAACTAAATAATGTAGAATTTGTTAAAAATCTAAGTTCAGAAAAACTCTTTCGAATGCTACAAAAATCATCTAGATCGTTTCTTTCATAGAAAAGATATGAGAGGGTTATATTGATATACAGTGGCACACAGACACACCCATACACACACACACACACACGCGCGCGCGCGCGTACACGCGTACATACACTCGGACATCATTCTGAAAATAGTCAGAATAGCTTCCTAGGAACTCAAAACGTCGACATCTGATGGAATCTCAATATATGAAAATCAGGGTAAAAACAATCGCAGTCGTGAATCCCTGAGAGCTCTTCATTCAGGATCGTAGCACACTTTCAGGCTAGCTCGAGTCTCGTTCGTGGTCCAACTACCGTGAACCATCCTTGTCAGTGCGTCTGTTTTCATTCTCACGTGCTTTCAGGCTAGTCGAGTCTCGTACACGGTTCAGCTATCGTGCACCATCCCTGAAAGCATTTCTGTCTGTTCTCTTAAACCTCACGAATATCCTCAGATTAATTAAATCTCGTTCACAGCTCTCTCGAAGTCGTGAACCACCTTTGAGAATATCATCTTATATCTTCACTCTATGCTCTACCAAAAATTTGCTGTGCTCTAGATTTTCAGGCTAGCTTAATCTCGCTGACGGTCTCCACGATCGTAAGCTACACCAGAGAATCATTTTCACATGCTCTCTTCTTACACCTGATGGGTGACAATCGTACTGGGACCTAACGTGTTTTACAAACATACGAACAAGAGTACGAGAGTACGAGTGAACGAGCGTACGAGCCAGACTGCCGAACTAGCCCAACTGAACCACACCCGTGTCATTCCAGGATACGCCGGGCAGTAGCACACATACCGCTTCACGAGAGAGGATTCACCAGTCATCGCTGAACGGCCAATAGGTCATCCTCTTCAGCTAGTCCGATTCCTCATTTTCTACATTTACCAGCACCTGAAATCCACTTACAAATTAAATAGCTTATTTAATAAACAAAACTCATAACTTCATCATCTAGTGTTCATAAAATAATAATCATTACCTGCTTACTCAACTATGTATGTTAAGCAGTTATGATTATAGTTATTAATCAAAACTTGATAAAGCGAAGTATTTAATTAACTAACATTAATGTCACTTGGACATTGACATGTTCTACTGTAAATAACTTTTGTAAAATTATATAAAATTGTATATAAATATGTATAGTAGGGTGGCTCATTTGAAACGACTATTCTTTTTTTTCGCTCCATTGACGAAATATTATTCTAGACATAAAAAACAAATTTTCCACCAAATTTGAGCCCTTAATTTTAATTTTAAGTACTCGCTAAATGAATTTGAGATTTTTCCATTTAATTAACACGTAAATTTTAATTTTTTTTGTCCAATTATCTATAACTTCGCGGCATTTCATGATATTTAGTCGCTATTAGGCGGAAATTACAGAGAAATTTTTCCTCTTTAAAAGTGCTTGTAGCTAATTTTCGTTTTGTAACCGGCCTCACCGGTAAAAAATCTTAAAGACAATTTTTTCTCGAATTTCATGGTTTTTTTTTATTTTACTCGCAAACCACTAACTTTACAACAAAATTGTGCAAAACTTTTTCTTGTAGGGAATTTTATTTCCTACAAAAAAAGTTTTTTATGCCAATATCGTAGAACCAGTAGTTTTCGAGATAAATCCAATTAAATATCGCAAAATTTTTAAAATCGCTGTTATATCCTAGATTTTAGTACTTTTTTTATTAAAGTCGATCATATGAGTCATTTCTGAGAAATCAATAAAAAACTAAAAAAAAAAAAATTTGTTATTGTAATTCGCCAATATTTTTGAGTCTACTTGATCAAATGATCTGAAATTTTCAGAAAAGTTGATGGCCAACAAGCTCTTTCGATTGCCGCCTTAACCATCCAAATCGGTTCATTAGTAAAAAAGTTATAGACCGGTCATACACATACACACACTCACACTCTCACACACACACACACACATTTTTGTGGGTTAGTAAACTTTTCGCACGCAAATTTACTTCATCGCACGCAGATAATCATATAACGCACACAAATGTTGTGGAAACAGTTGAATGGGCAAGCAGCTATTTGGCGAACAAAAGAGCGTGCACCAAGATATCACTTATATCGCATGAATGATAAAAAATAAATATTTATTTAATTAAAATTTCAAAACCGTCAGGGTAAAATAAACATAAATACGAAAAAATTTGGGACTTAAAATAATTCAATGGATTCAAAAGAGTTGAAAAATTTTCTTAGTTCAGGTTAATTTTCCAATTTTATCTCGGACTCAGAAAAATTCAATTTACTGAAAGAAAAATTTACAAGTCCAACAAAATACAGTCTTAAATTAAATTTTAGGCTATGGAGGATAGAATCACAGTTCTAAAATCACTTTGGAAGTATGATTTTATCCTCCTAATGATACTTTGAGGGCATGGAGATCAAAATTACAGTATATCTGTGAGCGGCGAGCCTGTCAACAAAAGAATTGAGGGTATCTAGGCTAAAACCACATTTCAGATTTCGACTCGGGAAAAGTAAGAATAATATATATATATATTACACTGGGCCAAAAAAACCGACTATTCTTTTTTCTTTCGATACTGTGAAAATATTACTCCTGATGACCAAAAAAAATTATTGTGCAAGTTTGAGCCCTTAATATTGATATTAAGAGGTGTATCGTTACGACTATTCGTTTTGTGAGAGAAATTTTATTTTTTACCCAAAACTCGTAAATCATCAATCTGAAAAATTTAAGCAATGCAAATTCTTAAAAGAAATTGAATTCCTTACAAAAAATCTCTCTTAGTAAATTGACGTAAAACGAGCCGTTTCCTTGTAACCGTGCCTTAAATATTGATTTGTTTTTTAAATTCTTTTTTTCTATTTTGGGTATTTGTAAATACTAGAAATATCAAAATTTTTTCTAGCCAAAATACATATTTTCGAAGGAAATTTAATGCTCTACAAAAAAGGTCTCTTAACATTTCTGGCTAAATTCACTCCTTCAAAAGTTATTCAAGGTTGAAGTTGAGTCAAAACGACTTAAATAACCTAAATAACTTTTGAAGGAGTGAAGAAGTGAAGAAGTTTTTTTTGGTCATCAGGAATAATATTTTCACAGTATCGAAAGGAAAAAAAATTAGTCGATTTTTTTGGCCCAATCTAATATATATATATATATATATATATATGTTGAAGATTTGAAAGAGAGACCATCCGATAGTCGTAAGGAGACAAGGCACAAAGAGGGTCGGAGTGTACGATCGGGGTGACGTTTAAGCTGGGAAAAGCCTTTAAAATAGTAGCACGAAAGGATACTCGGGCAAGGAGGAATCACCTTGGTTTCCACAACTTAAGCGGTTTTTTACGGAGCTTCCGCGTCGGGCTCGTTTGGTGTGATTACCGCGAGAAAGAAAATGCTAGTTTCTTCCTCTCTAACGGATTGTCGAGAATTTGCTTCTTCTCAGACTGTTTTATGGTCATTCGCGCCCGTCCTTTCTCTAATATTCTCAATTACGGCTATAATACCATTAAATTCGATTTCTTTTCATTCAAATCTAAATGTTCAATTATAGATTTCATTAAAAATTTATTATTATTTTATTTATTATTGTGAACTATTTATTCATCGGTATTAAATGTACTTGTAACAAAAATGGAAACTAATATTTTTCTTCATTTATTTATATACTTGATTTTAACAAACAGTTTATAATCTGCTATGAACATTCATCATCACAGTTCAAAGAAAGCTTGAACATTTTTGAAGTAATAGTCCTAATTATCCTGATTTTAGAAAATAAAATATACATTTTACCCCTGCCCGCATGGAAAAGCTATATATTGTTAAAATTTTATAAAATTATATATGGTGAATATGTGATAAATATATGGCTTCAAAAATATATATATTTATGAATATATGTTTTTTGTATAGTTTGGATTATATATTTTTAATAATATATTTCTTTTTATATAATGTTTAATATTTCTCTATATATATTATCTCGTATAATGCTCAATATATTTTTGTCATATATGGATGGTATATATGTAATTCATAAAGAATAATACATTAAAATTTATGTATATTTTAACTTATATAATTACTAATATATTGTCTGTATATAATTGATCATACATGGAAGAACTTATTTGTTTAAATCTATGGTTTGCGGTATATTGAAGTTATATTTTTCCAATATAGTAAAAATTATATTTTTCTCGATATATTGAAAATTATAATCTATATATACCTATATTTTTGAGAAGCTGCCCGATAGCAGATAGAAATAAAAATTACAAACTAAAATGCATGGTTTTGATTACGTAACATACTATAGTACGAAAAATATGTATAGTACAATATATTTTGCAATATACTGGAAAACTTATATAATGTTATACATCATACTGTATATTAATAAATATATAACTTTTAATATAATATATCAATATATAATAAAATATACCAAGATATATATGCTAAACATACATAGAAAAAGTTATATTGATGAATATATAATTAATACATTGTAGCAATATATTTTTTTTCAATATACTATCATATATTAAGGGGGGGGGGGGGCGAGGCAAGGTTAATTCGTACAAAAAAAGACATCTTTTTGAGAATTTTTTGTATCGACACAGTTAAAATCGCTCTATTCGAACCAGTGGTACATTAACGTATGGTGTTCGAAGAATATTTTGTGAAATTTTCACGAAGAAATATTGAAAAACACGGCAATTGCAAAAATTATTCGGACGTGTCTCGGAAAACAGTAGAGTTGCGGTGGACATCATAACTTGGTGCTGGACCATCTGAAATCGCGGGTTTCAAAGCTTTTTCATTAGATAATAGTATTCCCCAGGTAACGCTGGGAGGGTTTTTCAAAATTTGAATTTTTCACTTTTTTGGAACACTTAAGCGGAAAAACACGATTCGTTAGCGAAAAAATTGACTTATTTTGTTATAAAAAAATACGAATTATTAATAAATTTTAAAAAAGCTCTCCAGCGTTACCTCGTAAATTATGTACAGAAATAGTGTTCAAAATTTCAAAAGGATCGATGCAGTAGTTTTCAAGTTATGATGGCCACCGGACTTTAAAAACGTTAGTTTTCAGGAGAACTCTTTAAAGTTTTGAACACTAAAAAATCTGGTATAAATCGTTCATAAGCGAATTTTATCGGCTTACCTCACACTGAATAAATTTGCAGTACAGGTATAAAAAAGTTTGCATTTACGTTGAAATTTCTATAAGTAAAACTGAGAGGTTACATTGGGTATTGTATAGCGAGCGAAATATCTGCCAATTAACAAGCGGTCGGATCGGGTAGGTATAAAAACCGACAGGTATGAAAATACTGACAACTTCGTCAATCTTGCTCCAATCGACTTGAAATTTTGACACAATACTCTTGAGATATCATGCATTCAGTTTAAGAAATAAAAAAAAAACCGAAAAAAAAAAAAATTTTAATACCTTACCCCCTTCCTTAATACGGCAAAAATATAAATATTATTTTAAATATTGTGCAATATATCACATTATAATATTCATATATTTTAAAGTATATTTTTAGGTAGATTTTTTTAAAAATCTAACTATTGTATTTGTCCTCATGGTCGATTTTACAAGGGATTTCGTCATAAACTATCATTATTAGTTGAGTAGAGTTCAAAAATACCACTCGTTGAAAAATTTATATATGTATGTATATATATATATATATATATATATATATATTTATGTCATATGAACGACTTTTGAGGACACGATTGCGTCTACAATTCTCATCCGATCTTAATGAAATTTCCTACACTTATTCTTTGTGTGATTACCACGGTTAAGTTCGAAGATGGGCTGATTCGGTCGATTAGTTTAGAAGTTATGGTTGTCTGAAATTTCAACGATTTTTCGAAAAAATCAATTTTTAATCACTTTCAAGTCCATATAACTTAAAAACTACAACTCATAGATAATTTCTGCAGAAAGTATTTTAAAGCGTGACTAATAAGCTTTAATTTATGACCTCAAACTTTATATTTTGACCATTTCTTCCAATAATTTCATAGCCTTGAAAATTTTAATGGAATCAAAAAATGTTGAAAATATGGTTTTCAGTCCACAGAACTTATGCTTGTCCCATTATAATCCAGTTTTGTCAGTTGTATTTCATTGTGCACAAAATAACCTGTAAATTTCACTGCTATTTTATATTTTAGAAGTATTTCTTTTATTACTTATGGTGTATCAAACGTACCTCTACTCCCAATGATTATCACTTGTCTTGTCATTACGATAGCACCCACAGTTCTTATCGGATCTTGATGAAATTTTTTACACTTATTCTATAGGCGATTACCTTGATCAGGTTCGAAGATGGGCTGAATCCCTCAAATAGTTTTGAAATTATGGCTGTTTGAAATTTTCATGATTTTTCGTAAAAATCAGTTTTTAATCAATGCTAAAGCTCATATAACTTCAAAACTAATATTCATACACAAATTCCGTAAAAAGTATCTAAAAGCTTGACTAATAATCTCGCATTAATGACCTTAAGCTTTATGTTTTGACTATTTCTTCCAATAATTTGATACCCTTGAACTTTTTAATGAAATCAAAAATGTTGAAAATATGGTTTTCATTCCACATAACTTTTGAATTTCCCATTATAATACAATTTTGTCAAGTGTATTTTATTGTAAATAAAATAACCTGTTAATTTCACAGCTATTTTATATTTTAAAAGTATTATTGTTATTTTAACTGGGCTTGTCATGGTAACAGCGATTACAATTATGATCTCATACTAATTTAATTTTCAATACTTTATTTATGTGAAGGTTAGTTTGGTACATTACCTATATAATGTTATGTCAAATCAACTATCTGAAGTTCTCTATCAATAATAATCGTTGTCTTTTTTTACCCTCACTCCTAGAAAACGAGTCTGATTTCATATCATGACTATACACTAACAAGATATGTATGTATAAAACTATTTTTTTATATCAATTAATTGAAAAATCTACCTTCCATTTCGGCTGCCGAATGGCCTTTTTTCTCATATAAAGTTCTTTCATGCGGGTGTCTATCTTATTTCATAAAAATAACGAACTTCAATTATACTAAATAATATAAAAAAAAAATTAAATTTCTTAAACTCCATTAAAAATAATTTTTTTTATTTTCTATTTTAAGAGTTTTATTGAAATAAAAATATTTAGATAACTGTATTTACCAATAAAAAGTACCATTACTTTGAAAACTTATTCAGTAATATTTATTTGATGTTATTTTATTTATATTCCTCTTAAGAAAACATATAAATGTTGATTATTTAGTAAACAAATTAAATAGAGAAAGTCTACATATATGAAAGCATAAATATATATTTTGAAGCAAGTATCATTGAATGGAGAGGTTTTTTCGTAGCTACATATTTGAAAACTCAATGCACCATGAAAGTACTCTTTCGATGGAATTTGATTATGTAAAGAAGGTCGCGAACTTTCTAGTGGTCTGGCTTTAGCATGGTTGTCGTTACATTGGTCAGAATAACTCAAAGCAACGACATGGCTTCACTTCTTGGGGTTCTTTACCAGCACACCTCAGCTCACACTGAGTTGAATAATTTTTGGAATAAATTTCGAATGGATTTTCATAGACGATCACGAATAAAGCGCCTGAAGCTTTGTCCTGAATGGAAAATTACCAATGTTACGAATAACAATAACATCTCGTTATATTTCTGATATATGTGAATATAGCAACAAAAATTCTAGTTATGCATATATATATATATATATGAAGGTATAGATCAAACGAATTGAATACAATTAACGGCAACTGAACTAACTCTTTTATAATGGGTTTTACGGTTTTTCTATTTACATTAAAATTTTTTCATTTTTTAAAATTTATTTGCTAACACAATTTTCCTCCGTACAATTGGTTGATATCTGTATCAAAAACAGAATTCATGCAGTATGAAAAATTTACAATAATTCAACGTATCGTAAAAAAATTTAAGCTTTTCAATAATTGATGACAAGTTACGCAGTAAATCCGAGCTAAAAATATAAAAGTATTCTATTTAAATTTAAATGAAAAAAAAAAAAAAAAAAAAAATCTATGAAATTATTATTTATTTTTTATGATAACTATTATTATCTATAGATTTCTGTATGTGGGAATTATATATTAAATTATTTTGGAGATAATTGATGAATGGTTGCTGAAAGAGCAGTTAAGGTATAGTTTGTGCGAGGGAGTTGTTAGTTACGTAGTACTATACATAACTATGGTTGATAGTAATCGTTTCTCGAATAAATGAAGCCGATTAATTTCGGGCAAGCGGCACGCGTAATCGACGCTTGAAATTATGAGTTAGTGTTCTTGTCATAATTTATTATATTGTTGGTGTTTGGCCAATAAACGTCTCGGCAAAATTTCATTGAACATTTTGTTGGTTTTATTGGCAAATAACCGACAAATATAACCGATATTGACGTGTGTTTGCTCCTCCAAGCCATTCGTTGTCTTTTATTTTATTATTTGTTTATATTACTTTTTAAACTATATTGTAAGTATTCATATCTATACGTATATATTCAAAAATCGTCTCAAACAAATCAGATATTTTTTTATTTTTTTCGTTAAATGAATTTTGAGAGCTCGTGATATTAACCTCTTTAATTTATAGGGTCGGGGGGGGGGGGCAAATTGGGGTACCCCCAAAATTTTATAAAAAAAAATTTTTTTTCTCTTCGTCTAATTACTATAGATCCGATATATTTGCGTATTTTTACCCCTACGCATGACACCTGGGGCAAAATGGACCAGCCGAAAATTATGAAAAAATGATTCTTTCATATTTTTATCAAATTAAAAAAAAATTAATATATTAATCCATTTTTCGTTTGATTTTCTATATCTGGGGCAAATTTGGCTACTACAAATATTCAAAAATAATATTTTATTTTTTTAATTGATAAAATTTTTTAAATAATGCAAAATAATCTGTAATCTAAAAATAAAAAAACACGTTTTTTGGGTTCAAAATAATGACAAATCAGAAATATAGAATTTTTTTTTTATTAAATAACAATTGGTAATTACACTGAGAGAACAATTTATTTGAGCCAAATGAGATTTTTTTCAGGCAAATCAATCCCATATTTAAATGAACCCAATCAGTATCTATTTGAGACAAAGATATGGTTCATTTGAATGAAATAATGATTTGTTTATAGTAAACAAATCTGTATTTGATAGCACCACTAGCCCTAGTGGAATTTTTTTCAACCAAGATTTGTTAACTATAAACAAATATATATTTGAATGAAATAAATGATTTTGTTCAGTCAAATAAATCTATTTAGTTGGCTCAAATAAATTGTTCTCTCAGTGTAAGTTAATCGAGAGGGAACGATTTATTACACCTAAAAAAAATTTTTTTTGAGTATTCTAAAACCAAAAATAGTGGTCGAGAAAAAGAAATACATCGTTAATGATGAAAACAATTTATAATTAAAAAAAAAAAAAGAAAAAAAAATTTATCATTATTTAGAGGGGGGCCTCGATGCCCCACAAAAATAGTATATTACTCTACAAGGGCAGAAAGTTGGAAATTCCTACACTGCGCGTCATGATGCCAGAGGAGAAGCCGAGGGCATCAGACGTGCAGTTCAGGGCTCTCCAACTTTCTGTCCGCGTAGTGCATACTATTTTTCTTTATGCCCGGACGAAAGTACGTTGACAAATCAGAGATGTATTAATTATTTGACTACGTTTTAGCATGTATTGATGCCTGCCCCGACATTTGCGGCACGAGCGAAGCGAGTGCTGCTGGTCGGGGGGCAGGCATCAAATACATCTACAAAAAAAATTATCATTGCACATTGTTAAGAAATAATTATGATCCTTAAGTTAACAGACAATTAACAATTTTCGATTTTTTTTTTTTTTTTAATCAATTACAAAAAAATAAAAACTGAAAATATGCACTTGTAGAAAATTAAAAAAACTGTATGTATAATTTTTTTTTAGACAAGTTTTTTACTTATAATTTATCGTTTAAAAAAAAATCAAAAAATTACTAGACGTCGGTTAGTTCAGTATCATAAATAATTTCTTATTTTTTTCGAATTACTAAATTTATTAAAAATAATTTTTTAGTTTTTATTAATCTTTAGTAAATTTTACTTTTTCAAAAACACAGCCATATAAATTTCAAATTAATTGTGAACAAGTTTTGAGGTTATAAATATGATTGAGAGTGTCACCAAATTTTGTCAAAGTGACAGTAGTATAGGTATAACCGGTAACAGTGCGCACAAAAACTCTTTCTGCCCGCTGTTATAGATGGTGCGCAAGTAATCCCAGCACGTCAAAAATGTTAGACTTTCTGCCGTAAACTCGAGGCCGAAAGCACGCACTTTCGTCCGGGCATGAAGAAATAGTATATTACACACCTAGGGGAGTAAAGTAAGAAATGTATCAGATCACACGTAATTGCTGGCCGAGGCGAAGCCGAGGTCAACAAACATGTGATCTGAGACATTTCTTACTTTACTTCCCTAGGTGTGTAATATACTATTTCTGGCTTCGTATCGACCATTGATGTGAAATAAAATTTTTCTTGAGGTATATTACATATAAAAAATTTAATTTAATGAAATTTGATTAAATTTCAGAAATTTTTTTTTTTTTTAGCTTTTTTTAAGGGTACCCCATTTTGCCCGCCAAAAGTAAAAATTTTATTTTTTAACGGCAGCTATAAATTTTGTCTATTTACCTTGAATATCATTGAAAACAAAAAGATTTAGCGTATTTTAGTCCTCAAAAACTTAGTATTTCCTTAGGTACCCCCTTTTGCCCCCCCCCCCTCCCATATATATGCGGATAAAAAAATTTGGAGATACACAGTAAATAATATTGTGTATTTGTGCTAAAAACGGTCCATGTTAAATTTTTTGTGTTGGTTATTTTGTGTCAAATCAACACAATTCTCTGTGTTACCTAGTACAAAAATCGATATTATCAACATTTAATAAGTATTACGTTCAAATCCACACAAAAAAAAGTGTTGAAGCGATAGTTGAATTCTGTTAAAAAAAATGTCTTTTTTTCTATTCATGCGGGATACGCCATTATAAGCATCAGTTCTGCTTGGTTAGTTATTATTTTTATGACATTGGTTTTATTTATTTTCAATTGGACATAAAAAGATAAAGTTGACGAAGTTCATGATTCGTATAGCTTAAAAAAAAATATTTAAAAAATTGCATCTGTTGCTTTTTTACTTTTCTACATGCGCATATTTTTATTTTTGATATTTTTTCGTAATTGATTTGTTGATTAAAAAATTCGAAAATCTTTAACTGTCTGCAAACTTTAGGATTATGTTTACTATCACGAAATAGTTCAATGTTAAATAAAAGTGCCATCTGGCAGCCAGAATGGAAAGTAGATTTTTGGAAAATTTTCAGCACCACCCTGACTTTTTGGTAGCTCGCGCTTAGTTTAAAACGAAGGTGTTCCTTGTTCATTTCTACTAAGGTTGAAGCCAATTTTTGAAGGTCAGTATTTCAATCCGAGATTCTTAATCCGCGATTTAAATATTGTTAGTATACTTTTATATTTATAAATAAATGTACGAGCAATATTAATTTAATCGCATACTACTTAAATTTCGAATTGACAAACTAGCTTTGAGTAAACGTATTTCTCATGGAATTGGTAGAGAATTATGATAGATCAATAAACAAATAGGTGAATACCAGTTATAATTTATATTTATTTATTATTAATAATTTTAAATACGAGCGAGGTTAAAGAGGCATATGACACTGGTATAGAGACACAGTTACCCATACAAAGTTTGGAAACCGGCCCTTGGATGGCCCATCGCTGGGCGAAGTATAATGATTAACGGCCAATCAATAGCAACTTTTAATGGCCCATGAACGGCTGAATATACAAATGATAACGTCGGCCCATTAATGGCGGTCGACCATCGGCCGATTAATGGCAGCCAGCAATCGGCCAAGCAAGTAAATAAATTTAATTTAAAAAAATTTTTATTATTGTTATCCTAGTAGAGTTCATGATCATTAATGTTTAAACTAATTATGTGAGGTAAATGATGTTATAAATAAAGTTATAAAAATGCGGGTGTTGGTTGCAAATAATAACGAACTAAAAAATTTTTAAATTGTTAGTTGTAAATAACTTTAATCGGAAAATTAAAATATGTTATTAATTAAAAATTAGTTAAAATCAAAAATAATTAATTATTAATTAAAGAAAACTATAACAATAAGTTATTTATATAATTAACAATTGATTAGTAGATTTTTTTATTTGACATGAATCATGGACCACTGATTCACTAACTGTGTCCCAACGTTGCGAAACGATAATCGGCCAGTCATAAGTAGCCATTTATTGGCCAGCCATCGTCAGCGTCGTTTAAAATTTTAAACGGCTGCTGGAAATTAACCATGCTTGAGCCATTAATAATTGCCAATGCTTGGCCGAGTGACGTCAGTCAGACATCGGCCGATCTACGGCATTTTTTCCATTAACGGCGACTTTGTATGGGTAACTCACGCCACCACGTTCACATATATATATATATATATATATATATATATATATATCTATATAGACTTTGAAAATATAAAATAGCTGTGAAATTTACAGGTTATTTATTTCACAATAAAATACAACTGACGAAATTGGATTATAATGGCCCATGCAGGAGCTGCCAGAGTTGAACGAAGGGCCCCTACTTGGCCTAGCAGTGGGGAACCTAGCTCTGGCACACCTATATTGGTCCATGCTTGGCTCAAGATTGGGTACTCAGTCCTGGCCGTTACAATGATTACCCGGGCTTGGGCCATAACTGGGTAACCTAGCCTTGGTCATCCAATGGCAAGCCAGGCTTGGGCCAAGACTAGGTTACTTAGCCTATCACTACTATAGCCATAACTTATAAACTAATCAACCGATTTAGACCATCTTTGAACTTAACTGTGATAATTACACGTAGAATAAGCGTGGAAAATTTAATTAGAATCCGATAAGAATTGTAGGCACAATCGTGTCCTCAAAAGTCGGTTCTATTACACACGCATATATATAAATATATATAAGTATTATGTATACATCAGAAATGAAAAAGCCAGCTACTTTTGGAAGTGTAAATATAGGATCACCCTGGTGGAAATTTTTCGGAATTTTTTTTTAAATTGTCTAGAACTTCGAAAAAGGCTTTAGAACTATTTTTTAGAGAAGATTCCGAAAAATTTTCACCACGGCAAACTACCCTAAAGTTGTCTTCCTATATAATGAAAATAAAGTGTTTGACTTAAGCTGAACTTTTTACAGCATCTTAATTACATTTATCCAAAAGTACTCACACAAAGCCAAAAAATTTTGTTAATGTTAATTAATAGCCAAACATTAAATAACTTTCGCATCAGCCGAAGTGAGATTCGCTATGGATAGTAATGAGTACAAGAGAGAAAGTTTATCGGCAGCATAGTCGTCTGTCGCGTTCCTTACTGCTATTGGCTATTGAAAGATCACGTGCTATTTGTAATGTTCAGTTGTTACATCGAGTATAACTACTACTCAACAGCCAATGGCAGTAGAGAACGCTACAGACGACTATGCTGCCGATAAACTTTTTCTCTTGCACTAATTACTGTCCATAGCGATTCTCACTTCAGCTAATGTGAAATTTATTTAATGCTTGGCTGTTATTTAAGATTAACAAAAGTGTCTGGTTTTTTGTAAGTATTTTGGAATAAATATAATTAAGATGCTGTATAAATTTCAGCTTGAATCAAACACTTCATTTTCATTATATAAAAATACAACTTTAGGGTAGTGTTGTTCTATATTGACACTTCTAAAAGTGTTTGGCTTTTTCATTTCTGTCTTCAAAATTTAGCTAAATTTCATTTAATTTTAAACTGATCGTAAATCAAACAGTTTTTCTGGCATATATTTTTTCGCAAATATGCACTTTGCGCAGTACTTCCTGTACACTGTAAAAAATTTGATGGACTGGGTTAGTGTAAATGCCTCGGTGTGAAAATTACACTGAATCCCGTGTGAAATTACGTGGTGTGAATTTTTATTATTTACACTGCCAAACGTGTAAATGTATGAATGTAAGGGAAGGGGGGCAAAATGGGCCCTCTAAAATTTTGGATACATCGAAATATTGGGGGGTGAATTGGGCCCCCCAAAATTTTTAACATGAAGTGTTGAGGGGGGGGGGGTAAAATGGGTCACTTAGGCAAAATGGGCCACTGAGGCAAAATGGTCCCCCAAAATTCTTAATATGAAAAGTGTTGTGGGGGAGGGGTAAAATGGGTCACTGAGCCAAAATGGGTGATATATCAAAATTAAAAAATCCCGAAAAGTAGGGTAGAACGGGTGTCTAACAAAACTCAATGTATGTTTCTCGCTTGTTTTATGTTTTGAAACTTTTTGCTATGTATTTAGTATAAAAAAGAGTTGATAGTGAAGATTTGGACCTTAAAAGTTTCAAATAAACCCCCCTTGAACGAACCCCTTATCAGAATTCTGTAATCATTTCTGTTAAAAAAATTTTAGGAACCCGTTGGCTAAAAGATATTCATAGGTTTTCAAAGTCTAGACAGCCCATTTTACTCCCCCCCCCCCCCACCACCATGTTAAGAATTTTGGGGGGACCATTTTGCCTCAGTGGCCCATTTTGCCTAAGTGACCTATTTACCCCCCCCCCCCCTCCCCCACCTCCTCAACTCGTTAAAAATTTTGGGGGGCCCAATTTGCCCCCAAATATTTCGAGCTATCCAAAATTTTAGGGGGCCCATTTTAACCCCTTCCCTTATATTTATACATTTACACGTTTATTTATTATACATTTACACGTTTGGCGGTGTAAAAAATAAAAATTCACACCACCTAAATTTCACACGAGATTCGGTGTAATTTTTACACCTAAATTTTCACACCGAGGCATTTACACTACACCGGGTCCATCAAATTTTTTACAGTGTACAAAATAAAAATCAGCCAAACATACGATTCATTATTCATCTATCCTAAGAGTATTACCGTGCAAAATTTCTATGTGAATCAAGCACTTCATCAAAATGGGTCACCAGCTCTCCGACTATAAATTATTAATACGTTCCAGTTATTGACACCATATTTTGAATAAAATAATTAAGTAACAAAGCTTAATGAGAGAATATTTAAAAATAAAATGCAATATAATAACAATATTAGGGTGTTTGTGTAGTGCAACAAATATACCTTTAACCACTCTCATAAAAGTTGAACCCTTTAAGTTGGAATCAATATCCCAGGTAACTGTTAGTCAACAACCATTTGAATTGCATTTGTATCAACAAATATAGTTATCCGAGCATGTATCTAGATATGTGATGATGAAAAGCTCATGGGACAATATACTAACGAGAACTACGCCATCAACAAGTCCCGAGTGGCATCGTTACCCAAAATTTCTACATACTTGCTGAGTTGCATATTTGAGCTGAATATTCTCAACTATAAAATACAATAAAAATTTATATTCTGATCAATAGGCTGAAAATTATATTTTTTTACCCTTGCTGACATTCCAATAACCAGAAAAAAAAATTTTTACCATTGAAATTCCGACAGTTTTGTTTTATTGCTTTTTAATTCAATTATTAATATGCTTTTTCTCTTCTTTTTAAAATAGTGGAAACTATTATTGATAAAAACTTTTATTCATTTTTATTACAATTATATATAAGAATATTTTAATACTTATGCTTCAAGTTTTTGACAGTTTCCTAAGAATCTTGAATA
The DNA here is from genome assembly GCA_964016945.1 of Microplitis deprimator. Taxonomy (NCBI): domain Eukaryota; kingdom Metazoa; phylum Arthropoda; class Insecta; order Hymenoptera; family Braconidae; genus Microplitis; species Microplitis deprimator. The sequence continues at coordinate 9,406,792 of OZ024711.1, read as the reverse complement.
AATAAAATAAAAAAAAAAAAAAACGAGTATAAAAAGTACTTTTTTACGATGATTAAATTGTTATTGATCGACTGAGAGCTGTCTATCCGTGGTTACTTAAGTAATTACTTTGTCTCGTAAATTTTTTTAAATTAATGACTAGATAAAAAAAAAACTTTATTTTTTATTTCATCCGGTGATCACTGATGAAAAAAAAGTAATAGTGAATTTAGATACAGGTATTTTTATCCGGAATACTCCCTAGTAACAATTTCCGTTAGTTATTTTTTTTCTATTTTACCTTATTTTTATTTTACTTTTACTTTTTTTTTCGAAGGGTATAAAAACGAACGAAATACTCGTCCAGGAGGTTCAAACCCGGATAAAGGAAATAGAAGCGAAGTGGTTGAAATGGATTTAGTCAGGACAAAGCGTTTAACGTAAACCATCAAAGTGTCGAACGTCCTTTGGCTTCTTCACACAATCTATATCTATATATACTATGTAGGGTACTCATCAATTTTGTCATCAGACGTGATAATCAAAGTTCATTTCGTGACAAAAGTACGGTCAGATCATTTCTTTAAATTCGAAAATCGTCAATTGTGATTGAGCCGATGCTCGTCGTTTTCTATTCCTTTTTTTCACCATACCTGCATCGAGAGTTTAAATACCCTGCTTTGTTTAGAGAGAAGAAAGTCGTTTTCTTCTCTTATAAAAAAACAAACGATAAAAATTAACACATGCGCCATTCTCCCCACAAACAGAAGCAAAAATTTAAATTTTCAAGTACAGATCTGAGGCAAATTAGTATACACACGACTGAGGAAAATAGGACGTACCAATCTACGTGTTTACCATTCTCATCTTCGGCTCAAATAGGCACTTATACATGCGGGCTGAAATATCCTACTTTCATCTCTTGGTATGTAATATACTATTTTATTCTTAATATAATTAGTTTTAATTGGGAATTTAGGTATGGTAATCGTGAATGAAACAAATCAATTTATTCAACAAGTGAAAATTATTTTTTTTAATTAAAATACGCGCTCTAGGGTATGTTTTCACTCGTAAGAGATTTAGCTTAGACTAACTTATTCTTTTAATATTATTTAACACTGAGGTCTAACAACCTTTCGTCTTTTTGTATAACAAAGATGTCTAAGTTCAATATATATATATATATATATATATATATATATATATACTACAACTTAAATGTAACGCTGTTCGAAATAATATTTCGAACAGAATATTTAGTAAAGAGAAATGTTAAATAAAATATTGGAATAGAGATTGATTTTTGTACAGAGAATCCAACAGTTTTGTACTATTTGCTTACCCTTATAGGAAAAAACAATAGGCCCAAGCTTGGCCGAGGCTTGGCGCAAGATTTATTGGGAACCTATGAATGGGCATGGCTTAAATATTAGTCATCTGGTGGCCAAAAAATAATCTAATCAAAGTAGGCTGCTCTGAATATTTACTGTACAAAATCAACTGGCTCATTTATGTTTTGATAATTTATTTAAATTATTATAAGTATTAAAGATTATTACAGTAAATAATGCGGGTGTAAATTCAAGACATTTGTCAATTTGTTAGTGGAACACCTCAAAGTAAAAATTTTATCGGCGATGGAAATATAATAAATCACGGACATTTGTTGAACTTTGGTAAAGTTAGTGAGGACAATAATTGTTTAAAAATTATTACTTTTTGTCTTCAACCATCAAGTATTTGAAATGATCCGGATAAAATAAATGTTCAAGTTCTCAAAAGTGAACGGATCGTGGGTATGAATTTTTCTTGTTAAGTTGGTTTGATGGTTCATGCAAGCACGTGGTAGCAAAACTGTTTTATTTATGTCAGCAATCATCAAAACGGTTGAATTTATCTTCTTGATCCATTTTGTTTTTCAAAGTAACCACGTTTGCAATTTTTCTACGAACATTGAAAAATGTACACTGTCATTTTTAGAATCACGACTTTCACAACCATACAAACAATATATGTTACATTTACTTGTTTTTGATGGAAATTCCATGTTTATAAATTCGAAATTTTTTTTAATTAAACGAAAACAATTTTTTAATTCATAAAAACACAATAATTATAGAGACAATTAAGTATTTATTATTTATATTAGCTGATAGACGTATAGGCACATGTAAACATTCATGATTTAGCCTACTTTGAGTAGTTATAGCTTTAGCCACCAGTTGGCGTATCAGAATTCTAAGTTTCCCAATTAACTCTGGGGAAGCTTGAAATCCAAGCTTGGGCCAAGTCTGTCTTAGCATCGAAATGAAAACACCGAGCAAAGCTTGAGTAACAGTATTGTGCCAAGACTGTAGCTAAATAAGCACCTACACTTATTGAAAATAAATAAAGAAAAAAATATTTGTAGACATGTGTGTGATGGTAACATATGGAAATAAATTTGTACAATAGAGAAATCGGGTAGATCGATGAAACTAATTTTTTTTTGCATTTGCTGAGTTTCGTACCTGGTCCTTCATGACTGCTAGGCAAGTGTCTTATCCACTAGACTATTATGATATACATAGAAGCCGGAGGTTTTTAGGTACCATTTGTTATTTAGACTGGTTAACCAGGACTTGTTACTTGAGTATTGGCTGAATCTTGTCCCAAGACTGGCAAACCAAGGCTTGTTACTTGAGTATTGACTGAACGTTGCCCCAAGACTGGCAAACCAAAGCTTGTTACTTGAGTAGTGGCTGAATGTTGGCCCAAGACTGGCAAACCGAGGCTCGTCACTTGAACGTTGGTCGGATCTCGGACCAACCTTTGGATGCCAAGCCTGGGTAGCCCAGAATTGTGTAAAGACCGGCCCCGTTGTCAATATTTTTTTTTTCCTACAAGGGTACTTCTAAAGAATATATAGCAAAGTTTTATTTTTTTATTCAAAGAGACAAAAAAGCTTATCTTGAATCATGTTTGTATATTTATTTTTTCCTCCAAGACAGCAGAGGTTTTGAGCCAGCTCACATAATCTTTTGTTTTTTAAATTTTAAATAATGGTATACTATATTTTCATTCTCATGGATTCTTCGAAAAGCATAGGGGAAAATACTAAAATATATATCTTTCTAGTTTCAGATAGAAACAAATCTAATGCAATATGAGCGTATAAAAATATTTATATTTTTGATTTCGTTGAAAAAATTTTTTTTTTCAGTAAGATTTTCGCCCGAAATTTTTCTGTTAAAAGAAATGACCCATATATGTTCAATGAGCATTCAATCAATTTAACTTTTATAAATTTACATAAAATTTGATAAGTAAGCTTTTAAATATAAAATAGTGGTTATTGAATATGATAATAACACAACCCAAGTCTAAATTCACATCGTAGATTGATCGCACTAGACGTTGAAAACGTAAATTCATCCTTTCAAGACCTAAATAGCCGGAAAAACGTATTTCAAAAGTATTTGACGTACGAAAATGTAAATAAAATTTGCGTAATCGTAGACACAACCTTTCAAAACTTGAATTAAAAAAATTAAACAATATCAGAAAAATTTCATTGCCAAAAAAACCTATCTAGCAGCCAGAAGACGAGAAATAAAAATTTTCAGCAGCTTTTGAAAAATATTTTGAGCCTGGTAGGAGATGACTCTACTGATGGCTTGTAAGCTAAGTAAAAGAGTATAGAGTCTCAAAGAGTTATCTCTTGCAAAGCCCAAAATATTTTTCAATAGCTGCTGAAAAATTATATTTCTCATCTTCTGGCTGCTAGATATGTTTTTAGTTTTTGGTATCGAAATGTTTCCGATAAAGTTTAATTTTTGTATTGCAAGTTTTGAAAGGTTGTATATACGATAACGAAAGTCTTATTTACGTTTTCGTTAGTCAACTACGTCTATAATACGTTTTTTCGGCTATTCACGTCTTGAAAGGTTGAATTTACGTTTTTAACGTCTAGTACGTTCAATCTACGAATTAAATTTTGACTCGGAAACTTGTAAAGGGAAAAAAAAAAATTATGAGTGACTTAAAATTACGGCCTAACAACCTTAAAAGTTTTCGATAAGGCAATATGACTAAACTGTATTCAACTATAATTTTATACTCATTAAATATTTAAAAAATAATTTATCTTCATCAATATTAGCATATTCTTGTATCATCTTAGTAATTACATAATAATACTTATTTGTTTTTAAATAAAGAAGTGCGTGATGTAGAAGAATGAAAAGTTCGGTGGCTTCTAAGTGTCTTAAATAAGTCACACATAATTATATGATGGCCATAAAAAACGACGTATACCCCGTCATTGTATCCAACAGTTGCGTGGTTACTGTTTGTTTCCCTCGATGAAAACACGCGAGCTTCCCTTATTTATATGCAAATGGGAAAATGGCAATCCGGCTACATGGCCATTTATGTAGGGTGTACTTCCACAGTCACAGAACAATACAAAGAAGAAAATCCAAGGAAGAAAACCTGAATCTTACTATTTTCATACAGTAAATACAAATATACACACAAAAATCTAACTTCAAAATAACTACATAAGTCTATTAAATTTTTATTTGTAACAGTAATGAAGATAAATAATTTGATAGTTCATTATATTAAATAAACAACAAATTTTTAAATCACGATTTAGATAAAATATTTTTATATTTTATGAAAAATCAGGAAAACGATTGGGCTCATGAGCCACCTTTGAAATTTTCCTTATGAAACTCAAAAAAAAAAATAAAATAAAAAAGTAAACTTAATTTATGATTTTTCAAAATCTTACATTACATCCAGTGGGCTATTCATGTAACAATTTCAAATTTCACTAATCTAAGTCTGAGAAACTCTTCGATAATTTCAAGCACATTCAAATAATAACAAAAAATATCATACAACAAAAACTAGTCTACACAAACATATAAACATACGCTTATACACACTCTTTTCCATCGAAAAATGGTCAGGAACGATTTTTCGAATCTTAAGAGGGGCTTACACTTTTTTCTCTATTGCACTCAAGTCCAGGGAGGGTATTATCTTTGTTATACTTGTACAGTAAATGCAAACTTTGGCCGAGTTTTTCTCTTAAACAAACGAGCATTATCAAAAAATTAAAGCGCACTTCGCTAAATAAGACAGTAGTGCATGAGAGTGCAGTCTGTAATTTGTACCTATTAATTTTTTTCCGAAAAAAACTCGGCTGAAAATATCTGATAATCCCTGTTAAAATGTCGAGATCTATTGAAAACAAAAGTTAGAAAAAGCGAAGCGAAATCAATAACTTGCTTTTACTGATAATTTTCAATTTCAATAGCAGAAAGTTGGAAAACAAATATTGTTATGGATGTTTATTTTCATAGAAATACTGAAATCTAATATTATCACTGGAAAAACTTTTCTGAATACTCAAAAAATTAATAAGATTTAAAGTAGTCGGTGTGGAGTTTTCTTTAGATAAGCTCAACAGTAGCAGCAAAAAGAAAAATATTCAAATGCATACGTGCTTTTCCGTAATTCGAGTGGATCAAGAATATACATTATCTCTATGTATATAATGTATATATATATATATATATATATATATATATATATATATATATATATCAGGGTGCTTCGTTTCTGGCGAAAGTTTGTTTTTCGTTGCTCATCAAGCAAAATATTGTTCTTTATGCTGAAACAAAAATTCCTGCCAAATATGTGCTCTTAATTTCAATCCTAGGTACTTTCCATTTTATTTTAAAGATTTCTCATTTAAAATACTGGTAAATTAAATTAATTTTTTTTTAAACTTTCTAATAGCTGCATTTTATGATATCAAAGTGCCGTTCATCGCAAATCGTAGGAAACTTAGTGTTCTTCAAAAGTTCCCATAGTAACTTAGGTGTTATTCAAGCTGTTTCACTTGTGTCCGTTGCGGATGTCATTTTTTTATGAAATTGACCTTTATCAGCTTGCAGAACGTAAACCAATATAAGCAAACTAAAAATATTGATGGGAATTTTATAGGAAATTTCATCTCCTTCAAAAAATGTCATACCAATCAAGTCGCTAAAGTCCATAGTTTCCGAGTTATAGTAATTTTAATGATTTGAAAAATAAAATTTAGCGATTTAAAATAAACTTTCGCCGGAAACGAAGCACTCTAATATGTATGCTAGCTGTTACCAGTCCGCATCGCTGGGTATTTTGTAATGTTGAATGACTGCATATTTTTATTTTGAATATTGATATCAATATCCTAGCATTAACCATTTGATCATCCGTAAATATTCTTATTCTCCCGCACCTTTTTATGTCAAAAAAAGTTGTAAGCGATAATAACCTGGTATAGAGTCAATCATACTATGAGCCACGTCTTCGAGATTAATAATAATAGTAGTATATTTATTACCAGGTAGTTACCTCAATGGTCACTAGAGTGCACGACTTGTTTAGAGTAACTCAAAAAACATCAGGTCCTTTAACCTCGAACTCTCACTACGTCTCTCATATTTTTTTATTGTACACTAGAGTGAACAACAAGTCGTTAGCATTGAAAGTATTTTACGGTTTTATATAAAAAAAAAAAAAAATGATAACTGTTTAATTAAGTAATTGGACTTATATGTCAAAAAGAAAAAACAAGGGTTTGATTGAAGCTTTAGCGAAATAACTGAGGCTGGAAAAGGAGGCGCTGGCTAAAGAGCAAGATGTCGACGAGAATCATGGTGATGAAGCCTTGATAGATTCCGAAAGTGAGGGAGAAATCGTTGAAGACAATCAAAGTACACAATCGAAAATTATCGATTCATCGAAAAAGGATGAGGAATATGAAATGGAAAAAGCTAATTTTTCTTGAAATGTTATTTTGTTTGGCGTAAACGGTGATAATATCATAAACAAAGATGGCGAAACTAGGCTCACGCTTACACGGGAGGTAAGATGACCATTAAGTGGGCCATGTATGCATACAGCACACATGTTTGGTTTACATTTTGACAGGCATTACATACCATGGCCGAAAGCTGTAGTGCCTGCACGAGCGGCAAAACTGATCAGTAATTGTGCCATTGTCAAATACGGATAACACTTTTTTAAAAATAATTAATAATTATTGTTAATTTTCTGCGCTTGTTATTAACAACAAGACATAGAAAATTTGTTATGGTGAGCTAAGAATTTACCGACACCTAGCGGAGAAATACCGAACTAGTGTCACGTTTGTTGTTTTTCTGGTCGTGGATAATGGCGAAAATGTCGATCTAGAGAGGGAGGAAGCAGAAATATATCTTTCGGAAGAGATGAAAAGCATTTTGTGTGAGGGTCCATCAGAAGAAAAAGGTTCACTGTTAGAATTACACCCGTCTGTAAAGAAACGTCCGAAGTATGGAGCCGAGAAAGGTCTAGATGCGGAGGAGAACGAGAAACTATTGACAAAATATAAAAGGTCAAAGTTTTGAAGCTCCAAACATTAACCTGGCGATAGAGTCAAAATTATCGGCCAGTGCAAAGAGAAAAGATTCGTTCAGAACGGAAATCCAAAACGTTATTGGGTCAGTGCTGATGGCAGTAGGCTCTGTAGCTTCAACTCTGATAACAGAAACTGAGAGCATAGATATCGAAGATGTCTTTGAAAAATTATTTGAGGCTACAAAAATTCTAGCTGACGACTTTCATCAGTAGTCGATACCTGGAAACGAAACAATAATACCCACATTTGGCAAAGCAACAAAAGAAATTCTGAAAAAAGTGACAACAGACGAATTCTTGTTTGGTAAGAATATGGTCAGCAATATTAAGACAAAAATAGCAGCATAGAAGGTGTTATCCACACCCAAGACCCTGATTAGAAGTGGAAGCAGCCAGAATAAGAATTTAAACTCGTTTCGCCCAGTGGGATACAGGTCCGGTCCCAATCAACAGGGCAGCTAGAGTCAGTTCCGTCCACGTCTTCCTTTTCGTCAGAACCAGAAAGTGCCTTTCAGGCAAAACCAACAAGGAGCAAAAGCACGGGTCCTCCGGCGAGAAATCTCAAGACCAATACACTAATTCCTGTAGGAGAAGATTGCAGGTCGCTTAAGCCGTTTTTACGGAGCTTTGGAAAAGATAACGGACAATGAGTTTGTATTGGGTTGCATAAAAGACTATAAAATACCGTTCAATAGACAAGTAGTACAGTTGAAAGAGCTCAGGGTCACAATTGAGAATGATAAGATCCATAATTTTGAATTGGCGGTCCAAAAACTACTTGATAAGGGCGTGATTGAGGAATGTTGCTCGGAACAAGGGCAATTCTTATCGTCGTTCTTTTTAATTCCAGAGAAAAACAGTTCTGACCAAATTATTTTAAACCTTGAACTTCTAAACGAGTTTATAGCTTCATTTCATTTTAAGATGGAAGATCTAAGAACGGCTAGGGGGCTGGTTTTTCTTGATTATTATTCAGCACACCTATGTATGGAGGATGCTTACTATCTTTTATTGGTACATTCATCGAGTAGAAAGTTTTTGAGATTTAGATTTCAAGGAAAAATTTGTCGGTACAGATGTTTAGTAGTCGGTCTTTGCACTTGTCCTTACGTTTTCACTAAAGTATTAAAGTCAGTGATGAAATGCCTGCGAGCTAGAGGCTTTAAGCCGGTAGTCTACCTGGTTGACGTTCTATGTATTGAGGATTTGAAAGAACGATGTTCAAAGCATGTCAAGACCACGGTTCACCTTCTAGAGTCTTTGGGATTTTCAATAAACAAAGAGAAAAGCAATCTACTTCCGGAACAGAGATGTAATTTTCTGGGTTTTACGATAGATACGAGTCAATAGCTAGTGGAATTGACGAGTGACAAAAAAACACACCTGAGCAAGCTATTGAGAGCCTTTAAGTTGAAACAGGTACACTCAATTAGAGAACTGTCTGACCTAATTGGGAAGCTAGTTGCCGCGTGCCCGAATATTGACTAAGGTTAGATATACTTAAGAACTCTTGAGAGATTCAAAAATATTTGTCTGGAAAAAAATAATTTTGATTATGAGTCAGCGGTCATTATCCCAGATTGTCTATCGCCAGATTTACAGTGGTGAGAGGAAAAAATAAGATTAGGAAATAGTAAGATCAAAAGTGTTGACTTCAGCAAAGTAATTTTTACGGATTCATCAAACTCAGGATGGGGCGCGACGGATAGACAAAATAGTATTCATGGTTTCTGGAATGAAAACCAGGCGAAGTGGCACATCAACTTTAAAGAGTTATTCGTGGTCAAGCTAGCTATTAAAGCTTTGGCGTCAGATATAGAGGAAAAAAAAATCCTATTGAGAATAGACAATACGACCTTGATAGTGTACGTCAACAAGATGGGCGGTACAAGACATCTAGAGTTTAATGAGTTGAAACGGGAGTTTGGCAATGGACGGAGTCGAGAAATAATTTTTTATTTGCTTCCTACACTCCATCAGAAGAAGACGTTGAAACCGATGGATTGTCGAGGCTAGCTAATGACGACACAGAATGGGAGCTAGCTGAGTGTGCATTCATGAACATTGTCAAAACTTTCGGAGAGTTAGATATAGATCTGTTAGATATAGAACTGTTTGCTACAGATACGAACAGGAAATGCACTAATTTCTGTTCACGTTTTCCAGATGTCAGTGATTTCGAAATAAACGCATTCACGATTAATTGGGATAAGTTACAATTTTATGGTATCCGTCATTCACGTTGATGCTCCGAATATTGAACAAGATAACACTAAAAGGGGCAACAGGACTAGTTGTACCTAATTGGCCAAATCAAGCGTTGTATCCGATCTTTCTCGAGCTCCTGGTGGGCACACCTCTGTATTTCAAACCTAATGACAATTTACTATTATCTCCTTGTAGGACGAAACATCACCCGAGAGCAGCGTCGCTAAAATTGATGGTAGGCCAATTATGAAACAAGCCTTCATTAAAAGAGTATCGGCACAAGAATCAGAGGAGGTGATACTGGCGTTGCTAGTGGGCTCATCTCTGAAGCAGTATCAGTCAGCCCTCCAACAATGGAGTGAAATATGCACGCTGAATAATATTGATCGTTAGAAGCTGGATAGCCAAAGTATCCTGCGTTTCTTAGCTAGTAAACAAATAGAAGGGGTTTCATACTCATGGCTGAACACTCTAAGATCTGCAGCTTTCTTGATAACTCAAAAAAAAATTGGAGCAGATCCTCTTGTAGCTAGACTTATGAAGAGATCATTGAAGCTGAAACCTGCAACGCCTAGATATGCTGTCACATAGAATGTATCAAAGGTCCTCAACTACTTAACAGAATTGTTCCCATTAGAAAACCTGTCAATCACATCAATTACGTTAAAATTATTAACATCATTAGCTTCATGAACATCTCATCGGGCCCAGACGTTGGTATCGATAGAAATAGATAATATAGTAACAAAAAGAAACGGGTTAGAGATTAAATTCACTATGTTATTAAATTCGTCAGGACCGGGACGTGTGCAACCTTCACTAGTGGTACCATTCTTCAAACAGAAACCAGAGTTGTGTGTGGCTACAACATTGAACTTATACATTGGAAAATCAAAAACAGCACGAAGAGAATTGAAGGAGCTGTTTATATCCACTAAAAAACCATGTAAAGCCGTCTCGAGTCAAACAATTAGTAGATGGATGAAGATCGTTTTGACCGATAGCGGAGTAGACACTACCGTGTTTTTGGGGCACTCTACGAGCCACTTTGCTACTTCAGGAGCTTACTGCAAGTTGGTTAGCTTGGATTCCATAAAAAAACAGTCTATTAAAGGGTTGACCTTATAACTAACCAGTCGTCCAGAAGTTCCTTTTAGATGTTAATTTATGTTTTCTTAAAGTCTGAATGAAAAGATTCAATTGAAGAGAAATGGAATATATAAATAAATAAATAGAAAATTTTGCCAATATCTCTAAACTACTATCTGGTATTGAATATACTATTATTATCATATAACCGGGTACCCCTCGACTTCTGTGGTCTCGAAGACGAGTCTTACGAGGTCACAATTCGGACACCTTTAGAACTCAAAAGTTATAAGGGCGCCTCTAAGAGTAAGGCAGCATGATCTCTCAGTATCGTGTGCGAGGCAGCAAAGCAGAGAGAAAAGAAATCTCAAGGATGAATTCGAAAATTTCCTTACCGTGGCTGGACCACACAGCTGCAGAGTTAGGTTCTATTATAAAGAAACTTGATCCCTTAATGAGTGCTCGCTAGAATCAACGTCATTAGTCGATCGGAAATTAAATATTTCAATATGATAAATTTAATTAAATATATCCAAATTTATTAACAATATTTATGTGGCAGCAGATCTGTTTTAAAATTCATATTAAATATTTTTAACAATAGTCAAATCTTTATATTTCCCGACAATATTAACGAATAACAAAATTTATGTTTAATATTAGTTTCTTAAATTTGTTTAATTAAACTCTCGCATTCTTTATTGTAAACAATTCGCTGGTGAGGTAAAATTTATTCTAAACCACACACACACAGTCCACAAGTAAAAATGTATGATGCCATAAGTTCTAGGTTTACTTTCCAAAACCCTGAATTTCATTTCAATAATTTTGTCCTAAACAATTTTATTAAAATAAAGTTTCCAGTAATGCGGTCTGTGAGATTCAGCACCAAGGTCACAATATTTAATAATACGCCACCAAGCTAAATTCCAGCACCTTCGAGAGAATGGTCTAGGGGGGACTCAGTATCTCTAGAAGAATACCTGCTAAATTAAATTAAATATAAATTCAACAATTATTTATTATTATTTAATTAACCAGTGGTCACTAGACTTAACTAAATTAATTAAATAATATGACGTTATTTAATGAAGACGAACCCAGAAACTTCTACAAAATGGTGACCGAACACTCTCAAACCCACGCCGCGAAACGACAAATTTTTAACTTAACGTTGTATACTTAATTTTCTTTAGTTTAAATAAAATTTATTTAGAAAAACAAATTGCTTAATTCGTAAGAATGGCTTCCAAATTTACCGAGGTAGTCGCTGGTTTAGATGATGACGCCATGAGCTGAGAAAAAGAACGCCGCTCATGCCTCCGTGATACCGTACTGCTGCTTGGGATTTTCACTGTCGAACAAAATTAATTAATTACGCGGTTGTTAAACTCAGCGTATTAATTTCTTGCGAAAAAAAAATCTCGTCTTGCAGCCGTAGACCAAATAATTTACGATGAGTTTTAGTGGCCGGGGTCAATTGAGACTCACCGAGAATTTTAATAAATTCACCTCAACCAAGTAACCGGGGTTTTTTTAACTCACCGTTCTATGGTGGAAAACTTATTTGGTAGATTCATCCTGGATTTGGTAGTAAATATCTCACCATACGTGAGAGAATGCGGGGTCTCACGACTCGACGTAAATACTTTTATAAATTTTTTTTTTTGAAGATTTATTGTTAAGAATTACGGTGATGACTCGGGATAGCGTCTGATCGTTTGTAACTCCAGGCAGTAATATAACGTAAACCGTTTTTATTTACGCGATGGAGACGCGAATAAATCCCGATATCCGTATGTGGTCACCCACGTGTAATAAAAATTATAAATAACATCAATAAATATGACTCAAAATAATAAAGAAAATAACAGTGTGCCTGGACCAGCTCCTCAGGCTGAGTTAGTGCACGAGGGCACCAGCCCGTTTTTATAAAACGGACAAAAATTATAAAATATCAGGGGAGAGATCACGAGACAAAATCTTGAGCGAGATTGTATGCGCCAAGCGGAATGACAACCAAATAAATATCATGAATAACAATAATAAGACATAATTATTACTAAAATATATCCAGGAAATAAACAAACAAATGTTGGCTATCACTGGATTCCTTTTACTAAATTATTTAATTCAAATATATTTATAAATATAATTCCACTGAATTACTACAATAACAAATAAATTTTATTGTACATTAATTCTTAATCATAAACCTCATGAAATAATTGTATACTCATAACAGCCAAATACTAATGATAATTAAATTAAATTATATTATCCACTGGGTAACTCAAATTACAAATTACAAATTTTTACTCAATATAAATTGTACATAAATAAAAATACTAATCTTTTCTTTATTTTATATTATTTACTCTGGGGAGAGATGGATACGGGAACTCAAAATATACTTGGCAACACTGGGCTGCATACGATTAAATTAAAAAATAAATTTTACCCAGAGAAATAATATATTAAGTGTTATTGTAAGACAAGGAGCAAAATACGCTTTCCTTGTCTAATCCACTAAGGAATTTATTCGGCGCGTCTACGCACATATGCATCAAACTTTGGGATGTATGCCGAATATATTCAACTTATTATTACAATATTAACTCCGGTTCAATTATTACCGCGATCAACTCTAACGAGGGTCCAGCGAGAGCCGATGCAACAAATGATAATGCAAATGACTTACCGGCGTTGATAATAATTTACTTCTGGAGATTTTCAACAATAAATTATACGCAAACTATATTTTTAATTTAATATAACAAAATACCATTTATCCAAATTGAGCAAACTTACTTAACTACTTAATTACGGCAACTGGGCCAGAACAATTTTATAAAAATTCACGGACAACAACACGTCCTATCTTTACAATATCCCGGTCCTCTCTAACTATTTCTCGTGTCGATTTTCCGAGGGGTGGGTATCCCTCACGTGTTATCCCCTATAACGACCTCGGACCCGAAATTATTAATTAAAATAAAATATTTAAATCTGTCACGTCACCTGAGTTATATCATAACAATAAATTAAATAATGTTTTCTATCAATAATCATGAACATACTAATTATTAACTCTTTAAACAATGAAATCATAATTAATTCAGTGCACAACGTAGCTGGAGAAAAATATTGATTTTATCCCCACTATATCGACTTACTCTCCCTTCGGTCGATATTTTTATATATAGTATTGTTATGTCCAGGTAGCGGGTACCGATATGGACAATTTATTATTATTTTTATTTTCGGCCCTAGTCTTTCGACCAATAGACCGGGATCACACTGAGTAATTATCTGGAAAGTTTGTTTTGAAATGAAAGATGTTAGATATACAAATTAAATTACTATATATTATACAATTGAAAATTTTGATGATATGGATACAATACAACTTGATGTTATTTTAAAAAGTATTAGGTGGCTAGTCAGCCGACTCTAATTTACAATAAAATTCGTTTCAATAACCAGAGAGGACTATAGAATTTTGAATACAATACAACTTTTTGTGATATTTCCGTGTGTTGGAAATGTTTTGGTATTTTGACATAAAATAAACTTAAAAATTATAGTATCTGAATTTGTGGAGACTGGATTATTGTATTTCGCTGATTTCACTGATTCTAATTTACTAATGCGGTTACAACTTGTTTTAGCGTTATGTTAATTCTTATAAATTATTTAATTACTAACTGAGACAATATTAATTTAAACACTAGTAAAATAATTAATACAATTAAGTGTGAGGACACTTGTACAATAAAATGAAACTGAAGTGTGAGAACACTTGTAATAAAAAAAATAAAAACTACTGCGGAGCTAGTGAAAAACTAAAGTGTGAGGACACTTGTAAAAACTAGTGCGGAACTAGTGTGAAATAACTTTTGTGAAGACACTGTGACTTGAACTCCACTGCCTCAATAGGACTCCTGTCCTAGACTAGACTAACTGAGACTGATTGAGACTGATTACTTATTGAGACTAGAGAGACCGATATTGAAACTGATTACTTATTGAGACTAAAGAGACCGATATTGAGACTGATTATTTTTGATTTTTCAGTCCTTTCTATGTGTTCCTATCGGATCCTACTTCGTCTATTGTTTGGGGGAAAACTGTGCCAACTCGGAACACAGTTCCTATGGGTTCTTTCCCTTTCCCTATGATTTTCCGTTAGGGAAGTGGAAAAGACACACCCCGATGTGGGCCTATTTGTGTGCGCATCCACACATACACTCACATGTGCAATATATTATTTATTACAATACCTTAAATTTATTTATAATTATTTCTTTGAATATTATGAACTAATACACCAATTAATTTTCGTAGTACACACAATAAATATTTCAAGTTTCAATCTCGTATATTTCTAAAGATCAAAGACGTAAAAAAAATTTCATTTTTTACGCCCACGCGAATCTCTATAAAATTCAATTTTTTGAAATAGATTTACGCCATTCATTTTCTCTTCTCGAAGCTTATATTTGTTTTAAATTTCTAGTCTATGTCTTTTTGTTCAGAAATGGGAGAGTTTCAATTCTAAATACCTTCGCAAACTCTCCTAAGAGAAAATTTCCGATAATAAATTTTCCATATTAATTTTCTTATTTCGTAGCTAATGTTCATTTCGAATTTAACTATTGTAGGTTTCTTGGTCACAAAACAAAAATTTCCAATTTTGACGCTCTGAAAACCCCACATAAAATTGAATTCGTTAAAAAAACATTTAGACCATTTATTTTCTCGTGATGTAACTAATAGTCATTTAAAATTCAAAATTAGTCGGTCTTTTATTATAAAATTGGACAAGGCGAAATTTTTGACGGCCTCAAAAACCGCTGTGGATTTTCTAAAAAAAAAAAAAAAAAATTTGTTTTTGATTTCCGCGTATCATAAATAATATTCATTTAGGATTTCAATTCTCGATTAACGAACGTGAATACTTGCAATTTTAACACTCCCGCAAACTCCATGAGAGTCGGTTTCCTAAAAAAATTTACGCTCTATTGATATCTTCGTATCGTAGGTAATATTCATTTAAAATTTTCAATTTTTAAATCGTTCGGTTAGAAAACTTAATATTTTGCATTTTTTATGCCCCCCCCCCCTAAATCCCTATAAGAGTCGACTTCCTAAAAAAAAAATATTTGACATGTATTTTCTCGTATCGTAAATAATATTTATGTTAATTTCAAGTCTGTAGATCTTTTGGCCAAAAAACGTGAGCATCTACATTTCTTACGCCCCCGCAAAGCTCTTCCGAAATCGATTTGAAAAGAAAAATTTATACCATCGATTTTCTCATGTCGTAAGCAATATTGATTTTAAATTTCCAGTCAGTCGAACTTTTTGTTAAAAAAAAATTAAAAATTTACACTCATTACGCCCTCGCAAATGCCATGAAAGTCGACTTTCTTGTAATGTTTTCATTCATTTTTTTAAAGAAGAAAAAGTTTTATTAAAGTGAGCACATGACAGTTATTTGTAGAAAAAATTTTCAGCTTTCCAATAAAAATATTCATTTCTTATTTTAAGTCACAATCGACTTATTCAATAAAAACAGAAAAAAAAATTTTCATGACTATGCGGTGCTTGATACATCTAATTTGATATTTTTCTCTTAAAGCTGAAACTTTCATAAAATATGTAATTTTCACGATGTGAATATTTTTTATTTAAGCAATATTAAATAAATTGTAAGCTCTCTATTAAGAAACCTTAATTTTTAAACTTTTTGAGAATGTTGAGGAATTTTTAATACAAGCATTTCCTAGGCTATCAATAATAGGTGAGGAAGTGTGAAATGCTTGTGTGCCTTTTACCGTATTTGACTTTAAGGAGGTTCGATACCGATTTTCGAAATAATACCAAAATTCTGAAATTTTTTCACCGAAAGAGTTACAAAAAAAAGATCACTGTTAAAATTTCAAATCGATTCACTACACCGTTTTCGAGAAATAAATTTTCAAAATTTGTCCTTATACACGGGCGTAAATAGGAATAATTTTTCAAAGTGCTATAGTTTTTGCTACAATAATACCATCGCTACAAATTATACAGTATCAAATAATTAAACATTTCTGAACACATTAATATTTTTTTTAAGTTTAATCATGGGTTTGTTATTAAATTATTAATAAAATAAGAGGCGAATTTTAGTTAATGACGTCACATGTATCGTGGAGCTAAGAAACGACGGCAACAGCGTAAAATGACGACCGCGGGAAATTTGAATAACTAATAATCATTGGTGTCGGACCTGAGCTCTAGCTAGTAATAAACCTTGTGACCAACAATAGTACACAAAAAAATATTACAAACTAGCGCGCTGTTGCCGTACTTCCGCGTTAATTTTTTTATCAATAATTTTATTTAAGAAAAATTTTTTGATGAAAAAAAATTTTTTTTATGATTTAATGCAATAATAATAACAATATATTGTGTTAATTCTTAAAACTATGTCAATTTATAATATATTCTATCAATGAAATTTTGGTGTGTAGGAGTTGTAATCTTGCAAAAATACAATAGAAAATCTACGAAATCTCCTAGAAAGATAATCGGTCTCGAACCTCCTTATGTATCGTACGTCTAAAACATTTTTTTTCTGTAAATACTCATCATTCAATATGAGAGTGAAATCAACGCTGGTAAAATTTTTAGTAGCCCAGATGTATAAATCTTGTGGTGTGAGGATATGTTGTCTGGTGTATATCTACAACGAAGCTTTGGCATTAAAAATTATCATAAAATTTTTTTTACGGGACCAGCATCGAAATTTCCAGTTTCATTGTCTGTACAGCCGGTCGAAACAATCTAATTTCAGTCCGAAATCTCAACTAAATATCGGCAAACGTGTAAACTGCAAATGCCTTCAGTCAGCGGGCAGAAACATATGCGTTTCGTCCCTTGAAAAGAAAGAAGTAATGTTTCTGCCACTGGCGGAAGGCATCGTAATATGAACTCTGATACTTGTCATCTGTTCAATAGTAATTCAGATTATTAATTTCGTTTGCGTAAGTGACAATTCCGACTTTGTGATCAAGTTCCATAAAACTTAATGCAAATAATAGATAGTATCTATAGTTTCTGCTTAATTATAAATTGCAAATCACTATTTACGCGTAAGCAAATAGTTGATCGCATTATTGGTTTTAAATTAACATGTTTCTTACTGGCTGCTGACATTTGTTTAAATAATTAATTAATACTTAATTATATGATGAGAGGATGAGAGGATCTGGTGTGTGTGAATTGTTTGGGAGCAAATAATTTTATTTAACACGAAATTTTAGTAAATCATATGTAACGGGGTAGAACTTTGTTAAAGAAATTTAAATTTGAAATCGACTCGCGCCAAAAACTGAAGCGACCTCCTTCTGCAACAATAGCCGATAACCGAACCTCCTACTTATCGCTGAGGTCACTGCTGTCGAGTTTCGGGCAGTTGATTTTTTTAGACGTTGGCCAGCCTGCGAGTGAGGGGTATAAGGCTCCGAGGTTGCAAGCGATCGGCCTCTTGGCGACTGGCAAGCATCGGGTACAGACGTGTTTCCTGACCACGCTACCACAACTACATTGCTACTTACATCTACAACTACGCCATATTATTAGCTAAGAGCTTATAAGCCCTCGTGTTGGGGAAGCTTATTTATTTAGTTTATATTTAATTATTGAAACAATTGGAGATTGTTGCGGAGTGGATTTGGATTTGTTGGAGAATTGTTGGAGTCTTGAAGGATTGGAGGACTGGAGGTTATTGGATTGAGAGGGGGTTGGAGCGTCGGAAAGAGTTTAGAAAAGTTAAAGTGAGTGGAGTTGTCTTGTTGATTAAAATCATTGTAAAACATTAATTAAATAATTGTCGAGTCAATTGTAATTTGTAAAATTAATTCAAATCAGTAGAGTCAGTAATAATTTTCATGTCAGTCGAGTCGTGTTGAATATTCTAAATAGTCGAGTCACATTGCATCAGCCATCTTTATACATGGTTCATCCTCATCTTGATTACTTGTAAGGCGACTTCGTCTGAATAAATGCCATAGTTCCATATTTAAATTTAACATAATTACTTAATAAATTTTCTTATATATATTTTCCTTATAAGTATAAGTAAAAAATAATTTCTCTCTTCTAAATTTTATACTGCGTGGCCCAGTACGTGGAAACCCTGTTCTGAGGCTGAGTAGCTGAGCAAAAGGTTGTGAAACACCTTAAGTTTCACATATGTGTGGACCCTTGTTTCATTAAGGCCACAACTTAATTAATTAAAAAAGTGGACCCATTACACATAACAATAAATATTTTATTTACACTATTTACATTTGATGACATTCAATTATGATGAGAATTGCACTGATTCAATGTTTGTAATGTTTATTTGAGATAATTTTCACTCGCGTGCAACACGTGGCCAAGATGGCGTCGAGGCGCGAATAATGCCGACACAGGCGGTGATACTAAAGTAATTGAGATGAATGAGAATTTTATACTGAGAGCAAAAATAATAAGAGAAATTATTACTAAGAATTATTTAAGGCAATATTTCACTATATATTCAATAAGAGCACGCTTCATTAATTAATAACCCTGAGATTAATAAAAGCACGAGACATCCACCATGAGAATACTTTAGCAATGAGAGTGAGTGAGAGCGCTGATTGTGTGAGAAAGACAAAACTTCCATCTTCTTCATCCCCACTATGCGATGAGAATGCAAATAGCGGAGCCGCCTATGATTAATTGGTGATCGACTGTATTATCGATCACTTATCCGCCGTAAGAATTGGTTATGAGAGCGCGGGAGACTTGAACAACATTGAAACTTGAAGTTCCAATGTAGGTAATCATGAAAAACACAGTGTGTAACATGAGATGAAACACGACATCAGACTGCGGGTAAAGTCAGCTTTCACCTATGGCTCGGGCAGCTAACTTCACCCTCGTCTTAAATCTTTTTGTTACCTACCTTGTCACACTATGTACAAATACGCTTGATAAAATAAAAAATCAATGACTGAATTTAAACGATTATTAATTTTGCTTAAACAAGAAATATGCACATCGTGAAAATGACGTATTTTATGAGAAAATGTCTCAGCTTTGAGAAAAAAATGTCGAATTAAATGTATACCAAGTGTCACACGGTCATAAAAATCGTTTGTCTACTTTCATCGAATTCTAAAAGGTTTCTGTAACTTGAAATAAAAAAATCGGTCTATCCGTTGATCCCGCGAGCCAGTCCCAAAACTTTCCACTGTTTTCGAGCTCCTTAAGCTCGAAAGCATCGTTGTGAATACATTTTCGAGCTCTTCGAGCTCGAAAATACTTTTGTTTGTCATTATTTTCGAAAAAAAACGTTTTGGACCATTTTTTTCTTCAACGAAATCTCTCGAACAAATTCATCGATTGAGGTGGCAATCGACGCATTTTATTGAGTTCTAAAGCTGATTAGATTTCAAAATTGATTTATCTAGTCGTTTTTGAAAAATTTCAACAATACTAAAAAAAAAATTTTTTTTTAATTCTTTCGACAATGGTTTCTCTTGAACGAATGAACCGATTTTGATGGTTTCAGTGGCATTTAATGCAGCCTATGAAGTTTCAGAGCGGATTAGATTTTGAAATCAATCCATCGAGCACATTAGAAGTTATCCAAAAAAAACAATGTCGAAAAAATTTTATTTTTAGAATATCTCCAAATGCACCGTACCGATCAATATCAATTTTTAACATCTTGTAGGAATTAATAAGCCGCGTCGAAGACCAACTTAACGATCGAAATCAGTTCATTCGTTCAAAAGTTATAGAAATTTACATACGTTCACTCGGACGCCATCTTGAAATTAGTAAGAATAGTTTCCTAGAACCTCAGAACGTCAAAATCTGTTAGAAATTTGATTTTCGAAAATCGGACAGAACCCTAGAACTTCCCGAATTTTCGAAAATTTTCAATTTTTTTAGCGGGAAGTTAAAAAAAAAATTTCTTTTTGTATTTCATCCAAATCTTAGAGACCATCTGATCGATCAATTTGAAATTTTTAGGAAAGTTGATGGCCAAAAAACTCTTTCAATTGCCGCCTCAACCACCTCAATCGGTCAATTTATTAAAAACATATGAAGAGTTTACATCTACACAGACACAGACACACACAAACACACTCGGAAATCATTCTGAAAATAGTCAGAATAGCTTCCTAGGACCTCAAAACGTCGACATCTGATGAAAACTCAATATTTGAAAATCGGGGTGAAAACAATAACTTCCCGACGTTATATCAACGAGACATTGTTGTAAAGATAAATTGTTTTCCAAGTAGTTGTGAAAATAAGAATCAAATGTGTACATTATGCATTAGAAACACAAAAATAGTATGAACAAAGTGATTTATAGATACTTAAATTTTTTATTCTTCAGTTTACTTCTTTATAGTGGAATATTTCATCATTAAAAATCTATGTATTTACTGAATCCTATATATATATCGGAGATAAAATAATACTTGGGTTTTTCCTGAGACTTGGAAAAGTCCTAATTATATCAAGTTTGTTTTTTTTAGACAATAAAACTTAGTAAAAATATTTTACAACTTAATCCGCTTAAGATTTTTGTTAGTTTTTATATTTACGTTTATGACGGTAAACTTAGGTCGAAGGAGCACATCTGGGCATCCAACGTAGCCACGATCGAGGGATAGCAATACTTTGGGCATAATGAGTTTTTAAACATAAGGACGTAGTTTGTACGTGTTTGTAAAAATTACCTGAAATATAGTTTTGGTCGACTTGAGGACTCAAGAATATATAGTACGGGGAGACAGTTCTAATTGAGCAAAGGAACAGACAACATTTGCTATCCTACCGATCGTGTATTCGTTTTCGATTTTATTTTACCGCCGCGCACATTATATAGTAGTAACTCAAATATTGTTAATTAATTGTTATCCTTTAGTAAACTAATCACTTATAGTAATTTGTGTATTTCTATTGTGTAATATTCAATATTGTTGTAATATTTAAAATTTCTTGAATACTTTGATATTGTCCGTTTCTCCGATACTTATATTATTGCTTGTAACTATTGTTTAGTGTACACGATATTTGTGAATATTAATTACCTGTGTTGTGTTCATTAATTTTGTCAAATAAATAAAATGAGTGGTCAAGACAACAACCCAAACCCGAGTCTTAATAACACCTCGACTGGAAATTCGACATATATATATATATATATGTAGTTTCAGCATTTCAGTAACGTTTTATCAGACCGTTTCTACATTTCAGTAACTTATATACATGTTGGTAACGTTACCGAAATGCCTTCCAGATATTATATACTTATGCTATATTTTCTTGGCAACATTATACATACACACAGGTGCAGTGCATAATTAGAGACAGTGCTTTTGGTTTCTTCAATCAGTATTGATTCATTATAAATCACAAGTTACCTTTTAACTTAATTAATTTGCACTATGTGCCATACTAGGTGATAGTTTCATCCTGAATACGTCAACGGAATCATCAACAAGGCTATGTTGACGTACTCGTGCCTTGTACTATCCCTCTACTAATACGCAACGGCATAAAACAGTGTCGCTGTCTTCGACTCAATGCACACTAACGACTGAAGGCGGATACCTTATTCGTACCATTGATGAAATAACAAAGCTATGTCAATTTTTCCATACACTCAAGAGTTACAATTATATCATAACTCTTAGTTAGTAGACTTTTTCAATCGCCACCGTCAATCTTACGGTATTATATAAAATTACTTATATTTATCAGAAAAAAAAAAATGAAATTTATTAAGGAAATAATCTTTTTCATAACATTTGCCATTATCATCAATATACACCAACTGCAATGCAGAGTTTGACCAGTATCAGGTGTTACAATGAAATTATGATTTTTTTTTTATTTTATTATAAGCCAAACCAATGGGTAAATGTATATAATAGTTTAAGTATACATATTTAGCATATATATGATATATATAGCTGGAAAGTCATCAAAGAATACAAAATACATCTGCATATATATACACGTTACCATAATGTAGAAACTACTGAGACAATGTGAATTGTCTTCGTCGTCCTCAGCCTTGCGGTTCCCGTTTTTCTCCGTCTCGTTGCCGTCTGAAATTGTACGTCATAGTGCCGTAGTCACATGACTGGGTTTCAGGTTGACGCATGTCCGTAGGGGCGAAGTGGGGACAGAGGTGAGTCCCAAGCCTTTAATTATCGGTCAATCACTTCGATCCTGGATCAATTAGCGTATAGACGTCTTTCTTTATTACTAATTAATAGACTTGCATTATAATTATCAATCAGGCAATATACTTGCGATATTCTGTATATTACTGGCAACTCGCTTGCAATTATATTTTACTGTCTAGTTTTTAATTGTTATAAACAGAGCTTAAATAAATTAAATATTACTGTACGTTACCGGCGATATACTCGCGATCTAAATAATTGTTGAAATCAAATAATAAATTCAGTGCAATAACTTCGTTATTCCACGTGGAGAGATATTGTTTATTCAGCGTACAGCAGGACGACTCTAATATTGTATTTGGCGGAAACGTTGATTGTAAGCAACTGAATCTTATTATAATGGGCAATAAATCCATATTTTTCTGATTACATCCTTTACTTTATCTATCACTGTTCATCCTATTCAGATCCTAATTGACTGGTAAGAATTATTCAATAGTTTAGTAAAAAGTATTATTAATTAAGTAAAAATTCATAAGTCAATAAACAATAAGAAATTGATTTATAAGTAATAAGCCGTGAGGTAAGTTAGTAAGTTCTTAATATACGTTGCCGAGTTTGAATAAGTGCGGGTCTTTGCGTTGCAAGAACCCCAGCCCACTGCTCTGTCCAAGTAAATAAAAATTTGTTAGAGGCTAGCCTAAGCCAGGGTTCAACCCGCGAATTCTGGTGGCTGCTGGTTAAAATCGCGAACCTAAAAAGCGATTTGTCTCACTACATATATATATATATATATATATATATATATATATATATATATATATATATATATATATATATATATTAGACTGGGCCAAAAAAATCGACTATTTTTTTTTTTAAACCGTGAAAATATTATTCCTGATGACCAAAAAAAATTATTGTGCAAGTTTGAGCCCTTAATATTGATATTTACAGGTGTATCGTTACGACTTTAGGTTTTTTGAAAGAAATTTCATTTCTTACCCAAAACTCGTAAATGATCTACCTGAAAAATTTGAGCAATGTATATTCTTAAAGGAAATTGAATTCCCTAGAAAAAATCTCTTTTAGTAAATTGTCTTAAAACGAGCCGTTTCCTTGTAACCGTGCCTTAAACATTGATTTGTTTTTTATATTCTTTGTTTCTACTTTGGATTTTTGTAACTACTCGAAATATTGAAATTTTTTTCCAGTCAAGATATATATTCTGAAAGGAAATTTAATGCTCTACAAAAAAAGTCTCTTAACATTTGTTGCTTATTTCATTCCTTCGAAAGTTATCCAAGGTTGAAGTTGAGTCAAAACGACTTCAATAACCTGAATAACTTTCGAAGGAGTGAATTTAGCAAAAAATGTTGCAAGACCTTTTTTGCAGGGCATTAAATTTACTTTAAGAATATATATCTTCACTAGAAAAAATTCTGATATTTCTAGTATTTACAAAAATCCAAAATAGAAACAAAGAATTTAAAAAACAAATCAATGATTACAGCACGGTTATAAGGAAACGGCTCGTTTTACGAGAATTTACTAAGATAGATTTTTTGTAGGGAATTTAATTTTCTTCAAAAATATACATTGCTCAAATTTTTCAGGTTGATCATTTACTAGTTATAAATAAAAAATAAAATTCTTGTCAAAAAACTTAAAGTCGTAACGATACACCTGTTAATATCAATATTAAGGGCTTAAACTTAAACAATAATTTTTTTTGATTACTACACTGATAGAAGGATTTCTTTGGATTTAAAAAGATTTGTTAATATTTAACAAATGGTTTATTTATGAACAGGCTCAAATGAATATTTATTAACAGTCAACAAATTATTTATTAGAGAGTATTTCCTTGGACCAAAAAAATATTTATTAATATTTAATAAATCATTTATTTGACGCAATTTGACGTATTTAAAAATATAACCTCATTCTCTTAAAATATATTAGGGTTACAAATAAGTTTCCGCCGTTTATTAACACGAAATAAATATTTATTATAGAAGAACGGTAATATAAATTTATTTAAAATATTGCCCATCACTTGCGACCACTTTTTCCCATCTCTCAGGCAGCATTCGAATCCCACGTCTGAAGAACTCCTTGTCTTTTGAGGCTATGCACGAATCAACCCATTTTTTGGTATTCTCATAAGATGTGAACCGCTGCGCCGTCAGAGCATGTGCCATGGACCGGAACAGGTGATAATCGGACGGTGCAATGTCTGGTGAATACGGCGGGTGGGGTAACACTTCCTAATCAAGTGTTTCCAAGTACTTTTTCACGGGAGCCGCGTTCCCTTTTTTTTTTTATTTTTTCTTTTTTATGAATTTTATTTTTATTTTTATTTCCTTGTTTATGAATCATTCCTAATGATTTTAAACGATGTGAGACTGCTTGCTGAGTGACTTCGAATGTTAGAGCAAGTTCTTTTTGTGTTTGAGATGAATCTTCCTTCAATAATTCCTCCAATTCTGCATCCTCGTAAATTTTTGGCCTTCCACTGCGATCTTTGTCTTTTACGTCGAAATCACCGTTTTTAAACTTTTGAAACCACTCTCGACACGTTCTCTCACTCAAAGCACCCTCAACATATGCTTCTACGAGCAATTGATGCGCCTCAGCAGCAGATTTCTTTAAATTAAAGAAGTAAACTAATATTTCCCGCAAATGACGCTTACTTGGCTCAAATTTCGTCGTTTTCAACTTATAAAAATTATATTTTACCAATATAAAATCAATGATATTAATAGGTTATATTGTTTTTGAATGTCCAAACTATTTTTTAAGCCGGTTATCATCTGCGAAAGCTAACCGAAACTCCGTGCCGCGCCATCTACAATAAAACGGCGGAAACTTATTTGTACTCCTAATAAATAATAAAAATATTAAAAAAAATTTATTTTAAGTGGAAAGATGAAGAATATATTATAATAAAAAAATTATTTTTATTACATAATTAACAAACAATTATCTAAAATAATTTTTATATTTCATATAAAATATGTCCGTGTAACAACGCTTACTACTGCCCAGTTAGTCTCTTGCTAATATATACAACTACATATGATTATATGCAGCCATCTATCGATAATATTCGCCAAAGAATTATTTGTTAACTATTAATAAATATTTATTTGTCTCAAAGAAGCTTCTCACATGAGTTTCAATAAATCCAGTTTATTACTCTCAAATAAATGCTTCTATCACTGTAGGAATAATATTTTCACAGTATCGAAAGAAAAAAAAAATAGTCGATTTTATTGGCCCAGTCTTATATACACTGCGAAAAAGAAGGTACTGACATCAAACTCCCTAGGAGTTTGACGAATTTCCCCTTCAGTGAAACCAAATTTGTTTGAACCAACAAAAACTAGTTTGTCTCAAGAAAATCATTTTTATTGAATTAAAATCTCTAGTCGATTATGAAAAATTGATTAAGCGTTCATGTTCAATTTTTTAAGTTTGACTGTAATTTAACTAACATTTGTTTGAATAGTAAAATATATTTTGATTAAAGTTTGGATGTACTTGATTCAAAGATAAAAACTTGTGGAAGCAAACTTTTCAATTTTTAGAAATTTAACTGAAACTCTTGAAACGTTTGGTTTGACAACCTTACATATTTCAATGAACCAAAAGTAGTTTCCTATAATACTGAATGTGTCGTGTCAACCGACGAGTTTCTTGGAGAGAGAATCCGATGAGGTTAAAGGAATAATTTCACGCACTCACATTAAAACTGGAAAATATTCGACAAGAATATAAATGTATTTGTTACAAAATATCAAACTATATTTGAATGGAAGTCTTTATATTATCGATTCGATAAAAAAATTTATTCATAAAAAGAGTCACATATTTATCTCGTTTAGATCAATCTATAAGCATTTGACTCTATATATATTCATTCAATATGAAAACGAAGTACTAGAAGCACAAGTAAACCAATACTTTTCTACTGGTTCCGTAGCGTAGCGGTAAAGCGTCTGACTGTCGCGCGTAACGTGCTGGGTTCGAATCATCCGGATGGCAAAATTAAAATTATTTAATTTTTCACTAAAAACTGTGAGTATATGTTAGGATGGTTGTAAAGTATAATTGATGAAATATAATAATATAATGTAATTGTCCTAATACTTAATAAAAAAAAAATAATAATAATAAAAAAAAAAAATCAAATCAAAAATAAATAAATACATAAGAAAAAAAAAAATTGTTTTTAAATGAATTATTAATGAGGTAATCAAAGGCAATATTCATTTGATTCAGATTACTGTTTTTTTGGATCAATCCAATACAGGAATTTGAAATAACTCGATTTTTTATTGAATCAATTGCATGGGCAGTTTCTACGGACCTAAAAAAGTATTACTTTAAACACCAAAATTCATTTGCTTTAATAAAATTTTGACTTAACTGAAAATTCATACCTTCAATCACCTTACAATTTACTGTGAGTGAAATTTTTAATTATTTTATATAAAACAAAAATCATTATTGTATCAACAGCATTAATGACTTGAACTAATTTTTATTTTTTTTTAAATGGGAAAAGTTACTGAGTTATATCAAATACTATAGAGTTAGTTTGAACGACTTGGTATCTTTCCTCAAGAAACAAGTAGCAAAATGTACTGTCAATCGTAGAGGGCGGTAGACTCATCGCTTGATGCGCTTGGCTGTATCCAAACGCACGGAGAATTTGAG
The DNA here is from genome assembly GCA_964016945.1 of Microplitis deprimator. NCBI lineage: Eukaryota > Metazoa > Arthropoda > Insecta > Hymenoptera > Braconidae > Microplitis > Microplitis deprimator. Next base: position 9,379,106 of record OZ024711.1, on the reverse strand, counting down.
CCAAACAAATCTGGTTTGATGTCAGGAATCTTTTTTTACAGTGTATATGACTTTAAATTTATAAATTACTTTTATTAAGTGCTGATGGAAAATAACGTCGTACTCAAAAGAGCTGTTTATAAAGCAGAGGCAATCATGATAGTAATAATATTTTAGAGCAGAAGTCCATCAATAGACACCAAATAGCTGCCTTCGCAGCTGAGTTTCTGTTCGATTCTAGGTTTACTGCTAGTAATTACAAATTATGGGTTCCTCTAAACTTTCCCGGCATTCAGACTGAACGTCAATCAATTTCAATCATTTAACGAGTTCAAGCTAAACTAGAGAATGAATGGGACCAACGATGAAAACAGACGTTAATAGAATGAATACTAAAGGTAAAGAATCTATCTATTACTTTATATGACAATATTAGTGTTAGGGGTATTGTTAAAACCTATAATTATTAGACAAAATAATTATAAAAAAAAAAAAAAAACATTCAATATACCACGTGTTACATTCCTGAAGAATTGATTGATTAAATAAATATAATTTATTGAATTATTATTTTTAATTTATAGTATCTGATTCGTTTAAACGAAAATATCGCTGATAAGCATTATAGGACGTTGACGCAATCCATCCGTAGAAAAAACAAAGTGTCCACGTAGATGAGAATTGGGATACCTCGACGCTTCTATAAGAAACCTGAGATGCAACACTATTAAATTTTCAATATATAATTAATACAGTGTGTGAAGAAAATCACCCTGATGAAGAGAAACTATTTGCAATGTTAAATGCCCATAAGGAGGGCGATTCAAAAGTATTCAAAAGCATTAAAAGTTTTTCAAAAAATTTTTCTTTTCTTATCGTTTTAAATCGTTTTTTTTTAATAAGAGCAGTCAGTCTAAGGACTCAGCAGAAACTGGTACTCCGCTGAATTAGATCTGTTGGTCTGTCTTTTTACACTCCATTAATTATTAAATAAGTTCTACAACTAATTTTAAATTAACTAACCTTTCATTTTGGGGTGCCATTGCTACCACTGTTACCTTAACCATCATAATCGGATAATTCCTCCAAGAGATGTATGAATCTTCGGGAATTCGAGAAGTTAAAAATAATCATTAAGAATCGTTTTTTAAAGTTTTGCTCATGATTATGCTTGAGAAATTCAATGTTTTTGGATAGAAATAAATGGAAATTATTGTTTGAGTAATCCAACACCAAACATAATATTATTTTGTCGATTCAATTCTTAATAAACTACGAAAATATTAAACTTAAAATATTTTGAAAAATTCTACCAAAACTTTATAATTTCAACAACTTGTCTTACGAGCCGAGCAATCTGATAACCTATTTTTATGACTTGCAGGATCCATAAGGGGCCATAAACCGTGAGTATAACGCGGCGCTCGAACGGGATCGCCACATCTGAAACGTCCCAACTCTCTCCGAGCATAAGTTCATTTTTATATAAACTTTTCTCTTAGTTAAAAGAATGTTTTACAATAATTTCGTTGTTTTCCGAACAGGAATTTTCTGAATTTTTCAAACCAAACAGTAATCGGGTATCGTCTACACGGAGAAAAAATAGTAGTGGATACTCTCTGGGATAGTACTGAGTACTTTCTGAAAAAAAAAATTCAGACAGTACTGTATGCTATCTAGACTACATCCACTACTCTGGATAGTACTGAGTACTATCCCAGACAGTAGTGGATATAGTCTAGGTAGTAGTGGATACAGTCTAGATAGCATACAGTACTGTCTAAAATTTTATTTTTACAGAAAGTACTCAGTACTATCCCAGAGAGTAGCCACTACTATTTTTTTTTCCGTGTACTCTTTATTTATATATTAGGAGTACAAATAAGTTTCCGCCGTTTTATTGTAGATGGCGCGGCACGGAGTTTCGGTTAGCTTTCGCAGATGATAACCGGTTAAAAAAATAGTTTGGACATTCAAGAACAACATAACCTATTAATATCATTGATTTTATATTGGTAAAATATAATTTTTATAAGTTGAAAATGTCAAAATTTGAGCCAAGTAAGCGTCATTTGCGGAAAATATTAGTTTACTTCTTTAATTTAAAGAAATCTGCTGCTGAGGCGCATCAATTGCTCGTAGAAGCATATGGTGAGGGTGCTTTGAGTGAGAGAACGTGTCGAGAGTGGTTTCAAAAGTTTAAAAACGGTGTATTCGACGTAGAAGACAAAGATCGCAGTGGAAGGCCAAAAATTTACGAGGATGCAAAATTGAAGGAATTATTGGAGGAAGATTCATCTCAAACACAAAAATAACTTGCTCTAACATTAGAAGTTACTCAGCAAGCAGTCTCACATCGTTTAAAATCATTAGGAATGATTCATAAACAAGGAAATTGGGTTCCGTACGAATTAAAGCCGAGAGATATTGAACGCCGATTATGCTTAAGTGAAATGCTGCTAGCTAGACATAAAAAAAGGGTTTTTTACATCGTATCATAACTGGTGATGAGAAGTGGATACATTATGACAATCCAAAAAGAAGAAAATCATGGGGATTACCTGGCCACGCGTCAACATCAACAGCAAAACCGAATATTCACGGAAAAAAACTTATGTTGTGTATTTGGTGGGATCAGCTAGGTGTAGTGTATTATGAGTTGCTTAATCCGAGTGAAACAATTACTGGAGCCCTCTATCGAACATAATTGATGAGATTGAGCCGAGCTCTGAAGGAAAAACGCTCTCATTACTATTCTAGACACGAAAAAATTATTCTTCTGCATGACAATGATCGTCCACATGTTGCGGCTCCCGTGAAAAAGTACTTGGAAACACTTGATTGGGAAGTGTTACCCTACCCGCCGTAATCACCAGACATTGCACTGTCCGATTATCACCTGTCCCGGTCCATGGCACATGCTCTGACGGCGCAGCGGTTCACATCTTATGAGGATACCAAAAATTGGGTTGATTCGTGGATAGCCTCAAAAGACAAGGAGTTCTTCAGACGTGGGATTCGAATGCTGCCTGAGAGATGGGAAAAAGTGGTTGCAAGTGATGGGCAATATTTTAAATAAATTTATGTTACCGTTCTTCTATAATAAATATTTAATTTGTGTTGAAAAACGGCGAAAACTTATTTGTAACCCTAATACATTCTAAACCACCTTGTCCTGAGGCCCAAGTCAACGAAGTCAGTTCATTTTGATCTGTCTTAGTAAGCAGATCTTGTCTTTCAAGATCTTTTTTCTTTTAATTTTATAACAATTCATCTCATCCCATCAACGTCTCTTTGCGTCATTATCAACAAAGTGATCAGTGCTTCAGTCACAAGCAGCACCTGAGTCGAAATCTGATATATGGTTTTAGCCTAGATACCCTCAATTCTTTTGTTGACAGGCTCGCCGCTCACAGTTGTACTATAATTTTGATCTCCATGCCCTCAAAGTATCATTAGGAGGATAAAATCATACTTCCAAAGTGATTTTAGACTTGTGATTCTATTCTACACAGCCTAAAATTTAATTTAAGACCGTATTTTGTGGGACTTGTAAATTTTTTAACTTTTTTCAGTCGATTGAATTATTTTAAGTCCCAAATTTTTTCTTATTTATGTTTATTTTTCCCTGACGGTTTTGAAATTGCAATTAAATGAATATTTCTTTTACCCAATCGATATTCAAATATTTTCTCAATGATAACTATTTTTAATTAATAGTATAAGTATTTTTCCAACGTTCGAAAAAAAAGAAAAAAAAATGTCTACTATGGTCTAAATAAACTATTGACGTTACTCTTGTAAACCAAAAAAAAAAAATTTTGTTTAGATAAAAATTTTGAATATACGTTGACTTTATACAAGAAGTAATTGAATTAAGTTATCAAATTTATTTTTTTTTAAATTAATAAATTTTGATAAATTAAAATAAATAGATATCTAGAACGATGATTTAGTTAAAAGATTTATTATGTATTGTTAATATATTATAATACAATTAATTTCTTTCAAGTTCTTTAGTATTCAATGCACTGAAAAATCGCGGTTTATTCATGGCTTTTTTCTAAATATTTCTTGATAACAAATAAATATATTTGTTACAACTAAATATGACAGTTGATTCAAATAATTTTATATTTTGACGAAAATATATAATTTCTTTGTGGTAAGTAATTGAAATATTTGTGGTAAAGATATTATATTTGTGACGATTAACTTAAAATTTGACGACACTGGAGTATCTACAGTGATGAAACTTAATAAAATTATAGCTAGAAACGGAAAAAAAAATGTTGGTGTAATGACTTCGGGAAAACGAGGCACTAATGTAACACTGGAAACTGTTGTATTGGTATCTGGAAATACTATCCTCCTGATATTTGTGTTCCCTCGCAAAAATTACAAAAAGCATTCCAGTAATCGTGACCTCCAGATTCTATCAGGACTAGCAATCCGATTTTTCATCATCTTCCGTAACCGACCGTCCAGCACCAGCACAAGTCGAACTTCAGCAACCAGAGCAACAGCCTGATGCGAGTGGCCTAGCTGCTGCTACTCAACTTGATACAAGTAATTCAGCAGCTACTGGTCATCTTGATACAAGTAATCCAACTGCTACTAGTCAACCTGACACAACGGTTGTTGTATCTATGCGTCAAAATGATCAAAATAAAGAAAACACTTTGGTTATTGCTAAAGTACTAGAAGTATTTTCTCCTGAAGTCGTTCGGCCTTATCTAAAAGCAGGTCAAAGGAAAATTAGTAAAGCTGGAAGAACAAAGAGAAAATCTGCTATTTTGACAGACACTCCTGAAAAAAATGCATTAGAAAAAAAAAAAAGTCAAAAAAGTTGAGAAACCTAAAGCTAAAACTACAAAAAAAAAGAAGTCTCTAAAAAAATTCTGCAGTCGAATTCGGAAGAGGACAAGTATAGCTGTCTGGTTTGTTCTGAACAATTTTCTGAAAGCATACCTGGGGAAAACTGGATTCAGTGCCAGATTTGCAAACAATGGTCTCACATTAAATGTGTGCCAAACGTTGGCTTAACCTATGTTTGCATCAATTGTGATAGTGACAAAAATGATTAATAATTTGGAATTTTTAATCATCTAGCAATATTTTTTAACTCATCATTAGTTACTACTTCAATTTAATATTTATTTACTTAATAATTTTCGTCATAGTACAAAAAAAAGTACGTGTCAAAGAAATAAATTATTTTTTTAAATATTCATTTATTTAATTGCAATATTAATATTCTGTCATTTCAAAATAATATTTAATTATTATTAATAACTCATTCTCTAAGGCTCACTAATATATTTCATTATGACTACTTTATAAGCTTTTGTTACGGCGTAACATGCGAAAATACGGAAAGAACGTATAATTAAATAAATAAAAAGAAATTCTTATAAACTAAAAATTAAGCATATCAAAGGTCATATGAGAGGTCAGAACTTGTTGATGTAAACAAGGAATATCATAAATTTCCTTTTTTATTACTTATGAAGAAATAATAATCTAACTAAATAGATTGATCAATCAATTAAACCATCATAAGCTCCCTAATGCTTGCAACCCAATAGTAATACCTTCAAATAGTGCCACGCGATGCTCCTCCGTTTTTTCTTATTGAGATCAAGTGTCATCACCCCGATAACCTTTACTTCTATGCATCGTTGCCTTATTATTAAAAAACTATCAATTCACTTGGTCCCTTCGCATTTCCTTATAGTATCTACTAACTCAACTAATATCGAAATTCATTTAAAATGTCGAATAAACTATAAAACAAAACTGATAATTATTAACGAAAACAGGGTAATAAAATCTATGACTGACACAATTGACAGTAAACAACATCGTAAATAACACTTAATACGCAACAGTAGCTATTGCACCATAACCCAAGAAACTTATTAATAAAATAAATATTAACTTAAGACGCAATATTCCAACGTACTGATAAAAAATTAAATAAGACTGTACAACCATAACACACCATGACGGAGTAGATAACCATAATAATGAGGTTTTAACATCCTACAGAGGATAATTAATGTCATTACCACCTATAAGAACACGAGTAAATCATAATCGATCAGTGGATAAAAACAAATAGAATCCGATATTAGATAAAAACTTATATATTTACTAACTAACCATCAGAGGTAAATCAAGGAATCTAACTATTCCGCTATCACATTCTTCTCCCCTAAAACTCACGTAAGCGCATGACTTCTATCTTCAATAACTCAACTAATAAATAAAATCGTGATTAACCAATATTACCATAATAATTCACTGGTGTCCCTTTATCGATGAGAATAATAATAATTGCAATTTATTAAATATTTCGAATTAAAACCGGCAAAACTTTTAAACTACTAACGATAAGGATAAATAACCATAACCCATCGATAGACAAAGAAAAATAGATTAATAATTACTAACCATTTATACTCTAACCCTAATCAATAACCTGTAATTAACCCTTTAAAATAAGGCCATCTAATAGCATGGGATTGTATATCTTTCTTCCACGAATAGAATTGCTACGGCCTGCCTTCTCGCGTTCTCAAGGTTCTTCTTGTGACGTACCGTATGACGTATCTCACCATTTCTCTCTCTAAGCCATACGAATATATCAATAATTTCTAATCTGAATAACTCGATAAATAATTTAATTAACGACAAACTGAGTACATCATAATAATCCGATAAAATACCTTACCTAATCGAATCAATAAAAATTACAGATTGCTTACTAATAACTCCGTAATAATAAAAATAAGTATAACATCTTAACCAATAACAGTAGAATGGAGTGACTTTAATCAATCAAGAGATAATAACGAGAGGATTAATAATCTATAAACATCTACACCATAAACCTAATTAATAATCTGTAATTAACCATCCAAAATAAGTTTCATCTAATAACATTGACTCGGATCTAGAACCTTCTTTCAAGGCGTGCCTCATGACTCATCCTCGTATGACCGCTTCTTGTGACGTATCGCGTGACGTATTTTTTCACTTCTCTCTCTAACTCATACGAATATACCAATAATTTTTAATCTGAATAACTCGATAAATAATTAAAATAATGACAAACCGAGCACATCATAATAACCCGATGAAATACCTTATCCAATCGAATCAATAATAATTCCAGATTATTTAATAATTATCTCATAAAAATTAAAAAAAGGTATAACATTTAAACCACTAACGGTAGACGGAAGTGACTATAATCAATCAAGAGATAATAACGAAAGGATTAATAATCAATAAAAACCTTTACTCTAAACCTAATTGATAATCCGTAATTAACAACTTACAATAAGACTCATCTAATAACCTTGATTCGGATTTAGAAGCTTCTTTCTAAGGCGTGCCGCATGACTCATCACCATCACTTCTCTTTCTGATACATACGACTATATCGCTAAAGTCTACTTTAAATAACTCGACAAATAATCAAAATAACGAAAAACTAAGATTATCACTATAATTCTCTAATGCACTTTTATCTATATACTTGATAGCAATTACAATTTATTGAATATTGTAATTAAAAATAGGTGTAACATTTAAATCGCTGACGATAGAAAGGAATGACGATAACCAATCGAAAGATAAAGACATAAGGATCAATAATCAATAACCACCTATACCATAAATCTAATAAGCAACCCGTAATTAACGGATTAAAATAACCCCTATCTAATAACATGGGGTCGGATCTCTTTCTTCCACCCGTAGTTCCTACCATCGTCTTTTTTTTTTAGTCTTTGTCATTATTCTAGAAGTTTCGACCCGAGATCGTCATGTACGCCTTTTCTTACAACACACCCCGCAAGTATTCAACTCTGCTCAATAACATTAGTTTTCGGTAACAAAATTAAATCTAGGTCACGCGTGCTACTCCTCGCCTATGATGGCGGCTATATAAACCGCCGCAAATTGGTCCTCGATGCCCATTAATTATCAAGCTCTTGATTACGGATAATCTTATTTTTTTGAATATTAAATTTAAATTCTTCTTCGAGTCATTGAAAATTAAATTCAGAATTTATACAATTTAAATAGAATTATATTAAATAAAAAAAAAAATAATTTCGATTTTCAATTCTTTTATTCAATATTACAAATAATTTAAATAATTAAATTATTTCTATTGAATATTATTGCTGTTTTAATTATTTTTATTCACATTTAAATAAATTTCGTCATTTTAAAAGTATGTATTCAGACAGATTGTCAATTACCCAGTATAAGTAAACCCCTTACTCATTTACATCAACAATTCTCAACGTTCAAGAATCGTAACCAACTATCAAGCTACCTGACAACAATTTATTTCAACCAACAACAATTTATCTCGAACGAATTTCAACCAACAACCATTTATTTCGAATCGAATCTAAACCAACAACAATCTGGTCTCCAGCTCAGTCAAATCTTGTATCCTGACAAATTATTATATCGAATAAACCAACTGTGTTCAATTAATTGTTCATTTATCTAGTGATAAGACACATCCATTCGCCTTACACATCCTATTTTCATATATTGACATACTCGACACTAAATAGCGAGGTCCCCGCTACCCGAGTAAATGGCTTAAGTACTTTGACTCAAAATTAAGGGACTGAATAACTTGTGTTCGTCATTCTGGACGTAAAACTTTACAGGTCATTAATTTGATTTTATGCTTGCTACTTAACGCGTAATTATCTCTACTCAATATTTCATAGTTTCTAATAATTTGTTTTGATAGTGGATTTAAAATATTTAGTCAAAACAACCAAATATATGATTGGCAATGGGCAATCAAATCTCTTTGTTGTCATTACTAAAATCTAGTTGTCAGAAGAAGATTTTTTTCTTAGTATAGCCACGAACTCCATTGCAGGCTTTCATACAGTGCAATTCGCAGTCGAAGGGTTTGCTTATTATTTATTATAATAAGCGAGTTGGTACGTACTACTCATTAATTATGCCACCTTTGGCTATACTAAAAAAAAAACCCGAGCTGTCCTCCATCTTTGATTTGGCTTAAATAATAATTAGAGTATCTCTTGGCTCGGGAAAGTGGAAAATCTATCAGGGGATGAACAAGCGGATAATGGCTTGCTGGGAACCCGAAAGAAACAAGTGGAGGAAGCCCTTTCCAAAGGGTGTGGGAAGAAGTTGCATCCCACCACTTATCCATAAGCAACCTGACCACCAGTCCAGGAAAACTGGTACCACTGGGAGCCTTTCCAAACCCACTTCAACCAGAGTCTCTTTATTTCTTGAGTTGGTAATAGTGTTTGGCCCAAAAGAGGTAGGACTCGTGGTGGCTGTGGTTAGATACCATGCGCAATGAGGATTGGTGATTCTACCTCTGTTTAATGTCCACCTTAGTTGTCACCTGATTATATTCTTTCGACTAAGAGTGTCGTCTGGGTCGGAAGATAGGGGTAACCTCGTAGTGCGTGTATGCTCAAAAGCGCACAGAAATGACCTCCGGTCAAACGGAGGTGGAATTTGGTTTCGTTACATTAATTAATTATACTCAAAATTTCTCCGAGCTGTCCTCTATTTCTGATTTGATTTAAATAATCGGAGCGTCTCACAGCTCGGAAAGTAGAAAATTCATCAGGGACTAAACGATATACTGAGCTGCAAGAGACCTTAAGCTGGTGGTGGAATTTTAGTAAAAATTTTAGTAAGTCTCTAAGCCGAAGGTGGACTTCGGTCTCGTTACATTAATTAATTATACTCAAAATTACTATTGCTCGTCTAGCAGTACACTCACTACTGGTCTTATCTTCATTTTCTGACCTCTCACTATCCTCACAGGAGATTAGGCAGATCATGCACGTATCTTTCTAGTCTCATAATACCCTCAGGCTAGTAAAATCTCGTCCAAAACCCCCGTCGCAGTCGTGGATTCCTGAGAGCTATTCATTCTTATCTTATCACACTCTGAAGCTAGTAAAACCTCGTTCACGACTCCCGCCGCAGTGTATTCGCCAGGAACTTAGCACACTTTCAGGTAAACTCGAATATCGTTCTCGGTCCTACTACCGTGAACCATCTCTGTCAGTGCATCTGTTTGGATCCTCACCTACTTCAGGCTAGTCGAGTCTCGTTCACGGTCCAGCTGTCGTGTACCACACCTGAAAGTACACCTACTTCAAAATGCGCTCTGGGACTCTCAGGCTATTTAAATTTCGTCTCAGGTCAAGTGCCTTGGATCACCCCTGTGAGCTCTCACTCTTAAGCCTCACGAATGTCCTCAGACTTGTTAAATCTCGTTTACGACACCCTCGAAGTCGTGGACCACCTCTGAGGATATCAGCTCGTCTCTTTACACACTATACTCCACGAAAACTCTATTGCGCTCTGGATTCTCAGCCCAGCATAACCTCGCCTACGGTCGCCACGGTCGTAAGCCAGACCTGAGTATCATTTTCACATACGCTCTTCTTATACCGCATGTGACAATCTTACTGAAATCAAACGTGCTTTACAGACTTGCTGATAGTTATTCGAACGAGAGTAGGAGCGCACGAGCGTAAGAGTGAAAGAGTGAACGAGGCAAGCCGACTTCGGAGTAGATTTGGCGACGTGAACGTTTGTCAACCAGGGACGCTACATGCACCACCAGCATCACCTCCAGTTGCCGCATAGTTACAGTTACCGATTCCGAGCACAACTCAGACAAGCGTCAGCTTCTAGTTCTTCCCTCTAAAATTTCTACCTTCACCAGCAGCAGAAAACTCACATCAGCTATATTATTTTTTATTAAATATATCAGACACACGCAAACTAAACAGTTATTAAAATAAATAGTTACGTGAACTTCGAATTGCGCAAACGAGTTAATATATGAAACATCCATGAAGGAATGTCTGAAATAGTGATTTTTTAAAATTTATAATGATGACATTATTTAAACTAACGAACCGATTGTAATAACTTATGTAACAATTATCAAAAACTATGAAGCCAAAGGGCCGGTTCAAGTTTTGGAGAAGTTGAGGAATTACAACATGCGTTATCGAAGAAGAATTAAGTAAACTGTTATTTTGAAAATTTTTCATCGTCAATATCCTTCGAACTAATTCATCGATTTTGATGTTAAAAATGATATTTGACGTAACTTTTCAGTCTCTCATGCTGAAATGTTGTAAGAATCAATGAATTTCGCGGTTCTTAAGTTTATTAGAAAAAAACACTTTGTTGAAATTCTTTCGACACCGATATCTCTTGAACAATTAATCTGATTTTTATGGTTGAGGCAGCATACGATGCAGCTTGTAGAGCTTTAGAGCTTATTAGATTTTAAAATTAATCCATCAAGTATACTCAGTTATCCAAATGAAAAAATTTTTCGAAAATTTTTATTTTTGGAAGAACTCGAAACGTACTGTACCGATAAAGCTCAATTTTTTACATCACCTTGGAATAAAGAAGCTACTTTAAATGCCACCTTGGAGAACTGAATCGGTTTATCCGTTCAAAAGTTATATAATATTTACATACGTCCGTATATAGACACATACATTCGTACATCCTCTTGAAAATAGTCAGGATAGTTTCCTAGGTCCTTAAAACGTTGATATCGGTCCAAAACTCGGTTTTTGAAGATCAGACCGAAACCAATACCCTCCCATTTTTTGGAAAACTTTCCATTTTTTCAACGGGAAGTTAAAAATTACTTTATAAACGATAATATGCCATCTTGGTCTTTAAAAGCCAATTTTCTATAATAATGGAGAGTCATGTCTCAGATATTAGACGGAATCGAATCTGTGGTATTTTCGTGACGGTTGCCCCGAAAATACATATTATATACGCATATTATAATCGATTGTACCAAGTTATTATATATTTTCATGAAATAATAAAAAAAAAATCATAAACTATGCAAATGTGTGATCATTATCCTCGCAAGGATAGTATAACGGTAGGCCCTGGCTACTTCGTGTCCAGTAGCCACGAACCACAGTTAATAAAATTTCCCGAATAATTTTAATTAATTTATTTTAAATTATCAAATATAGATGTAAATTAAGATTATTTTATTGTTGGTTCGGAAAGACGGGAAATAGATCTCAGGATGTAGGTAGGCTCGTTCTGACCAGACAAGTGGCTGAAATATAGCTTAGTCTAAGTGACCTTGGTGATAAGTAAATTTGTTCAAGAGACTCAATTAAATTATTTATTGTAAATTTTATTTAACCGAATCCCAACTTTTATGTACAAGTTTTCCCCTTTTATTAATTTTATTTTATAAATTATTAATCAAAATTGAGCGTCCAGCATTAAATTCATTTATCACATAAGATTTATTAGACGCGGGAAACAAAATGTATAATTAATCAAATTTATGATACGTTGAAGAGAGAGAGGAAAACTTATTAATAATTTGTCGAAACTTATTTGGTTGTACGTGGGCTTACTGGTGATATCGGTCTCCGACTAGTTGCGGACTTCTTGGACTTGGTGTCGATCCTCTTCGGTAAATCCTCACGGGCTCCTTGGACTCGAGGTCGATCCTCTTCACTGAAATCTTCACGGGTAGTCGTTGTATATCAAACTACCATACTTACTTAATAATCAAATTTGGTTTTCTTTAACCAGACGAATGAGTCGCGAAATCTCCTTATTTAATTAATTCGAATAAAATAAATATCACTTATAATCAAATTAATAATTTAGTTTGATATAAAAAAAAAGTCTCTCAATAAATAAAATTATTCAGGTAACCGACTGACCGAAATAGAACTGATTGTTGGACTAAAATGGCTAGATATAACAACTTATCGTTAGGCCGACTCAAATAAATTGTTATGAGTCCTGGTGCTAGAGTAAAGACCTCGTTAAGCGTCCTTAGTCCACTCTAGGTGATGGCCAGGGCCTAAGTCCTCCAGCAAGTGTTTGCTGGCCCTTTTATATATTAATTTTGGAGGCGTGGAACTACCCCACTGTCGTCCAAATTCAAATAGAATTTGATCTAGGTGGCCTCTGACATGGCCCCGAGTGACTGAGGAGTGTTAATTAACATAGAATTGTTCTAATAGATGGCCGTAGAATCAGATTTTGCGCTCGATTTTCAAGTCGTAAAATCAGATACGCACGTTCACAATAGATAATATTGCAGAGTCAACTTGACCTTAAATTTCAATTTGTAATTTTCAATAGAAAAAAATGAAATTACTTAAATTTTCTCCTTAGAGTCCATAATTGTAATGACTGATAAAAATCAAAATCATTAGTATATCTAATATTCGTTATTTAATGACCCTCAACGTATTACCTCATTAATCTTTTTATAGTCTACTTCCCTTACTACGAAGCTTTGTGGCGAAAAATTGTCATACGGAATAAAAAAATCTGGGCACCGGTTGGCCCTGCGGGCCAGCCCCAAAACTTCCCGCTCGAAGAACTCAAAAACAGTAGAATAAATACATTTTCGAGCTCGTAGAGCTCGAGAATACCTTTTTTTATGAGATTTTCAAGCTCAAAAGGGTTACGTTTTATGTTAAAGTTTAAAAATTTAGAATCCAAAATAATTAATGTATCAGCGTTTTTTATATATTTATTCACAATCATGATCAATAATTTGCTTAAAAATACGTATTTCCGTGATACGTTGTAACTATATCGTGTAAGTATATCGTGATACGAGCGATCATGACGATTTTTGAGCAGTCACTTCCAATGACTTACATAAAGAAGAACATATTAGTTCTGAGTAATGTTGTTGAGTAATTATGATGTTATTCAATGAAAAAAGCAGACATAGATTTTACATTTATTGTTCCATTGACGATATCTCTCGAACGGATTATCTGATTAAGACTTTTAAGGTGGCAATCGGCGCGTTTTATTGAGTTCTAGAGCTGATAAAATCTTGTAAATAATTGGTTCAGTCATTTCGACTATATTCGCAAGAAACCGTTTTCTACGATTTTTTTCATCGACGATATCTTTCAAACAGATTATCGACGTTCTTGGCGGCAATCGAAAACTTTTATCGAATTCTAGAGCTGATTAGATTTTGGAATTGATCGATCCGACAGTTTTCAAAATATCCACAAAAAACGAAAAAAAAAAGAAATTAAAAGATAACATTAGCTCAGATGAAAAAACCTAAATTTCCATCAAAAAACTGTTTAATATGATGAAAACATTAAGTTATACTATTTAATATAGTTTACAGCTTCATAACTTTTTTTCTGTTAGTTCTTCGGAGAAAACACTTGAAAGCTTTTTTTGTAGAGAATTTAATTCCCTCTAAGACTGTGTACTTTGATTTTCGAAAAAAAAATTTTTCAATACTTTTATTTAAAAAAAAAAAAAAAAAATTTTTTTACAAGCAATTTGAATGGGAAAATGAATATTCTTTGAGCTCTTAGTAGAATTGAGATTTCGAGCTGCACTTGTGGGAGGATTTTTTTTATCCCTCCCTTATTAAAGAAACGATTTAAAACGATTAGAAACAAAAAATTTTTAATATTTTTCAATGCTTTTGAATATTTTGAATACTTTTGAATCGCTCTTTTTATGGGCATTCAATATTGCAAATCGTTTCGAATCGTTTCTTTAAATCAGGGCTAAGACTAAGTTTTGAGACCATAAAAAAAAAATTTTTTTTTTGAAACACCCTAATAAACACACACTTGGGCATCATTCTGAAAATAGTCAGAATAGCTTCCTAGGCCCTCAAAACGTCGATATCTGATGAATACTCGATTTTCGAAAATCGGGGTGAAAACAATAACTTCCCGAATTCAATATTGTTAAAATACTTACATTAGGAGTACAAATAAGTTTCCGCCGTTTTATTGTAGATGGCGCGGCACGGAGTTTCGGTTAGCTTTCGCAGATGATAACCGGTTAAAAAAATAGTTTGGACATTCAAGAACAACATAACCTATTAATATCATTGATTTTATATTGGTAAAATATAATTTTTATAAGTTGAAAATGTCAAAATTTGAGCCAAGTAAGCGTCATTTGCGGAAAATATTAGTTTACTTCTTTAATTTAAAGAAATCTGCTGCTGAGGCACATCAATTGCTCGTAGAAGCATATGGTGAGGGTGTGTTACGTCCAGACAGACATAACATACGACAGTCCCTTAATTTCGAGTCATGACACTCAAGTCCTTTACTCGGGTAACGAGGACCACGTTATTCGGTGCTGAGCATGGATATGGGTCAGGAATATGTATACTTTTTTTAATGTTAAAATAAAAATGTCAGGACTTACAGATACAGGTAGTTTTATTGAGTCTCAAGATATTTGTTGTTACAATACAACAGGTGATGGCTGCTGTAGCTCTGTGTTAGCTAGACAATCGGTTGGACACCCCGTGGCGAGTTGGACCCGCTTGATTGGCGTGAAGCGGAGGTGATTACGCTGAGTTTGGTCTTTTGAGGTGACACCGGATCGTTCACAATTCACTTTCACTGATTTTCGGAAGTTAAATTAACACTTGCACAGAAGGTTAGGCAATTTCTAATTCAACCCGCACTATTCTCGTGATCGCGAGTTCCGAACCGGAGGGATAATTGCCGTTTTAATGAGTATAATTGGAATTATTAAACAAGGCCCCGTCTTCAAGGAAAATGGCCAATAATTAAATACCGGATTTAATAATTAAACGACTCTATGAATGAGATAGAATCTTCTTTATTCTTTAAATAAGTAAAGAGAATTCGCGACTTGGAGTTACGCTGCACCTTAATTCGTTGGAAAGATGTTAAACGATTAGACTGGATGTTCAAGACTGAGTAAAAGAGTTTAGATAATTATTGGAATTTCCAGTTTTACTTGACGGTAGTAGAACGATTAGATTGATATTATAGGAAAAAGGCAAAAAGACGCAGGTTTGACTTAACTCGGCGGCAAGCGGCGATGGTAAGCGCAGGCCAGCTGCCAGCTGCCGGCTGCCGGCTTATTCCTTATATATTCTCGCGGTTTTTGGTAATTACGGGGGCTAATGGAGGAAGGGGTGAATTACAAAAGTAAGTGCTCTAGTTTTTCTGGGGAACCAATGCACATTTGGATTATCGGTGGTTGGATGGACATTATGATTCCTTGATAAGAGGAGATAACCACATAGGTCCCCAGGAATGAGAGTAACCAATCAGAGAATCCTGAGTAGTTATTCTCCAAATTGTGATCGCTAGAGAAGGGCGGATCAATATGGTGATCGAATGAGTGGTGGATCGAAGGTAGAATACAATAGAGGAAGTAGTTTGGCAGTGCCATGGGGAGGGGAGTTTTCCATTTCGGGACTCAGAACTGGGTATAAGGAGTAGGGGCGTCAAATCAGGTGACTATGGATTCGGTGGGTAGGTGAGGTAATTGAGACAAAACGTAAAGGGTAGGCTCTTATCGGAGAAGACGTCATGGTTAGTTGGCTAGCGGCTTTATCAAAGGCATTGATAAAGTGAGTTTTGTTGGCCAGAGGAACAGGGGAGTCAAGGGGGGAGGGGGGGTACGGGTAATTAGACTGCTCGACTTTTATCGTATACCAGATGCGGTTTTTATATATTTCAGCTATAAAAATGAGCTGCCTGCCTCGATATTGACACAGCTGCCCAAAAACTGGTGTTAAAGATGTTACCGCGATTTATTATTCTTTTATTGAAGAGCAATGTGTGTATTGTCGTGTAAAAGATATTAAAATATGGATCGACTCTTGATTGAACAAAAGACCGGATGCCTGGACAAATAGAGGCTAGTGGAAATTTGGTGGCACTCTACGGGAGGTAAAGAGTCGCGGTTGGAGATTCTTTGTGCTAGACTCTTAGTCAACGTTTAAGTTGTAACTCTGCTATGATTCTAATGTGGTGATGTTTGACTCACACACCTACATTTCGGTGGTCTGATTAGAGATTCTTTTGTCAACCTTCTGTGCAGCTGTTCAAGATAAGAGCGAGAGAACAAAAAGGCTACCAAATGAAAGTTGCTTCGCGCAAGACACAAATTTTATTCTGTACGAAATTAAATTATTTAAAGTTTTCCCGGAATATATATATTTTTTTTTGCTCGATCCTGACGTAACAGGTGCTTTGAGTGAGAGAACGTGTCGAGAGTGATTTCAAAAGTTTAAAAACGGTGTATTCGACGTAGAAGACAAAGATCGCAGTGGAAGGCCAAAAATTTACGAGGATGCAAAATTGAAGGAATTATTGGAGGAAGATTCATCTCAAACACAAAAATAACTTGCTCTAACATTAGAAGTCACTCAGCAAGCAGTCTCACATCGTTTAAAATCATTAGGAATGATTCATAAACAAGGAAATTGGGTTCCGTACGAATTAAAGCCGAGAGATATTGAACGCCGATTATGCTTGAGTGAAATGCTGCTAGCTAGACATAAAAAAAGGGTTTTTTTACATCGTATCATAACTGGTGATGAGAAGTGGATACATTATGACAATCCAAAAAGAAGAAAATCATGGGGATTACCTGGCCACGCGTCAAAATCAACAGCAAAACCGAATATTCACGAAAAAAAACTTATGTTGTGTATTTGGTGGGATCAGCTAGGTGTAGTGTATTATGAGTTGCTTAATCCGAGTGAAACAATTACTGGAGCCCTCTATCGAACACAATTGATGAGATTGAGCCGAGCTCTGAAGGAAAAACGCCCTCATTACTATTCTAGACACGAAAAAATTATTCTTCTGCATGACAATGATCGTCCACATGTTGCGGCTCCCGTGAAAAAGTACTTGGAAACACTTGATTGGGAAGTGTTACCCTACCCGCCGTAATCACCAGACATTGCACCGTCCGATTATCACCTGTTCCGGTCCATGGCACATGCTCTGACGGCGCAGCGGTTCACATCTTATGAGGATACCAAAAATTGGGTTGATTCGTGGATAGCCTCAAAAGACAAGGAGTTCTTCAGACGTCGGATTCGAATGCTGCCTGAGAGATGGGAAAAAGTGGTTGCAAGTGATGGGCAATATTTTAAATAAATTTATGTTACCGTTCTTCTATGATAAATATTTAATTTGTGTTGAAAAACGGCGGAAACTTATTTGTAACCCTAATATATTTATGTATACATGTACGAGCAATACTAATTTAATTACTAAAATCTCGGATTGACAAACTAGCTTTGAGTGAGCGTGGTTATATCGATAGACCAAGTTATCGATATTACATTTTAAGTCTGCTTAATGTTTTCGTATACTCATATATTGAGAAACGATAATATACATACAGAATAAAATGTACAATAAGACGAGTTATAATCACAGGGCGTCCAAGTACGTTTGGAACACAATAAGTAATCAAAGAAATACTTTTAAAACATAAAATAGCTGTGAAATTTACAGATTATCTTGTTAACAATAAACTAGAACTGACAAAATTAAATTATAATGGGAAATGAATAAGTTATAAGAAATGAAAACCAAAGTTCCAAAATTTTTCGATTCCATCGAAACTTTTAAGTCTATCAAATTATTGGAAGAAATGGTCAAAATATAAAGTTCAAGGTTAAAAATTGAAGCTTATTATACAAGCCTTAAGATGCTATTTATGGACATTGTCTATCAGCTTTAGTTTTATAGTAATACGAACTTTAACAGTGAATAAAAACTGATTTTTTTCAAAAAATCGTTGAAATTTCAAACAGCCATATGCTCTAAACTAGTTGACTGAACGAGCCCATTTTCGAACTTAACTGTGAAATTGTAGGTGCAATCGTGTCCTCAAAACTGCGTTGTATTACATATATATATATACATTAGGGTGCTTCAAAAAAAAACTTTAATTTTTATTTTTCGCTCTTACTCCCTGAAACATCAGTGGTTGCCAAAAAAAAATCCTCCCAAAAGATGGGCTCTCGAGCTCAACTTTAAGAGGTCGCTATTAGATAGATTTTTTTAAAAATCTAACTTTTGTATTTGTCCTCATGGTCAATTTTTCAAGGAATTTCGTCATAAACTATCATAATTAGTTGAGTAGAGTTCAAAAATACCATTCGTTGAAAAATTTATATATGTACGTATATATATATATATATATATATATTAGGGTGGTCCTTATTCAGGTGATGGTCAAATTTTTTTTCACGATAGTCCTAAATCGGTTCTAAATCTATAAAAAAAAATTCATGCCAAATTTTAGCTCTTAATTTTAATATTAACCCACCCCCCCCCCCCACCCCGATAGCCAAAGTTTTAAATGGAAATAACACGGGAAAAGTTCTGTTAATAATTTTAAATTTTTGTTCATCATGAAATAATGAACAGATGATGTCGACCAATCATAATTCCTATGGCAAATTTAATGCTCTACAAAAAAGGTCTCTTATGATTATTTACTATCTTGACTGGTTCAAAAGTTATTTAAGGTTAAAATCAAAGTTCTAGTCAATTTTATGGTTTTTTCCATTTTTATCGTCATTTGATAATTTAAAAATGACAAAAGGGTTATAATTTTTAATCTCCATGGTTTTTTTTTCAGAAAACTTGCAAGGTGATTGTGACCCCAAAATTATAATTACACTAATTTTCTTTTATTCTTGACCTGCCGTATGTTTTTACTGTTTTCTAAATTTAGAGATACATAAAATATTTTTGATGTTGTTAAAAGATTTTATTTCAATTGGTAAAAATATTGAGAGAATCTAGTTTCAAATTTAAATTTTAGGATTAAAACATTTTATAAACTGATTATGCTGCCATCAATGAGATTTTATTTTAACTTTTTACATCAAAATTATTTATAAAATGTCCATAACCTGTATTTATTATCTCAACTCTATCAAAATCATATACAAACGTTTACTAATGCTAATGTTTTCTCGTTATTCAATTTAATCTATAAATTTTACCCATTTGATTTCGAAGTGATCAGAAAAATATGGAGCTTTCCCGTTTACGTCAAAACATTTTTTTTCTCGCCTCCGGGCGGAAAGCGTCAACTTTCGTCCCGCTGTGCAAAACGAAGTTGCCGCTTTCTGCCTCCGTCGACGAGAAAAATAGTATACACTCCTCGGGAAGTAAATAAGAAAGCCTCAGATCACATGTTTGTTGACCTCGGTTTCGCCTCGGCCAACAATTACATGTGATCTGAGACATTTCTTACTTAACTTCCCTAGGTGTGTAATATACTATTAATTGGCGATGTTGACGTTCAAATAGTGGGTAATAAATTACCATCGAAATTGCAAGCTTTGAAAGTGTTTTTTTTTCATACACGTATTTTAAATGCTTCAATCCCAGAAAGTATTGCTGCAGTCATTGATGAAATTATTGGGTTTTGGAAAAAAGCTCGAATTTCTGTTCAAGATGTGCAAAGATGCCGAGATAAACTGAAAACATTGTACGATGAGTGGCGCATACTTGTCAAACACAAAAATCGGAGTGACGTGGCTGTAAAAAAACAAAATGAATTTGTATGTTCATTGAAAAAATTATTTGACATTGCACCGTCAAATGGATTTGATGCTATCGATGGAAATTTTAAAGAATTCTTGATTAATCAAAGATCAGATGAATGCATTGGTTTTATTGCAAATATTAAAACGAGATATGATCACGATGATAATGATAATGAATTGAACAAAAAAATCCAGTTTGATAAACAAAAAAAAAAAGAGTGAAGAAGGAAAAGCATTATTGGGTAAATTATAAGAAACAAATAATCAATTAATTTTTTATTCTTTATTAACGCAAAGATTCTTTTCGTCATATTAATATCCTTATTTGTTTTAGACAAAAATGTTGAATTTTTATCTAGCCAAGGAAGTGCTCTATCTACATCGAGTGGAAAAATATACTTTTCAAGTACTACCAGATTATCAGAATCAAAAAAAACGAGAGGGTTATGATATTCTCAGCGAAAGAGTTGTAGCTACTTTAGATCGGTGTAAAGTTAGTGACAGAGATGCTGTATTTATAATAACAGCTATCTGCCAGTCGCTTATTAATATGAACCTACTAGATGTGGATATCAACTCTTTGATTATCAATCGATCATCCATTCGAAGACATCGACAAACTCTGCGTGAGTCAAAATCAATAAAAATAAAAAAACACTTCCAAGACTTAAAGTTATCATCTATCGTTGTACACTGGGACGGAAAATTATTACCAAATTTGTTGAATACCGAAACTGTTCATCGATTACCAGTAATAATCATTTCGGAGGACAAAGAAATTATGTTAGGTGTACCAACGAGTGAAGATGGGACTGGAATGGCACAAGCTACTATTGTTTACGAAACATTACTTGATTGGGGATTTGACACATCTGTTAAAGCGATATGCTGTGATACCACTCCTTCAAATTTAGACATTCGAAATGGTACTGCTGCATTGTTGGAGAAACTGTTAGAGAGAGATTTATTATATCTTCCGTGTAGGCATCACATTTTCGAAATTGTCCTAAGATATGTATTCGAAGCTGTTTTTCCGAATACTGTTGGCCCTAATGTTCCACTTTTTATTCAATTTCAAAAGCAATGGGAAGCTTTAAATAAATTGAATTACAAAACAGGATTAGATGATCCGAAATATGAGAACGTGTTAACAATAGAAAAAATCAGGTCTATAAAAACTTTTGCCACTGACGTTCTGACAACAAAGCTGCCTCGTGATGATTACAAAGAGTTTTTGGAGCTTACTCTAGTCTTCGTTGGTGTTATCTAACTAAAAATGTACCTGTTTCGTGAACAAATATCTTTGAAAAAAGGTGAAGAAAATAAACTTCGACAAATATGTGTTTTTGTGACAACCGTTTATGTTAAGGCTTGGTTTACATCATCTAATAGTGTGAAAGCTCCGTACCATGATCTACAATTTATAAAAGAGCTAAACAACTTTAAAAGGATTAACAGTAATCTTGCTACTGCAGCAATTAATAGATTTATGAATCATTTATGGTACTTATCGCCAGAGTTAGCGATCATGGCAATTTTTGATGAAAATGTTCCACTAGAAACAAAATTAAAAATTATGGCTAAGGTGCATACAAGAAGAGAAAAAATTCTAATCGATGCTATTCCGGAAGACGACCAGGATTATACAAATGAAAAATTTAGCGTAAAACGCTTCCAAGACTTAAAGTTATCATCTATCGTTGTACACTGGGACGGAAAATTATTACCAAATTTGTTGAATACCGAAACTGTTCATCGATTACCAGTAATAATCATTTCGGAGGACAAAGAAATTATGTTAGGTGTACCAACGAGTGAAGATGGGACTGGAATGGCACAAGCTACTATTGTTTACGAAACATTACTTGATTGGGGATTTGACACATCTGTTAAAGCGATATGCTGTGATACCACTCCTTCAAATTTAGACATTCGAAATGGTACTGCTGCATTGTTGGAGAAACTGTTAGAGAGAGATTTATTATATCTTCCGTGTAGGCATCACATTTTCGAAATTGTCCTAAGATATGTATTCGAAGCTGTTTTTCCGAATACTGTTGGCCCTAATGTTCCACTTTTTATTCAATTTCAAAAGCAATGGGAAGCTTTAAATAAATTGAATTACAAAACAGGATTAGATGATCCGAAATATGAGAACGTGTTAACAATAGAAAAAATCAGGTCTATAAAAACTTTTGCCACTGACGTTCTGACAACAAAGCTGCCTCGTGATGATTACAAAGAGTTTTTGGAGCTTACTCTAGTCTTCGTTGGTGTTATCTAACTAAAAATGTACCTGTTTCGTGAACAAATATCTTTGAAAAAAGGTGAAGAAAATAAACTTCGACAAATATGTGTTTTTGTGACAACCGTTTATGTTAAGGCTTGGTTTACATCATCTAATAGTGTGAAAGCTCCGTACCATGATCTACAATTTATAAAAGAGCTAAACAACTTTAAAAGGATTAACAGTAATCTTGCTACTGCAGCAATTAATAGATTTATGAATCATTTATGGTACTTATCGCCAGAGTTAGCGATCATGGCAATTTTTGATGAAAATGTTCCACTAGAAACAAAATTAAAAATTATGGCTAAGGTGCATACAAGAAGAGAAAAAATTCTAATCGATGCTATTCCGGAAGACGACCAGGATTATACAAATGAAAAATTTAGCGTAAAACGCTTTCAAAGTACGAGTATAAACGATTTATTGCATAACGATATCGACTTTTTTGTAACCGCAGAATCGATCAAATTTTTTGAAAGTTTTGAGTTACAAACAGAATTTTTACAAATTAATCCTTCTGAATGGGCTGATAATGAAAGTTATAAAATTGCATTACGATTCGTCGAAAAACTATCGGTTGTGAATGACTGTGCTGAGAGAGGAGTTAAACTATTGCAAGATTTTTGTAAACTTTATACTAAGGATGAAAAACAAATGCAATATGTATTACAATTGGTTAAGGATCATCGTCAAATGTTTCCTAACGCGCTGAAAAAAACTAATGTAACAACTTTATGAAAGTATCTATGATTAAAGAAAAAATAATAATATTGGTACTTTTTTCGATTCAATGTAATTTTAATAATCACTTTTTTCAACTAAATATTACTTTTCTTTCAGAACATACGTCAAGGTCAGAGAAGTCGTCTGAAATATAAATAATAACCCTTTTTTCATTTTTGAATTATTAATTGACGGTAAAAATGGTAAAAACCATAAAATTGACTAGAACTTTGATATTGACCTCGAATAACTTTTGAACTAGTCAAGATAGCGAAAAATCATAAGAGATATTTTTTGTAGAGCGTTAAATTTGCTATAAGAATTATCATTGGTTAACATGATCTGTTCATTATTTCATGATGAACAAAAATTTTAAATTATTAACAGAACTTTTCCCGTGTTATTCCCATTTAAAACTTTGGCTATCGGGGGGGCTGGGTTAATATTAAAATTAAGAGCTAAAATTTGGCATGAATTTTTTTTTATAGATTTAGAACCAATTTAGGACTATCGTGAAAATAAATTCGAACATCACCTAAATAAGGACCACCCTAATATATATATATATATATTTATGTAATAGAACGGACTTTTGAGGACACGATTGCGTCTACAATTCTTATCCGATCTTAATGAAACTTTCTACACTTGGTTTTTGTGTAATTACCACGGTTAAGATCGAAAATGGGCTGAATTGGTCAATCAGTTTAGAAGTTATGGCTGTTTGAAATTTTAACGATTTTTCGGAAAAATCAGTTTTTAATCACTTTTAAAGTCCATATATCTTTAAAACTAAAACTCATAGATAATTTCAGTAAAAATCATTTTAAAGCTTGACTAATAAGCTCTCATTTATAACCTTAAACTTTATATTTAGACCATTTTATCCAATAACATGATAGCCTTGAAAATTTTAATGGAATCAAAAAATGTTGAAAATATGGTTTTCATTCCACATAACTTATGCTTGTCCCATTATAATCCAGTTTTGTCAGTTGTATTTTTTTGTGCACAAAATAACCTGTAAATTTCACTGCTATTTTATATTTCAAAAGTATTTCTTTTATTATTTACGATGCATCGAATGGAACTCTAATCCTGATAATTATCACTGGTCTTGTCATTACGATAGCGCCCACGGGTCTTATCGGATCTTAATGAATTTTTTTTCCACTTATTCTATAGGCGATTACCTTGATCAAGTTCAAAGATGGCCTGAATCGTTCAAATAGTTTCAAAATTATGACTGTTTAAAATTTTCATGATTTTTCGTAAAAATCAGTTTTCAATCACTACTAAAGCTTATATAACTTCAAGACTAATATTCATAGACAATTTTCGTAAAAAGTATCTGCAAGCTTGTCTAATAATTTTTAATTTATGACCTTAAACTTCATGTATTGACCATTTCTTCCAATAAGTTGATTGCCTTGAAATTTTTAATGAAATTGAAAAATATTGAAAATATGGTTTTCATTCCACATAACTTATGCATTTCCCTTTATAATGCAATTTTGTCACGTGTATTTTATTGTGAACAAAATAACCTGTAAATTCCACAGCTATTCTATATTTTAAAAGTATTACTGTTATTTTAACTGGGCTTGTCATGGTCACAGCAATTACAATTATGATCTCATACTAATTAAATTTTCAATACTTTATTTACGTGAAGGTTAGTTTGTTACATTACCTATATTATGTTATGTCAAATCAACTCTCTGAAGTTCTCTACCAAAAATCATAGTTGTCTTTTTTTACCCTCACTTTTAGAAAACGAGTCTAATTTCATATCATGACTATACACAAACAAGATATGTATGTATGAAACTATTTTTTTATATTGATTAATTGAAAAATCTTCCTTCCATTTCGGCTGCCGAATGGCTTTTTTTTAAATTTTAATTTCCCATATGATTAACATGTAAACATTTAATTCTTCATTGAAAGTGTAATTACTCGCAAGCTGCTTAAGGGGTTAGGGGTAGTCAGGATTTTCATAAAATCGATTTTTTTTTTTTTGCATTTTCGTTAAGTGTAATATCTTAAAAATATTTTCTGAAAATTTGAAGTTGATCCGATAATTATTTTTCGAGTTATTCGACAAATAACAAAGAGCGCTCGGGCACTCCAAAACGCTCGGGAGCAGGTAGCTAGCGGCAGCTGCAAGCAACCGGTTTCTCGGGTTCTATTGAACTAAATCCATGAACTAAATTTTGATCCATGTAGTAGTACCTAAATTTATAAATACCCTACTATATATATTCACAATTTCTAGGTCGTATAAGTACTACAAATTTTTTGTTTTTCGCCACGTCACTAGTATGCCTGTAGCAGTTGCGGAGAGCAGTCGATAGTTGTGCGTTATTAAAATAAATTATTTTTGAAGTTATTTATTATGGGACGTGATACGAAAAAAGTTTCGAGAGAAGTTCGGAGATCTGAAAATATCTGTAAGTCGTATTCAAAGAAACGAAAAAATGTATTTAACCCAAAAACGGTGGAACGTGATGAAAGTGTTCGGAGTACATCGTTTAAAAAACTGAAATAAAATACTGAAAACGATGTACCCGGAAGTTGCATCACTGAATTTCGAATAATTAATTTTATTACAGTATTTACTGCCATTTCTGTTCTTGTGAAATGTAAAAAATGTGATGGAAACATTGCATTTCAAACAGCTAGTACACGTGGGCTGGGATTTAAAATTGTAGTTTCTTGTAATAACTGTGACAATGAATATATTTCTTCGTGCTCTTTCATTGGGCATTCCTATGAAATAAATAGACGCTTCATTTTTGTGATGAGAATACTAGGGATAGGATACGAAGGTTTGTGCAAGTTTTGTGGCCTGATGGACATGCCGTCTTTTTTAGATAAAACTACGCATACAATATTATTGAAGCACATTTTAGATTGTGGTAAAACCGTTGCAGAAGCCTTGATGAAAAAAGCTGTGAATGAAGAAAAAGAAGCAAGTAGTGAAAATGAAAATAAGAATGATTTGACTGTATCGGGAGATGGAACCTGGCAAAAAAGGGGATTTACATCGTCATTTGGAGTTTCTTTTATAATTAGCTATTTTACTGGAAAGATTCTTGATATAAACATTGAAAGTGCTTATTGTAAGCTATGTGAGTATTGGAAAGATAAAAGAAATACGGTTGAGTTCGAGGAATGGTATGATTCGCATGAAAATGAGTGTAGTGCTAATCACAAGGGGTCTTCTGGAAAAATGGAGGTGGATGCGATGATTGAAATGTTTCAGCAGTCTGAAACAAAATATGGAGTTAAATATATCAACTACATTGGCGATGGTGATTCGAAAACTTATTCTGGAATTATAGAAGCAGATCCTTACAAAAATACAACCGTAAATAAAAAGGAATGTATAGGCCATGTTCAAAAGCGGATGGGGACTCGACTGCGTACTCTGAAATCTAAACAAAAAGGTCTTGGTGGTAGAGGTAAGCTTACAGGAAAAGTTATAGACAAATTAACTGTGTACTATGGTTTATCTATACGTCGTCATTGCGATTCTATGGAAGATATGAAATCTGCTATTATGGCAACTTTTTACCACTACGGTTCGACTGATGAAAATCCGAATCATGATATGTGTCCAAAAGGCGAAGATTCTTGGTGCTCTTATCAGCGCGCTAAAGAACGTGGAGAGCTTGATACTTATACTCAAGATTTTTCTCCCTTACCTCCTGATGTTTTAACAGCTATTGAACCGATTTACGACGATCTCAGTAATGATAATTTACTTTCAAGATGTGTAGGTGGATTCAATCAGAATAATAATGAGAGCTTTAACCAACTAGTGTGGAAAATATGCCCAAAAACCGTGAATACTAGTTATACTATCGTACAAATTGCTGCATACATAGCTACTTGTATATTTAATGAAGGTATACATTCATTATTAATGATTATGAATACCCTAGGACTTGATTGTGGGTCTAATTCCCATCGGTATGCTGAAAAAAAGGATGCTGCACGTGTGAAAGTGGCAGATCAGCGCGCCAACGACAACACTCGGGAAGGCAGAATGCTTCGTAGGCAACACCAAATTGACGTTTTGGAAACTTCCACAATGGCTGAAGATCTATTATATGGCCCAGGAATAGATGACTCGGTGTAAGTTATTAAATAATTCGTATTTCTGTACGTAAATCTAGTGTGAAACTTTAAATGCGTTTTTCTCAAAACTATGTTTTTTGAACTGGTGACAACTGAAACTCGATAACCGCTCAGTAGATTTTAATGAAATTTATACAGCTTTTAGAATACATAATAAACTCAGGCCTGATCGAAGGATTTTTTTTTTTTTAATTTCGATTTTTTAAGACCAATTAACTGTTGATTTTTTCCTGAAAATCTAGAAAAAAATTACCTGAGGCCGCCATTTTGTTAATTTTTGAAAAAAAAAAAAGCTTCGATCAGGCCCAGGATTATCTATTTATAAAACTAATTTTTTTCATCCGATTGATTTTAGATGAATCTCCAAGGACTTATGACAGTCACCGCAAGGACCTTTTTTTGAAACTGGGTCAACACAGACAGCTATAACTTTGAAAACTATAAATTTTTTTTTTTCAAATTTTCGTGACTTCAAGTAAAAACATTGTTTAATAATGCCATATTATTACTTTTGTAAAATAAAATGATTTAATAGCAAAAAAAAATTACTGAAAATTCTCATTTTTTCGTGTCTCTGACTACCCCTAACCCCTTAATATTTTTCAAATTTATACATCGATCTTCAAAGCTGATTTCTCAAGCTTTCCAAAATCCTATAATAAGTCAAAATGATCGCCGATTGAAACTAGCAAAAATAAAAATGAAAATTGACAATTTCATTTTGAAATACAAAATCGATACTTTTCAGATAACTTCAATTGGCATTTCAATTATGATAATTTTGACCTAACATAGGGTTTTAGAAAGCTTGAGGAATCAGCTTCAAAGATCTATGCATGAATTTAAAAAATGTTGAGTAGTTTACAAGTAATTACACTTTCTATGAAAAAATTAATTTCTCCATGTTAATCAGATAGGAAATTAAAATTAAAATTTCGACCTCTTAGAGTTGAGCTAGAGAGCCCATCTTTTGGGAGGATTTTTTTCTCGGCAACCACTATAGTTTCAGGAGGTAAGATAAAAAAAATAATGTTTTTCTTTTTGAAGCACCCTAATATACATACATAAATTAATTTTCTTATGAACGGTATTTTTGAACCCTAGTCAACCAATTATGATAGGTTATGACAAAATTTCCCGAAAAATCGTCCATGAGGATAAATACAATAGCTAGATATTTGAAAAAAAGCTACCTAAAAAAAAAAGAATGAGAAGTAGAAGAATAAAGAATAAAAGTAGTCAGTGACACTCATTATGTAATATAATCAAAGTCGATAGATTATCGGTAATTTTTCTCATGGGATAAGTACATTAGAGGGAAACCATGGGTCAGCATATTCTGCCCAAAGGAATCGAAGCGACACATGTTGTGAGACGGGTTATGTACTCTCTTTTCGTCTAGACTATCGAGTGCGTGATATACTGCGGAGTTGAACAAGTAGCGTGTCTAACAACACTAACCTTAAATATTAACGCAATTCTATGCAAAGAAATACATTGTATTATTATATGACCGCAGTGACCCGGATAAATTATAGTTGCTGCTAAATTCAACACCAATTTTAATATTTATTCAATAGCATGTATTTCGAGCTTAAGTTTTAAGCTCATTAAATCTTGATATTAAGGTTGTAGTCTAGTTCGTAAGCTAAAAAAATAGTCTATTTTTGAGAATTTCTTGCTAGGTTAATATAAAAAAATGAACATACAAACACTGTTAGGGATGATAAATGAAGTCTTTAATTATGAGAAAAAAAAATTTTTTTATTCATTTTTATAAGTATGTTCATTAGGTTGATTCAAAAAATAACAAATTTCTTTTTTTTCTCGCAAACAGGTTCAAAAGTTTCATTCAGATAAAAAAAGACGCCTGTGAAAATTAGAGCTCTTAATATCAACATTAAGAGGTTTCGCATTGCACTTTTCTATTTTCCATAAGAATAACATGGAAAAAATTGTTTTTGCGTCTTTTGATTTTCATACGTAGCCAACGATGCGTCATGGGAATAATTAGCAGACATATTTTTGTAGGTAATTGCATTCTCTACAAAAAAAGTTTCTTATCATTTTTTGATAAATTTATTTGTTCAAAAGTTATTTGAGTTTGCAGTCGAATTCATATTAAATTTTGAGATCTTTTCACTTTTCCGACAAAACTATCAGACCTATTACAAAATATCATGATACCTTTTTTGTAGACAATTTTATTCCCTAGAAGTTATCTTCGTAAAGTTTTTTCGAATTCCACATTGTTATCTAGTTATTTTAATTTCAATGTCAAGCTCATAAAAAAAATAGTCTTCTGATCGATTTTAAGAGCTTGACTTCAAAATAAAAATAACTAGAAAACAATGCGGAATTCGAAAAAACTTTACAAAGATAACTTCTAGGGAATAAAATTGTCTACAAAAAATGTATCATGTGTTACGTTCTGGCTCTAATTAAATTTAAGTAAAAATTTTAGAAAATTCTTTTTTTGAAGTCTCGAATTATTTATTTGCCACGGTGGGCGAATAAACGGTTCGACACTTCTTAGAATCATAAATAAATAATAATTTAATAAATCGTTACTTTGTTGGCGATATTATTTTTATTCATCACCAACAATTTAACGGAAATTTCTTGCGATAAGAGAATTGCCGTGGCTCGCGGATAGTCTAAACAGATGACGACGCATGAGACCCAGGCCACGACGATTCTCTCATAGGAAACCTGAGATGCAACGTTAACACTTCTGATAATGTATAATACTAAGGTGCGACAGAATCAAGGCAGTCGATCACAAGTCTAGTAGAGCTAAGAACTCTACACAAACCTGCTGGCTTGATCCTGTCACTCGGACTTTAAGGCAAAATATATATACGTATTTTATCAAAATACGCACCCCTTATTTTAAACTTTGGGCGCTGCTACGGGCAGCCCAATAATCACATACCTCTGTTGGGCGCCGCCACGGGCAGCCTAATATTCTCACCCGTTTTGGGCGCCGATACCGGCAGCCCAAGCACTTCCTTCCCGAATCCAAAAAAATTCATGCCAAGAAGCCGAAGGTCAGGCAAGAAGGCTCAGCTACGTCGCGTATTACGAACGATCCACGAGGATCTCGGTCGCTCAATTCACCAACGTCCCCGCTTAGAGATCGTTGCCGAGGAAGTCCTCCTCGATCCGGTGACGTTGGTCGTTCGAAAAGAGTTCCCAAAGTCGGGTATCGTGGTGTCGGAGTTGAGTGAAGTGTCCAATAACCACCATCAACCGCAAGGTCAACCCACGTTTTGGACGGGTATCAGCAGTGGAACGCCGCTACCAACTATTGACGTGAGCCAACGAACACCACTTTCGGGGACCATCCCGTTCCACGACCCTCGCTACGGGTATTACTCCGAGGCCCATTTCAAGGACACCGGCAGGGACGACTACGCCCCAGCTGAGGCGGAAAGGTTAAAGCAGAAAGGAATTATTTGGGCCGACTTATGGGGCCCATAATTTCCACCATGGTAAGTCAATAAAACTTTTTGCATAAAATAAAAGAAGCTCAACAGCTGACGCACCTGGGGTCTATCGACACCCTAACGACGTCAACCTGGTCAAATAAAAAATTATTCTGTCTGATAATAGATAAACCAGAATGTAACACATGATATTTTGTAATAGGTCTGATAGTTTCACCGGAAAAGTGAAAAGATCTCAAAATTTAATATGAATTCGACTGCAAACTCAAATAACTTTTGAACAAATAAATTTATCAAAAAATGATAAGAAACTTTTTTTGTAGAGAACGCGATTACCTAGAAAAATATGTCTGCCAATTATTCCCATGACGCATCGTTGGCTACGTATAGAAATCAAGAGACGCAAAAACAATTTTTTCCATGTTATTCTTATGGAAAATAGAAAAGTGCAATGCGGAACCTCTTAATGTTGATATTAAGAGCTCTAATTTTCACAGGCGTCTTTTTTTATCTAAATGAAACTTTTAAACCTGTTTGCGAGAAAAACAAAGAAATTTGTTATTTTTCGAATCACCCTAATGTTCATACAAAAGGTATACTCTAACAAAGCGCAAAATTTAAAGGCAGGTCGGCTCAATCACGATATCTCAGCAACGGCTTTTCTAAAACGAAACAATCGGAGTGTTTTCAATTTGGTATGACAGTGGCTACAAGATAGACCAGCGATATCAATTTTGGACCATTTATACTAATTTCAACTAACAAAAGCTTTTGAAAATGAAAAAAAGTGTTTTTTTTTTTCGCTGTTATTTGTTCAAAAAAATCAATTAAAATCAAAAAATTAATATGATTTTAGACTATCCTATAAGTACTTATGTGTAAAATATGTGGTTCAAATTTCGGAAGGATCAGCCTACTGGTTCCGGAGAAATCGTGATTGGCGTCAATGAAAACGTAGTTTGAAATAAACATGTTTAAAATTTTTTAAATAAAAAAAAAAAATCAGTCTATCGGTTGACCCTGCGGGCTAGCCTTAAAACTTCCCGCTATTTTCGAGCTCCTTAAGCTCGAAAATATTGTTGTGAATACATTTTCGAGCTCTTCGAGTTCTGTCATTCCGACGATATTCGCAAAAAACCGTTATATACGATTTCTTTCGTCGACGATATCTCTCGAACAGATTATCCGATTGAGACGTTCTTGGCGGCAATCGAAAGCTTTTATCGAGTTCTAGAGCTGATTAGATTTTGGAATTGATCGATCCGACAGTTTTTAAAATATCAAAAAAAAAAAAAAACGAAAAAAAAAATTTTTTTTTTTCGTATTTTTAAATATCTTGGAGTCTATTTGACTAAATGATCTAAAAATTTCTGAAAATCTAAGTTCAGAAGGAATCTTTTGAATGCCGCAAGAACCGTCTGAATCGGTTCATTCATTAAAAAGATATGAGAGGTTGACATCCACACACACACACACACACACACACACACACACACACACACACACACACACACACACACACACGCACACACACACGCGGAAATCATTCTGAAAATAGTCAGAATAGCTTTCTAGGACCTCTATTGTTAGGTTCTGGCTTTAATTATATTTAAATAAAAATTTTAAAAATTTCTTTTGGTGATATATAATAAAACTTTGGTCACTCTGATGAAGAAAAATTCTTCAACAGAGCAACTACAGCAGATAAGCGATTTCCGTGAACACCGCCGTGGTCCGTAGTCTAAACTCATGACGAGGCATGAGACCCGGACCTCGACGACGTTCGCTAGGGTAACCTGAGATGCGACGTTGGACGATTTATAATTATATAATTTTTTGTACTGAATCTGCGTAGACAGAACAGACAGTCAGCCGACAAACATCTAAGTCACCGGACCTCGGTCCGGTAACTGACTGACTCAACCTTTAATTTTATTAATTAAAACATACCTAAATTTATCAAATTTGGTATACCATTTATTATATGACCTTAATCAAATATTATAAAAATTCATAATCACTCATAATCGACGACGGATACACCTGGGGTCAATAGATACCTTAATGATGTCAAACCTGAACATTTAAATTAATTAAAAATTATTTATATTTTTAATTCATCTGGGAGTAATACCCCAAAACGTAACAGTGGTGCTGTGACCAGGATGTTCTTAGATTATTTATGATTATTAAGATTGAAAACTTTGTGACAGGCGATGATCAATGATCATAAGTGAAAGTTAATTTTTCAATTACAATTTTCGTGAAGGAACAATTATGATTATTTGTGAACTTAATAATTTTAAATTTTGGTCAGGTGAATTGAAACTACTATTTAAACTTATTTATAACTAAAATGTTTGAGAAGTGACATTAACTAGCCAAAATAAATTAAAATTAAAAGTTAATAAAAATAAATTTATCAATCAAAATTGATAAATGCGTGATAAACGTGAATTAAAAATGTCATTAGATGTCAGATGTACTTTTGACTTTAAACTTCTATTAGTTTATTAGTGAACCTCAACTAGGTATTTCTTATTATAAGTCTCATAAAATTGTGAAAATAAGTAAGACAATTGCTGAATGTTAATACTATTATTAAATATTTATTAGTGAATTTGAATCATAAGTATATTCAAATCGAATATTATGCAATGCAGTAATGATTCGAATACTATTCAGTGCAGTTATGATTTAAAAATTTCTTTTGGATACGACAAATCATTGGAAGCTCACCAAAAGTTAGATTATTGTAATTAATAATATGCTTTCATTTACACACGAGTGACGTATGCCGTCGAAAGATGCACATGAGTTAATTACACTCATTATCGGCAGCCAATTGTTTTATCCGGCTTGATTAACTAATTAATTTTGACGATTATTAAAATGGATTACAAGTTAAATATTTTAATTCATTATTCAAATACTTTTTGTGAGTGAATTTCGAATTCAATAATTAAAAAAATTTTGCTACGGACTTAAATAATTTTTCGCGAGTTATCGTGCCGAAAGATTTGTTTGGTTTATTAAACTAATCAACTATTTTGTTATTGCTGGACGAATTACAAAGATCATTATAGTTTTAAAAAATAATTATAATTTTATTATTCTATTTAAATCAACTTTTGAAAAATTAATTCTTTTTTATATTTAAAAATAAGTGTTGTTACGGATATTTTGTAACTTATATCGCGAATGCATTTGTACGCGATCAGATATAATAATTCTTATTAGAAAATATTTACATTATTGTAAAACTGTTGCTACGGAGTTTTAAAGGTGTTTTCGCGAGTATATTTGAATATTTTACGCGATAAATTTATTTTATCATTATTATTAGAAATAATACTGCGCGAATATTTTAGAAAATGTTTTAATTATGTTTTATTGTGTGTCAATTTATTTTTCAATGGGATCAGTCGAGATTCTCGTCGTTGATTTAGCGAAGAGTATGTCCAGGTGTACTGTAAAATCAAGACGTAGTCGCTATATCACGATCAGGTCTCAAAGCTGATCTCAGTTAGTTTCAAATGAAGCATAATTAAAATACTTTTCCACCACTAGTTTTTATTTAGCTTAAAACGAAATATTTTATATTGTGATTCGCGGCAACACCTTTACAATTAACTTTGAAAAATTAAATTCCGAATTTAAATTTATTGAAGTTCGAATAAATGTATTTTGAACTTATTTCAAATTTATTGGAGCATAAATATGGATGCCTCTTCGAAAATGCATAGGAAATTATACCTACACAATTTTAGCACCTCATTTTGAGAATTTTGCAACGATAATGTCCTTAATCGATAGGTCTCCGTAAGGTCCGTTAAGGTCCACCAATTTTTTCGTTAGGTCCCCTATTGATTTTTTTTGAATAATTTTTTTAATTTTCCATAAAAAAAATTTACTATCTACCTGGGAAAAAATCATCAGACCTTACCATGCATGATCATGCGTTAATCTCATGCATGATTATGCGTTAATCTCATGCATGATCATGCCTGAATATTTGCCAGCTATGAGCATGCGTGATCGTGCTCGGTCAGACATGATTATGCTTTCTCATGCATGATCACGCCTGATCATGGCTGGCAAATATTCAGACATGATCATGCTTGATTTGGTTATTAGGTATTTTTCTAATAATAAATGAAAAGAATTCTAGTTATAAATTACAAGCAAATTATAAATTAAATTAATATTAATTATTAATTGAAAAAAAAAATATATGCAATTGTATTGAATATCATTATAAATTTCGCAGGAATTTATCAATTCAATTCTTCAATCAATGAAAAAAAAAATTTGTAATTAATTCTATTTTAATTATTTTTTAGAAAGAAGATTAATTTTAATTATTGATTTAACCAGAAATTATAAATTAAATTTATTTTAATCATCGATTAAAAAAAAAATAGTAACTTTAACTACTAACGTCAAAATAAAAATGAATGTTTAATAATGGAAAATTTTTGGTTAAAAACATTGATTGAATCCGATTGAAGCTCGATCGGATTTCGATTGTATTTTTTTGCATGATCAAACATGAAATGTATGTCATGCTTGGCAGTGCGTGATTCATGCATGACCATGCCTGATCTTGCCTGAATCAAGCATGATCATGAATGCTGATTTTGTCCCGGGCTATCAAAAAAATCCATATGGGAATCCAGCCTAGATCTATGTGAGTTTCTACAAGGCGTTTTCAGATGGATTCCCATATGGTTTCCTATATAGTAATACAGGATAGATACCGATATAAACTCCCACATGGGCTCCTATGGGAATTCACACCATGCCAAAGCCATATGAAAACCGTATAGAATCTCATGTGGATTTTCGGGTCAATTTCCCATGGAAATGTGCACCATGTTAAAATGGAAATCTAAGTACCCACAGTTTCCTATGTAGATTTCCCATATAGGAATTCGGATTCTCAGTTTCCTACATGAATTCTTATATAAAACAATACCCTTCCATATTAATTCCTAAGGATTCTTGTATAAATCCATACTTTTTTATATGATTCCTATGGGTTTCCATACAATTCCTCAGAGATTTTTTGATTAGGGCAATGATGCATAACGAAGCATGTCTTCACATGAGTTATACACGGTCATGTATGCTGATGCCAAGTTACTCTCCATTGTGAATCACCATTCCTCCGTATCATAAATTCTCCCGATTTTCTATGGTATGTATGACGTTGCATAATTCATGCAGTGTCATGAATGATCATTCATGATTGAGCTTGGTCACGCATGACATTGCATGAATCTTGCGCGACTATTCCTTCCTCGTCATGCATAATCAATAATCATGAATGATCATTCATGACTTTGCACGACCATGCAAAAGTGTGCATGACTATGCAGAGTCATGCTCAATCATGTATGATCATGGATTACGAGCCAAGAATAGTTATCCGATATCATGCATAACCAAGCTTAGTCATGAATGAGCATTTATGACTGCATGATTCATGCAAAGGTGCGCATGATCATGCAAAGGCATGCTCAGTCATGCATGATATTGCATGATCATGCAAAGGCATGCTCAGTCATGCATGATATTGCATGAATCATGCAAAGTCACGAATGATCATTCATGACTGAGCCTGGTCATGCGTGATATTGCATGAATCATGCATAACTATTCTTGCTTCGCCATACATGGTCATGCATGATTGAACCTGGTTTTGCATGATCATGTGTGTTTTTGCATGAATCCTGCAAAGTCATGGATGATCATTCACGACCGAGTATGGTCATGCATGACTATTCTTTCCCCGTCATATATGATAACGCATGATTGAACATGGCTTTGCATGATCGTGCATGACGATTTTCTCCCGGGTAGCACCTCATTCATGATTAAGTTGTTATTTTTTATCATAATCTTTTTCTAAATGGTTAGGTCAGTATTGGTCTATCATTTTCATTATCGCATCATTTGTTTTAAATATTTTATTAATAATTATATTACAATTTAAATAAAATTCGCGCATGCGCATTTTACGTTTATTCTATAGGGTAAGAGCACCAGTACCCAGTCCCTAACCAGTAGCCAGCCGGGCCTATACTTTAACATTGGCTCAAAATATATATAGATATAATTTAACATGAGGTGGCTGGCTACTGGTTTAGGGCTGGGTACTGGTACTCTTACCCTATATGGCGCAGAATTTAAATTTTTCACTTTTCCCTCAATTATTATATGAATACTCATTTTTTCCGTCTCTCAATAATCTACATATACATAATGAAAGTTTTTTTTTGTTCGCCAAACACGAGAAAACTACTAAATATATCGGCATAGGACCATGAGCATTAGATGCGGAATTAATTGTTAATGGTTATAGGCTAATGATTGCACGTCCCATAATGCGATAAGCGTTTGAGGTGATGCATTACTCTCAACATGTCAAAGTCAAGCAATTTTCCAGATTTAAATTATCTTTTTATAATTTATTTAATATTTGTAAGGTAATACAAGTGCACTATTATCAAGATAAATGCACTTATTATCACACTCGATGTATTCAAAACACATATATTTTGTTTAATACTAAAAAAAAATCTGATTGAAAAAAATTTTTCGTGGACGTTCGGATGTCTGTGTGTGTGGATGTGCCACGATTACCCGAGTCAAAATTAAAAAGGTGATTTGAGCCTCCAAGACCTACATGAGGGTAAGGAGGTTCAAATTATCTTTTTAGAATATGGAGATCCATGCATTAAAAAGGTGATTTGAACCTAAACGTGGTAACTTTGTCCACTTTTACCAAGTTTAAGTTCAAATCATCTTTTTAAAAAGGTAAAATAAGCCTCCAGAGCCTAAATTTATAGATCGCTCGTATGAAAAAACCATATACTGTCGACAATATATAATAAAATATATGGTAAATAACTGAACATATATGGCGGCAAAATTATTAATATTGATCAATATATGATTAATCATATATAATAATTCATACGTTTAATATTATAATAATCCATATCATTTATAACATGTGTGATTATATACATGTGATATTGTATTAAAAATTATATGTCCGTTTTATATATTAATTTATAACGTAAAATATGTGTTTCATATCCCTCGTGGTTTTCATGATACAGTTTGAACTCTGTATTAGAAGAGTATAAAAGTAGTCGATAACGAGTAATTTTACCGTATTTATACGGTATATTTGTGAAATTTAATTACGGTATTTCTACAGAGCTTATACTGCGTTTATATGGAGCTTATACGGCATTTCTATCGTATAAATAAGTTATTTTTACCGTAATAACACGGTACTTCTACTGTATTAATACAGCATTTGTGCTGTAATAATACCGCATTTCTACCGTAATAAAATGGCACAAAGATTGTACTGATTTAATAAGGTGTTTATATGGAATTATATATATATATATATATTGCTTTACAATGTATTATGTCACTCGTATATTTTTAATCATATAGTAGAGAGACTCTGTAGACTTTTGAAGAAAATATTTTTTTTTAAGTTCTAGTTCAAATTCAGAGATAAATTATTTATGGAAACATTAATAATAAATATTTTTGTCATTATGTAATATAGGATGTACTATATTACCATCGAAAAAGGTACTTATCACTGTCAAATAACGGAGGAGTACCCGGGCCAGCATAGTCACAAGTTTGGAATATAAAACTTCTGAAATCAGTTTCTTACCAGGGACACTACAAGTCATAGGCGCTATCTAGTGGCGAGCACCGAACTATTCTTGCTGCTGCTGCCTAAGCACCAGTGACTTCCCTCTCCTCCATATATATCTTTTCTACCAAGAAATTTTTCTCTCGGTTTGAGCAACTTTTTTTTCTTGGTTGGAGCATACGAAAATTCTTACGTTAAACGAATAGTAATTATTTCAAGGAATTTTATTTTTTTTTAACAAAAAAATGCAATATTGCAACAATAACCTGGCACGGCTTTCTTTAATAAAATATCTCTTATATTTAAAAATAAAAAGTTTTAAAACGAGTAAAAGTTTTTCGATTAAAGCATAAAAATATGTTAACTTGAGGAAAAAAAATTTTGATTCAAGATAAAAATTTCGAAATAATTATTTATTTGGTGTAAGAAAATATTTATTTTCCGAATCGTTAAAAAAATTTTTTTTGTATCAAGAATATTTTTCTTGGTTCGTTAACTGTATTTTCTGTGCAGAGAAACTAAAATTCAAAAGACGCGTGTAGGTTTTCATAACGTGCAAATAAAGAACTTTATGAGCTAAAAAAAAACTTTTATGTCAAAATACCCATACTACATAAACACTGCAGTGTTTAAACATCTTAAAATTGGAGAACTTTTATAATTTTTAATCATAAAATAATTCTAGTTATTAATATTGATCCTAAATGTATTTCGAAATTATCTGATGTTCTTGCGAATTATAACTACATAGAAAAAACAGTTAACTCGAATCAAGAAAAAAATTCCTAACTCAAGAAATGTTGTTTTAACGATTCAGAAAACTGAAATTTTTTTGCACCAAGTGAATAATTATCTTGAAATTTTTATCTTGAATCAAAATTTTTTTTCCTCAAGTCAGCATATTTTTGTTTAAGTTGATAAATTTTTACCAGTCTCAAGAGTTTTCATTTTTTAATATGAGAGAAATTTTTTTGAAAAAATTTTTTTTTTGAAAGTGAAAATGAAGTATTTTTTTATTGAACAATTGAAAGCAGAACATAGTGAAGAGATGAGTCATTGAAGAATGCAAGTAGTAGTAAAACATATCGTATCTGTTATAGAATCTGAAGATTGCTTGTTAATAAAACTAAAAGATATAAAAAGTATTTTTCAGCTTGAAAGAGTGAGAGCATAATCATTGTATAAATGCGGCATAACCACTATATATATACGGCATAAACGCCGTATAAATATGGTGCGAACATTGTATGAATACCGTGTAACCACTGTTTAAATGAGGTATAGCGGCCGTATAAATACTGTATAACCGACATTTAAGTACAGCATAAAAACTATACAAATGAAGTATAATCATCGTATGAATACGGTATAGCGAGAGCGTAAATACGGTATAACCACAGTATAAATACGGTATAGTCCCTATATAAATTTGGTATCAACACAATATATTTACGGTATTAATGCGGTAATAAAATTTCACAAACATACCGCATTTATACCGTGGGTATACCGTTATAATACTCATACCCAAAAAATACCGGGAAAATACCGTTATGGCTATTCCGCGAGGGATTATAAATTAATTTATAATTCCAAAATTATTATAATCCATGTAATTTACAATATATGTAATTTTATACATATGATATTACATCTCAAATTATATTCTCGTTTTATACATAAACTTATAATTTCCATATTATAATAATTTCGATGTTATTATGCATGTATAAATAATTAATAATTACACTACATCACTAGAGTAAAAAAAATGTAAATAGTTGTAGTCATCATGTAACTACATAAAAATACTAAAAATATCATAGCTTACATCATATATCAATAAGTATATAAATCTATCATATATTTCAATACATATATGTTTACATATATTTGTGCAAATATATGTAAACATATATCTATATAAATATATGTCGGAGATAAAATAATACTTGGGTTTTTCCTGAGACTTGGGAAAGTCCCAATTATATTGAGTTTGTTTTTTTTAGACAATAAAACTAAGTAAAAATATTTTACAACTCAATCCGCTTAAGATTTTTGTTAGTTTTTATATTTACGTTTATGACGGTAAACTTGGGTCGAAGGAGCACATCTGGGCATCCAACGTAGCCACGATCGAAGGATAGCAATACTTTGGGCATAATGAGTTTTTAAGCATAAGGACGTAGTTTGTACGTGTTTGTAAAAATTACCTGAAATATAGTTTTGGTCGACTTGAGGACTCAAGAATATTGGGGACAGAGAAGCAGTTCTAATTGATCAAAGGAACAGACAACATTGCTATCCTACCGATCGTGTATTCGTTTTCGATTTAATTTCACCGCCGTGCACATTATACAGCAATAACTCGAATATTGTTAATTAATTGTTATCCTTTAGTAAACTAATCGCTATAATAATTTGTGTACTTCTATTGTGTAATATTTAATGCTGTGTATTATTCAATATTGTTGTAATATTTAAGATTTATTGAATACTTTGATATTGTGTGTTTCTCCGATATTTATATTATTGCTTATAACTTTATTGTTTAATGTACACGATATTTGTGAATAGTAATTACCTGTGTTGTGTTCGTTAATTTTGTCAAATAAATAAAATGAGTGATCAAGACAACAACCCAAACCCGAGTCTTAATAATACCTCGACTGGTAATTCGACATATATATTTACATATATTTATACAAATATATGTGAACATATATTTATATTATTATATATTCACATGTGTAAATATTATATGTCAGTCATATAATTAAATCATATATCTTATCATATAACATAAAGTATAGTATCAAATATTATAAGCAATACTTATAAGCTATCATGTAAAAAAAATTTATTACCGATATATATGTTGCAAATTATAAAATCATATAATATTTCGGCAAAATTTTGTATATGGCCGAATATATGACTTCTTATAATTCCATATAATTTATTATATATTTTGAATTACACTGAAACTCATATATTGCTTTTTCATACGGGCAAAAAAGACTCTCATTGGATCGTGAACAATTGGTAAAGAAACAGAAATGAAAAGGGAGCCACTAACTAGAAATGGCCACCATGGTCGAAACAAATTTGAAATTTAAAAATTCCAAAAAATATTTCTTAGTAATAAATGTTTTATTGTGAGTTAAAGAATAATAAAATTTAAAATATTAATAATAATAGCTAAAGTTATACAAGTAGGCGTTCGAATAGAATAGTACTGTCATTCAAAATTCAAATTGAATAATTAGAGCCTTTGACTTAATTGAGTATATGATTAATTAATTATTTTATGTGAACAGTAAATACGAATGATGTATTGGATAACGGAAACTGCCAAAGAAATTGAAAAAAAAACTACTGAAAAACAATCTGCTGCTGTCGGGATTCGAAACCAAGACCTAAAGAATATGAAGCACAACCACTGCCGCACTGCTACTTGGATGCTCACGATCAGTTGGAAATAGTTTTATGTATTTAGAACGCAGATATTATTATAACATAGAATCATGCTAAAGAATTAAGCTCATTTGAAGTTACAAATTAAAAGTATGGTAGGCCTTGAAGAGTTAAACATCTTTTTGAAAAGTGATTATTCCTCCATGTGCTTCGTTAAGGGTATTAAGGACTCGAATAGCATTTTAAAATATATGGTAGACCATGGAAGGTTGAAATACCATTTCAAAAAGGTGATTTACTCCTTCATACGCTACTTTTAGGACATCGAAGACTTAAATAGCATATTACATTGAGCGGCAAGTCCAACATCAAAAGAACTGAGGCTTTGGAGGCTCAAACTACTGTTTTAATTCTGACTCGGGGAAGTTTAGTGTCGCAATTTTTCAATCGATTAAATTTCATACGATTTTGTGGAATTATTCAATGTTTCGCAAAATTTGATAAGATTTTGCAAATTTTACATCACAACAAAAAACTACAAAATTTGGTGAAACTTTATAAAATTTTATATAATTATCATTGAGGCCGACAAATATTGTTTTTATAAAATTTCATATAAGTTTATGGAGTTTTTCAACATTTTATAAAAATCCACAATAAAAACTTATGAACTCTGTCTTTTCCGGCATTTTACTCTAAATACATCAATTAAGCATAAGACTTGAACTTTCGTGATGTGGATCAGTGAGCAACGTTCAGGACTACCAGCCAAGAGGAGCCGTATTCGAACCTAGCAGACGCCCAGGATTTTAATAATGATTCAAACCTGACTCATATCTTACGCAAATGATGGCATAGCGTAACGTCACTCAGACGTCAATTTACGTCAATGTGTTTACTGGGGTATTTATATTATCATTAAAATTATCAATTAATCACTATTAATTAAAATTATAGTGTATGGAGGTTATAGTGTATGTAGAGGTTTCTCTACCCTCCATATTGGAAAACACCAGACTGCACCAAACCACACCAAACGATCCTGAGTTTACAGACAATCAGCAACTTTCGGTTTTTTTTTTTCAACAAGTCGATTACAAAAAAAAAAAAAAAAAAAAAAAATATATGCACATGTAGGAAATTTAAAAAATTAGAAGTGCAATTTAAAAAAAAAAATTTTTTTTATGATTTACCGATTTTAAAAAAATCTAAAAATTATCAGACGTCGGCTGACTTCAGTATCATTAAAGTTAATCATATTTTAATTTAAATGGATTACTTACATGAAATTATTTATTTGATAATCATGTAATAATTAAGGGGAAAGCGAAAAATTGGAATTCCGCGCCATGTATAGAATAAACGTAAAATGCGCATGCGCGAATTTTATTTAAATTCTAATATAATTATTAATATAATATTTAAAACAAATAATACGATGATAAAAATGATAGACCAATACTGACATCACGATTAAGAAAAAGAATATGATTAAAAATAACAACTTAATCATGAATGAGGTGCTAGATAGTAAATTTCTTTTATGGAAAATTAAAAAAATTATTTTAAGAAAATCAAAAGGGGACCTAACGAAAAAATTGGTGGACCTTAACGGACCTAACGGAGACCTATCGATTAAGGTCATTATCGTTGCGAAATTTTTAAAATGAGGGGCTAAAATTGTGTAAGTGGAAATTATGCTTATACTAACGTACATTAGAATATATTGTAAATATTCGCAATGTATAATCAATTGAAAGTTCCGATAT
This sequence comes from Microplitis deprimator, assembly GCA_964016945.1. Classification (NCBI taxonomy): domain Eukaryota; kingdom Metazoa; phylum Arthropoda; class Insecta; order Hymenoptera; family Braconidae; genus Microplitis; species Microplitis deprimator. The sequence goes on along the minus strand of OZ024711.1, from coordinate 9,335,215 downwards.
CGAAGACGGAACTCCTGATAAAAAGACAAAATCGTTTGTAGAATCGGAATCTACAAAATTAAAAGCCCGTCTCTTAAACGAGACTGCGATTGGCGAAAAAAAAAATTATTTACGGGCTCGATTACTTGCGTTTCGGGGACAAGAATCGAGCAAATGTAGAATTTTACTGGCGGTAGAATCGGAATCTACAAAATTAAAAGCCCGTCTCATGAACGAGACTTCGATAAGTGAATTTCGGAACAAATTAAATTCAGAAATTTATTCCGAGATTTTTAAAGGGTCAGAGGAATCCAGTAGACTCAAGACTGTCCATAAGAGGACAGTATTAACCTTGAGTACCGTTGAGGATGAAAACGTACCATTTAAAAATAATTTAAATACCATTGTTTGTAATTTGAAGCCAATGATTGATTTTAATTGTTTGAATAATCATATTTCGAGTCACGCGCATGTTGGAAAAGAGCTGCCTGTACTTGTTATGTCAGGAGCTTCTACGGTTCGGTCTGCTCAGGGTTTATTGAGAGCCGAAAATTTAAATAGCCGGGTTGACGAGCTTGTTGTTGCCGCAACCACGGAAAATAAAATTATGCCGATCTAAGCCAGTAGAGTCTTTGAGATCGGGCATACGTGTGAAAACGACCGCGTTGATTTCGGGAATTTAAGAACAGTTAAAAATATAGAATTACTTCATTGCTCAGTGGAAAATAAAGTAGAAAATAATAGTATTCAATCATTAGGCTCAAAAATTGATTCGCCGCCGTGGGTTGTTTCGAAAGGCAACGAAAGTTTTATAATAAATTTAATTGTTCTACGTTTTCATGCTCAAACTTTATGAAAGAATTAATTTTTGCTATGTTATACATGAAATGTATATATGACCAATTAATGATAATTAAAAATAGCTCACGATTTTGTCTAAAATTGCTTATATTTGGATCAAGTATCTTTAAGTTAAGATTGAAAAAACCTCCGGATAAATATAAATTATAGATCAAATTTAACGATAAAAATATTGAATATTTGAAACTAGGCCCTAATCGGAACCGAATAGGACTAGATATTACAGATTTATTTTTGATTTTCTTAAATATTAAAAAATCGAAAGATCATTTGAGATTTGGATTTCGTTCAATTTTTATTATTATGAGAACATTATTAAAAATTAAATTAAAGTTTCACGATACTGGCTTAATCTGCTGGGTTGTCCGGATTGACTCAATGAAGTCTTCAGGAACGACGAAAGGTCATCGACTAGGTCTGACTGCGATCAGTAAGGATTTTGCAACTACATACGATGTCGGGGCAAAAAACCTTCTCACGCGTATAGTCAGCAGGATTATACACGTTGAGGGGTTCATTTATACAAAAATTCAGGACATCCACTGTTTGTCTAAAACAGTAGGAAGGTCGATAATAACTACGAATGATAAAGCCGATGCTTTTAGCATGCTATCGAAGAGGATCAGTAATTCTGTATCTACGATCAAATGCGACACCTCTACGAAGATCCAATCGCAAATCCAGGAGGCAACGACTTCGAACTCGACATCGACGTTTGGACATTAATGAACCGATCTGAATAATAATTATTGTAGTGCCCCAGATTCAGCCAGTGAAACGAACCATTCATTGTACGTAAAAGTTCAATTCAACTCTTTAAATTTTGAAATATAATTAGTAACCGACTTATGTCGGGAGGAATAGAGATTGTAACTTTAAAATTTCACAGATGACTTATGTCATAAATATAAGTACTAAATTAAATAACTTAAGACATAACATTATATACAAAAATAGCTCATCTCAGGTTTAGACTAAAATTTCAAGTGTTACGTTCCCGTAATATTCTATTGATTAAATTAAATTAATTATTTTTCATAAATTAATTTAATTCGTTGTAAAGGAAATCGGTTAAGATAAGAGAGTCGCCGTGGCTCGCAGGTAGTCAAAACAGATGACGATGCATGAGACCCGGGCCACGACGATTCTCTCACAGGAAACCTGAACTGCTGTTGAGCGCTCAGGGTTATAGGACAGGGTGGAACTGCTAGTAAGCGCTCGTCCCTGGGTATTAATAGGGCTATGGATGGGTCATAGTGTAGGTGAAAATATTAGGGTACCAATTGGCACCCCGCAATAAGGTTAAATTAATTTAGGATTAATTGTAATTCATTAACGCTGGAGAGCAAAGGTTCGAGCTTCATGAGCTCTCTCGTAAGACTGACTATTAAACGTTATAAAATATAATCAAGCCAACAGAGTTGACAAAATGTTGACTGCAGCATCAATAATCGACGACGGACACACCTGGGGTCAATAGATACCTTAACGATGTCAAACCTGAACATTTGAATTAATTAGAAATTATTGATATTTTTAATTCATCTGGGAGTAATACCCTAGAATATATCACTATACGTCAACATCTGATAAAATTTCGATTTTCGAAAATCGGGGTGAAAACAATCACCTCCCGAATTTTTTGAAAATCGTCGATTTTCTTAGCGGAAAGTTGAAAAATCTTACCAAAATTTAATCTGCAATGCCTGCACCGTACGAAGTGCCTTTTTCTTGTTCAAAAATTTCGTTTGCTTCTAACTTGGCCTTTTTTTTTTCCTTTCTGCTCTCTCTCTTGATGTGTCCAAGCTGTGGTGGTTCACCGATTCGATACGCGTAAAATCGTGTTTGTCGAACTTTAGATTCAGAAAAATACACTTACATTGATCAGATCTCTATAAAAATTTGGCACAATATGCTTCGATCTATATACATTAAAAAAATGTAAAAAAAATGGAAACGACTTTTCAAAAATGACCAACTTGACTGCACCCTTAATTGAAAAATTATTTTTAATTGACTTATAGTTTTAGAAAAAAATCGACAGTTTTTTAAATTATGTTATATCCAATTTTTAGCAGGCAAAGGAAATTTTAAAAAACTACATCAATACGTTTATTTATTTTTTTAAATAATTTAAAATTAAAACGATAGTTCTATAGTTTAAGATGAAATTTATCTAGAAAACAATTAAATCGTGTTTGTAGAAAGTCCACTTTCAAGTTGAACTAGCTCGAAAATAACAAATATGAAAATAGTGATTTTGAAATAGACATTGAGACAATTTAAAGTCAATTTTGTTTTTTGTTCGAAGCCATAAATTTATTATTACAGTAAAAAATATGAATTTTCGTATAAATTTGGTTAATACAGAAAATAAATTGAAAAAATATGTCCATTAATTTAATGATCAGCATGTTACCGAAGTTATACTGACATAACTGACGTTTTTAGACCAGCAGTTAAATATTTGAACGTCACACATTCTCGACAATGCACAATACATACATATGCAAATAAACTAACATAGGTGGACTATACATGTAGTCTGTTTAAATATTGCAAATGAAGAGCAAGCGTCAATAATTTATAATTCTACAGTATTTGAATATGTGACGTTATAATCAAGTAATTTGTCTTACAGAATTAAAATCTTTGATTTATTCTCTTAATATCATTTAGATTTTGAAAGCATGAATTACAATTACGAAAATTATTTTTTAATCATTAAGTTACTAATTCGTAGTGAAAGCCGGGAAACCGCAAAATTTATGCACATTTTTTTCAATTATTATTTACTTTGTCTGATTATTGATTTGAAAGAAGAAACGAGGTTTTTATCTCTACTATATTCCATGTCTTTGACCTCAACATGAATATATGTTTCTGTTAATCTAAATTGTAGTACCTAGAGAAAAAAACATATTATTTTCTTACAATAACCATTTGGAAAAATACTATTAAGTGCTAATTAAAGTTAGTTTTTTGATAATGTCTACTAATAGTCCCATTGCACTACTAGAATTGATTAATGTTCTTTACTATTCAAGCTCCCATTATAATTTTTTCACAAATAATTAGTCTAATTTCTTTTTGAATGCATGGGTACTAATGATAATCAATTTTTACTGTATATCAACCGATTCTCAAATTCATCATTTATTACATTTTGTTGTAATAATAATTTAATAAATACATGCTAGGACTGGTTGGTGGTTGGGATGTTTGAAAAATACGCATATTAAAAAATGTAACAATATTTTTATGTGTCACAGCACATAATATCACTGGGTTACAAAATTAAATCGTTGATTTAATTTATTAATACTGTTAATTGTTTGAGCTCATGAATACGTAATTAATTGAATGCAAATTATAAAATTGAGCTTGAGTAATTAATTGAAATAATTGTGATAATTAAATTGAGTCTATTTGAACATTGAGTTGATCGCAAAAATATCATGAGAATAAGTAACATGAATTCAGAGGTAACCGAGCGAAGTTAATTATTGAACACTTTAATGATTATCTTTAATAGCACGAAATGCATGAATATTTGAGTTCATTGAATTCTGATATTATTGATTATTTAATTGAATGAGATCGTAATGAATTACACTGAATTGAATTTATTTGTTGAACACTTAGTAGCATGATTGCAGAGGCTACCGAGCAAGAATTAATTTTCAGTTTGATTAAAATATTGAGCATATTAATACTTAAATAATTAAAATGTTGAGTCTTTTATTTTTATCAGCACTTGAAGTAATTATTTATTTAGTAAATAAGCACCTGTAATAGTTTCCTACGAAGTAATCTCTTCAAAAACGTGGTCGTTGATCACTGGGATGCTTGAGTTTTTTTAGATAATTTATGTGTGAGCTCTGGTGCCCGAAATTATAAAAATAATTATATAACAGGGCTATGCTGTTACTCTGGTCGCCCTTTTTTCAAGGGAAGTGATAACGGCCTCCCAGAGCCGGATCTTAGATCATCAGGGTCGGTGTAATTTATTTAAGTGTAAGAGGAGGATGAGGAAGGATAATTTATAAATAATTCAAATATTAATTTGACAATTATAACCTTTTATTTAATAAACCTCTTTAACCTTATGACTTTTATAAACATAACTTTATCGACCTTATAAACCATAACTAAGCCAACTACCTTTGGCTATATCACCCACACACTCACAATGAGTCCCCTGGACTATTTTACACACACACACTTTTCTTAACCTAAACTCCACGCGGTCCCCTGAACCCTCTACGTGGCTAAAATCTTAATTTCAATACCCGCGCGGTCCCCAAGACCCTCTACGCGACTTTACAATTAATTCACGCGGTCACCTTGACCCTCTACGTGACAAAACCTTATTTAATTAATTCACGCGGTCCCCTGGACCCTCTACGTGATTTTAACACTACTCACTATTTTATGACAATAATTTACAACTTATTTAATTACTACAATTTCCATAATGACGATTTTCACTGACTCACACTTTTATCAATATAAAATTCCATTAACTTATTTTCTGTATTTAAAATTAATTTCCATCTAATTATTTATCATTTTAAAATCACTAATAAATTTACAATAACTAATTTCTTATAAACGTTAAGCTTTCTTTTATCAACAATTTTGTTAAGTCGGTTTTAGGATTTATTTTATTCGACCGCTTAACAATTTATCACGACTTCGATATCACAATACTCAAAACTTGAACATTTATTTTCCACGTTTTACTTCACGAAACTTTTAACGTTTATAATTTTATTAATTGATTTTATCATTATTTAGTAATGTAATTTATTTATAATTAATTTTATCTTATTATTAATGACTAGATAACTTTGACTAGAACGCAATTGATTTTCCGGCGATGCTTTACACGACCTGCCTGGAAGATTCCAGAAGAATTTTCCGGCGAATGACAAACAACCTACCTGGAAATATCAAAGCTAATTATTGTTGAGTCCGGCTTTCGATTATTTTATTACACGTTAATAGACACGACAATACTTCGCGGACACGACGTTTGATTATGTATTTTAATTAACAAATATTCCGGCTCCCTGCCTGGAATATTTTACAGAATACCTATTACGATTCACGTTGATTTCTTTTCCGTCGCTCGTTCTGTATTAGTTGTCTTCGTCCGTGTCTTGTTCTCTCTTGTTCGTGTATCAGGTTCTCGACCATGTATGCCTGGGGTAGCCGGGTTGTCTCAAATTTTCCTCCTCAGGTTAACTCTCTCTCGGATCCAATTCTCGTTTTCACCAAAACACTCAAACTCTCCTTCAACCTGCTATTCAGACGCAGTCAGTTCTTAATAATAAAAGGTACCGGCTACCTGCCTGGTATCTTGTACGATTTGGATTTTCTCTTATCGCTTGGTTCCACAATATTTAACCAAGTCACAATTAATTAAATTTATCTGATATAATTAACAGCGTCTGATAATGGCGTCTATGTTGTTGGCTTCTCACTTTAGGTCCGTCTTGTTCTCGTCTTGATGGTTGCCCTGTTCTCTTGGCTCTCGGTCTTCGTGTCCGTCTGGGTGGTAACCCGGTCCTGCCGACTCTGCGTTGAACGTCTGTTCAGTCCGGTAATTCCAGTCACCAATGTTCTTTTTCACTGCAGTCTTGCAGTTTTATTAATTTCGCTCGATTATTTTCGGCAATGATCGGAAAACTCCTCCTCTACCTAATTATGATTGGGCCTCGCGTATTAGCATTTTCAATTAGCGCACCCGGCGACAAGTCGACAAACTTAATTGAATGCTCGTTTGGGGTTGCAGGTAGAGTATATGACCAACCGTGAAAAATCACGATTTCGATTGATAATAAAACTCAATTTACCCCGTTACAATTATATGTTTAATGAGCTTGATAAATGCTGAATTTATTTAAATTATTATTTCAATTTATTACTTGAAGATGAGCACGAAAAAATACGATTTAATAAAAGACGTGTTTTTACTTGAATGTATGTTTGCGAAAGATAATGGCGGCCGTCTTCTCGTCACGAGGCAGAAAACGAAGATGCGCATGCGCCGCACTGCGCATGACGAAGTTTAAATTTTACAGACACGAGGCCCCAGTAGGTGTTGCCTCTATCTGCCGAAGGTGCAACTATATTTATATTTAAATAAAGTGCAATTACGCAACACATTTCATCGCTTTTTATACTCTGATTATTGAATATAGTTTTCAATACTTATGAGCGTGATAAGTGGAATTTTAATTCTCAATTCCATCATTTAATAAGTAATTGATGCTCGTAAATATAGAAAACTACCCGGGAAAAAATTTGTTCCTAAAATTTTATGAAATTTTATGAAGTTTTATAAAATTTGATAAAATTTCACAAAATTTTAACAAATTTTATGAAATTATACAAATGAAATTTGGTGAAATTCTGTGAAATTTTATAAAGTTTCATAAAATTTTATGCGATTATATATAATTTTATAAAATTCTATATAATTTGATGAAAATTTATAAGGTTTTTATTAATGTTATTGAGGTCCCAAGAAGTTGTTGGTATGAAATTTTATATATTTTTGTGGATTTAACAAAGTTTTACAAAATTTTATAAAATTTGAAAAAAACTTATGAAATTTTATCAGAAACCATGAGATAATTCTATGAAATTTCTTATAATTTTGCAACATTTCATATAATTTTGTAAAATTTCATGAAATTTTGTAAGATTTCGTGTTCGGCCAAAACTTCGTTTTTGTAAAATTTCATAGTTTTTTATAATTTCATAAATTTTTGTAAAACTTCATAAAGTTTTATAAAATTTAATTAAAAGTTATAAAATTTCATTAAAATTCATAAAATTTTACACAATTGTTATGAAGATTCCAAGGACTTAGTGGTGTAAAATTCTATATATTTTCATAAAATTTGATGAAATTATATGAAGTGTTATGAAATATTATAAAATTCTATAAAACTTCGTGTAATTTTACATAATTGAAGTTTTGGCCGAACACGAAATGTTACAAAATTTTATGAAATTTCAATAAATTATGTAAAATTTTATGAAAATTATCTCTTGGTTCCTATTTAATTTTCAAAAATATTTTTACAATTTTATAGTTCAATAAAATTACATAATTTCATGAAATTTCATGTAATTTCAAGAAATGTTAGAAATTAAAAAAAAGTTGTTTACAATACTTCTTCGGATCTTGGTAGTAAATATGTAAAATTTTTATGATATTTTATATAATTTTATGAAATTTTATAAAATTTCATACAATTTTATAAGATTTCATAAAATTTATAAAAAATCTATGAAAGCATACCAATAACTCCTTGGAATCTTGATAACAATTATGTAAAACTTTATGAATTTTTCTGAAATTTAGTCTCTTTTGACAAAATTTTATAAAACTTCACGAAATTTTACAAAATTTTATCAAATTTCATAAAATATTGAGTAAACTATCTTAGGGTTTCCATATTCAATTTTATAAAATTTTTTAAATTTTATATAATTTTTTCAGATTTTATAAAATTTCAATAGTACAATTTTATAACATTTCAGGAAAATATTTTTTCCCGTGTTATTATATCGCGTTACAGATGCCATAAGGGCTTATACCTGCAGAATATACCGCAGATAAGCTATAAGGGCATATAAAAATTTTTTTTCGAAAATGGACGTAATTATGTTCTATTAGTATAATAGAGACGAAAATAATCTAGTGTCCGGAACCATCTTGATTGTGACCTAAAAGTATAAGAATAATAAAAAACGATCGAACTTAAGAAAATTTTTTTCGATCGTTGAATAAAAATTTTAATTTTGTAAAAAAAAAAAAAAAACTTTTTTCAAGTATAAAAAAAAACGAATTGTTAAAAAAATTTTTATTTATTAGCATTAACTTTTAGAACATAATTACGTCGATTTCCGGAAAATAATCTTTTTTATACGCCCTCATGGCTCCCGGTCAAACGCCAGGAGCCATAAAGGCGTACAAAAAAAATTTGGTTTTTGTAAACAAATTTTTTTGTCTGTTATACTAATAAAATATAATTACGGCAATTCCTGAAAAAAAAAAAAAATTTTTATACGCCCTTATGGCATCTGTAACGCGGTATGTTATATACCTCATTATGCACTGAGAAAAAAAAACTTTTTTCAAGTATATAAATGGTTGTATTCTACCGAGTAAATACTTGTTTAATCTTAGTGAAAATATACTCCAATCAAGTATATTTTCTTAAAATAAGTATCGAAATTCTTAAATCAAGAAATGAACCCTAGTAGAAATGAAATCGAGTTTTTGTCTAGTAACTGGCCAATTTTACTAGACTTAAACCAGAAACTGGCCCGTGGGATATCGAGTTCTTGTCAAGTAACTGGCCAGTTTTACTAGAGTTCCAAGAGAAACATGGCGGCTTCGAAAAAACTGTCGCTTTAAAATTTTAGGTTTTAAGTTATTAAAATTATCAGTTCCTTGGAAAAATAAAACGATTTTTTAAAAAATACCCAGACAAATTAAAAATTAATTCAAATTAATGTATCTTACTCCAAATTACTCAACAATCAAAATTATTATAAAATTTATTTTTTGAGACTTTCATTGACTTAAAAAATCAAAGTTTAATATATGAATTTTAAACTATAAAGCCGGCAATATCATTATATTTTAAAAATAATTGGAATCATGAAATCGTACACAGAAAAAAAGAATTTCTTGGCGCAAGAAATATTTTGTATTATGAATTGAAGAAAAAAATTTTTCTTGGTTCAAGAATTTTTTTCTCGCCTAAAAAATTTTTTTCTTGTTCCAAGAAAATTTTTTTTCACCCCAAGAAAATTTTTGTTTTCACTTTATAATACAAAAAATTTCTTGGGTCAAGTAAAAATTTTTTGCGCCGAGAAATCCTTTTTTTCTGTGTACTTTTAAAAATTAACTATAATTAAAATTTTATTATTAATAATATATAATATTTTTTCTTTTTAATTATTCCTTTTTTCGACTTCCTCCTTCCCAGTTTTTAATAATTCGTTTACAATCTGCAATGTTTGTTTCTATTGCCCATAGTCGCAATTCACTTATTGTACTCATTTTTTTCATTGATTTCATTTTTTAATGTGTATATTATGAATTATTTATCATAAAATTGTTTACATATTAACGTACACAAATGTTGACTTATTTTCACTGCTTATTAATATCACCGGCACACAAAAAAAATTAAGTAGAATGTGCATTTGACCGGACCTACCTACGGGTACGTATTTTGGTCCGCTTAATCCGAATTCGAGGTCAGTTTGACCTCTACACCCCCAAAATTTCGAGAAAACTTCGAAAAACCGTAAAAATGATGAAAATCGGCAGTTTTAATGATAAAAAAACTTTTTCTGGTCCAATTCAGATAAAATTTTATATCTTTTCATGTCTTCAATTTGCATCTTAATTTTTTTAGTCTATTCACCCTCTAAAGCTGGAAAAATTCGAAAAAATTGTAAAAATTACCATTCATAACAGAAAAAAAATTGATTGAACATGATTTAATGCCTAAAATAAATACTCTATAACGTAGATATATCTAATAACTAGAAATCTGTGAAATACACAAGACATAAAAAGATAGAAAGAAATGATTTTTACGAATCCTAAACTTTCCTTTGTTTGTATCGCTCTCTTTTATCCTCAAATGATCTTCGTAGTGGATTCCTCTTTCGTTTACGATTTTCTTCGGGTACTTCTCTTTTTAACATCCAACAAAAATCTGCCATCATGTTAACACTCCAATTTCCTTGGTATCTACTCTCCATTTCACTGATGTCTTGGTAAAAACGTTCTCCTTGTTCTTCACTATAGTCTCCACAATTGTCAGGGAAGTGGTCAAGATGAGAATCTAAAAAGTGTAATTTGAGATTCGTTAAACAACCCAAATTTTTGTAGTTTTCCAGCAATGCGTCAACTAAAGTGCTGTAATCCTCACTTCTGTTATTTCCCAAAAAGTTTTGTGAAACATTTTTGAAGCTTACCCAAGCTGCTTTTTCTGTGTCGTTCATTGTTTCTTCAAAATTTGCATCCTGAAATAAAGATCGTATTTGGGGTCCATCAAAAATTCCCTTTTTCAATTTCGCATCACTTATTGCAGGGAACTTTTCTGTCAAGTATGCAAAACAATCACCATCTTTATTCAGAGCTTTCACGTACTGTTTTATGAGTCCCAACTTGATATGTAGTGGTGGCAGCAACTATTTGGAAGGCTGAATTAAAGGTGGTCGTATAACGTTATGGGAACCTGGATTCAATGCAGATCTTGATGGCCAATTTTTTTTTGACATAGTGATTTTTGCGGTCTCTGCTATCAAACAAACATAAATAGCAAGGATATTCGGTGAATCCCGATTGCTGACCTAAAAGAAGTGTTACGATTTTGAGATCTCCACAAATTTTCCAGTTATGCTCTGAATATTTTATTTTTCCCAATATAATCTGTAAATTTTCATAAGTTTCTTTCAGTTTTGTCGAATGAGCTATTGGAATCGGCGCAAATTCATTCCCAATATGAAGCAAAACAGCTTTAAGACTTCGTTTCGATGAATATATAAAAAGTCTCCACTCATCGTCCTTATACGTGTTCGGTTTCAATTCATCAACTAAAGCTTTAACATCTGAACAGTATACCACCGAATTTTGATCGTCGTTCATAAAAAATTTCCGGAATTTTTTTTCCCTATTTCGATGGAATCTCACTGATACACCTTTAGCCAACAAATGTTTTTCTTTCAACCTTGACGCAAGTAATTCAGCTCCATCTTTCGGTAAAGCCAAGTCTCGAACCAGATCATTAAGTTCTTCTCGGCTAAACGTTTCAGGGTCTTTTGTTTTTCCGCCAGGTAAGTACTCTTCATCTTCTGAATGTTCTTCTTCCGAACTTTCTTCAACTAGCGTATCGTCTTCTTCTACATCCATTTCTTCAACCGTATTAACTTCCTTGCCAACTTCTATTTTTTGTGGCTTAATAGCTGATGAAACATTGGCGTATACAATTTTCTTTTTTGTATTCCAGGTGAACCCGGAAGTATCTGTCATACAGAAATAACAATTCTGTAAACCAGTTGGTGAAGACCATATCATTGGTATTGGGAATTTCAAGTTGTCCTGTTTCTTGTTTTTTTCCCACCGGATGAACATCATGTTACATCGACTACAAATCGTATGTGGAACCCATGCTGAATCCAAATTAGTAATTTGGAGACCAAAACATTCTTCATAAATTTGTTTGATCTTATCAGATAACGATCTTCGATTCCTTTCCAAATTGTATTCTCCACAAATGTAACAAAATGAATCAGGACTTTTATTACACAGATGAGAATTACTTCTTGTAATAGTATACTCTCCAGTAGCC
>OZ024711.1:9258316-9322779 GCA_964016945.1 Microplitis deprimator | reverse complement strand
TACTGGATCCCGGTTACGATTTCAACTTTAAATAGTTACTTTAACCTAACGGTATTACTATTAACACAATATTATCATTCAATGTAGTCAAATTAAAAGATTATTCAATTAGTGACAAGAAAAATTGAACGGAAATATATTTTAATGTGTAGTGTATAAATTATTAAGTGCTCAAACCGTAAAAGATGTTGTTTTCTATATTTAAAAACATTTTAGGTAAATTTTTTTAAAAATCTAGGTTTTGTATTTGTCCTCATGGTTGATTTTTCAAGGAATTTTGTCATAACCTAACATAATTAGTTATGTAGAGTTCGAAAATACCATTCGTTGAAAAATTTATATATGTATATATATATATATATATATATATATATATATATATATATATATATATATATATATATATGTGTGTGGTGGTTCGGCTTCACTCCGCGAGATGGCATTTACAACTCGCATCTCTCGCAGTACCTCGTCCCTATGCCTGTTTCAATATATAACAATTTCCAACATGTAACTTCCAACACGGCGTCTTAGGTGAGGTATACGATAGACACACCTAACTGAGGAGTCTCAGCTATCGTATACTTAGACGAAACGCCTGTTACCCCACACATACATTTTTCTATCTCTCCTTTTCTCATCATCTCTCACAACGTTTCACTCTTTGGTAGTTGGCGGCTTAGGCAGTGATTATTGCAATCTAAACCTAAAGTATCGTCGCCAAATATATATATATATATATATGTAATATAACCAAGTTTTGAGGACATGGTTGCGTCTACAATTCTTATCAGATCTTAATGAAATTTTTCACACTTATTCTATGGGCAATTATCACGGTTAAGTTCGAAGATGGGCTAAATCGGTCAATTAGTTTAGAAGTTATGGCTATTTTGAATTTCCACGATTTTTCGAAAAAATCAGTTTTTATCCACTTTCAAATTTATATAATTTCTAAACTAATACTCATAGACAATTCCCGTAAAATTTATCTGAAAGGTGGATTAGTAAGCTTTAATTTATGACCTAAACTTTTACGTTTTGACCATTTCTTCCAATAATTTGATAGCCTTGAAAATTTTAATGGAATCAAAAAATGTTGAAAATATGGTTTTCATTCCACATAACTTATGCGTTTCCCATTATAATCCAGTTTCATCAGTTGTATTTTATTGTGAACAAAATAACCTGTAAATTTCAAAGCTATTTTATATTTTAAGAGTATTTCTTTGATTATTCATGATCTATCAAATGTACCTCTACGCCCTATGATTATCACTGGTCTTTTCATTACGATAGCATCCACAGTTCTTATCGGATCTCAATGAAATTTTTTATACTTATTCTATAGGCAATTACCTTAATCAAATTCGAAGATGAGCTAAATTGGTCGATTAGTTTTGAAGTAATAGCTGTTTGAAATTTTCAAGATTTTTCGAAAAAATCAGTTTTCATTTACAGTTGAAGTTCATATAACATTAAAACTAAAACTGATAGACAATTTCAGTAAAAAGTATCTTAAAGCTCGTTTAGTAAGCTTTAATTTTTGACCTTAACCTTTATGTTTTGACCATTCCTTCTAATAATTTGATAGCCTTGAAAATTTTAATAGAATCAAAAAATGTGGAAAATACGGTGTTCATTTCACATAACTTATGCATTTCCCATTATAATACAATTTTGTCAGTTTTATCTTATTGTGAACAAAATAACCTGCAAATTTCTCAGCTATTTTATAGTTTAAAAGGATTTCTTTTATTATTTATGACGTTTCAATTGTACCTGTACGTCTATCACTAACTGGTCTTACCATCGTAATAGCGATTACAATTATAATCTCATACTAATTAAATTTTCTATACTTTGTTTATGTGAAGGTTAGTTTGGTATACTACCTATATGATGCTATGTCAAATCAACTATCGGAAGTTATCTATCGAAAATAGTCGTTGTCTTTTTTTACCCTCACTCTTAAAAAACAAGCCTAATTTCTTATCATGACTATACACTAAAATGTATCAAAAGATATGTATGTATGAAACTTTTTTTATAGATAAATTGGAAAATCTACCTACCATTTCGGCTGCCGAATGGTCTTTTATTTAATTCTCTAAAAGTATCATAAGACATAGTAAAAATGAGAAGTTTAAGGTACAAAGTTGAAGCTTATCACGTCAGCTTTTAGATACATAAGGTAAAAATTGTCCAAAACATTTAGTTTCAAAATTATATGAACCTTTATAATTACCCGAGTAGAATTCTGGCTAATGAAGATGAGTTTAGAGCCAGTGACTAGCTTAGCGTTACTAGCTAGCAGATTTAGCTTATAACGAGCCCACCGTTGGCTAATTTTTTCCTCAAGAATATTTTGAGCTCACCAATATCTCGTGAGTAAACAATATTTATTATTTACAGATGGCGCTGTACAAGAATGAAATCTTGACTCGCCATTGCCTCACAGCTGGCTCAAAATAATTGGTTATAGACGGCGCTGTGTTCAAATAAAAAAATAGCTCACTATAAGCTAATAGCTGGCTATTATCTATTATTTACAGATGGCGCTATACAAGAATAAAATCTTGACTCATTATTACATCATAGTTGGCTTGGAATAATTATTTATAAGTCGCATTGTTTTAGAGTCAAAGAACGGCTCACTACAAGCTGATAACTGGCCATTATTTATTATTTACAGATGGCACTGTATTGAAATAAAACGCTGGCACATCATTACCTCACAGCTGGCTCAAAATAATTATTTATAGACAGTACGGTTTTGAATTCAAAAAAGGACTCATTGTAAACTCATTGCTGGCCACTATTTATTATTTACGGATAGTGCTATATAAAAATAATTTGCTAACTCGTTATTGATTCTTAACCGGATAATATTTTTTGTTCAAAATAATCAATTTAGAATCAGCTTAATAAGCATCAACTGTACGAAAACAATACATCAACCTAACCTCAAATCAGTATAGACAGCGCAACATAAAAATCCAATTGTCTCATCAGTACCTCATGATTGTTAAACAAAAATTACTTAGAGATAGAGCTGTACAAAAAAAAAAATTTACCTAATCAGTATCTCATAATTATCTCTTCGCTCATAGTTACAGATTAAGCTACATAAAAATATAACTGTAACTCATCAGCATATCGTCACTAATAGTTACAGATGGCGTTAGATAAAATTATAACTGTAACTCATTAGCATCTCATGGTTATCTTGTTGCTAATAGTTACAGATGGCGCTAGAAAAAATTATAACTGTAACTCATCAGCATCTTATGGTTATCTCGTCGCTAATTGTTACAGATGGATCTATATAAAAATATAATTGTAACTCATCAGCATCTCATGGTTGTTCAGCCGCGATTAGCTACAGATGGTGCCACATAAAAATATAAATGTAACTTACCAGTATCTTATAGATGTCCAGTAATTATCAGTTATAGATAAAGCTGCTTGAAAAATAAATTTCACCTCACCAATATCTTATAGTTGTCTAGTCACTATTAGTTACAAATAGCACGACATCAAACATATGTTGATTATCGAATAGAAGTCGACTCCAACCAGCTGTAGCAGCCCAGTGGATATCACGCGAGACTCGTAATCCCATGGATCCATGTACAACTCCCGTCACCACCTAACTGAACATCACGGTTAATTCGATAATAGGCTCCCAAAAAAAAAAAATCTAAATATGAATCGTAAACTTAAAAACGGACAAGTAAAGCCAGTATAAAATAAAAAAAAAAAAATATTTTTTTTTTTCTCAAAATTGACGTCATCATGAACTCATATTTTTTAGTCAGCGATTAGCTATTCATAGTTGCACACTCACTACCTCGTTGTTTTAACCTAGCTGTTGGATATAAGTTTGAATCTATCCACTGGCTTGTTCTGATCAGTCAGCCATCAGCTAAGATGGCGTTACATAGTGAGGTTATGGCTGGCCAATTCTATTAGACAGTGATGTGGTATGACTCAAATCTGTTAGCTACGGGCTGGCCACCTATGAGTTTCAATTCTACTCGGGTAAAAGATCACAATGAAGTATAACTGACGAAATTGGATTATGATGGGAAATGCATAATTTATCAGGAATGATAACTATATTTTCTAATTTTTTTGATTCAGTCCACCCGGGTAAAAATATTATATATAATTAGGTGTAATTATATATGGAAAATGGCCCCATATAATTATGTATAATTATATAGAACTACATATAATTAAATTCCTTTACAATATATTATTTAACTCGTATAATTTTGTTCATATAGTAGAGATTCTCTGAACTTTAAAATAAAATAAGTTTTTTGTAAGATCAAGTTTAATTTCAAAAAAAAATTATTTATGCAAACATTGATAATAAATATCAATGCCATGATGTATTATGAGATATACTATATTACCATCAAAAAAGGCACTTGTCACTCTGTCGAATAACAGAGAAGCACTCGGACCAGAATTGCTTCCAAGTTTGAAATTTAACACTTCTGAAATAAGTTTCTTACCAGGGACACTACAAGTGGTGGGCGCGATCTTGTGGCGAGCATCGAACTACTCTCGCAGCTGCTGCTTGTAGCCTCGGTGACTTCCCTCTCCTACATGTATATCTTTTCTCTCAACAATTTTTCTCTTGGCTTAAGCAATTGGAGCATACAAAAAATTTTGCGTTTAAAGAATAGTATTTATTCCGAGAAACTTTATTTTCTTCAAACAAAAAAATGCAATATTGCTTTAAAAAACTAACACATCTTCCTTAAAAAAAATCTTTTATATTTAGAAATAAAAACTCTTGAAACAAGTAAAAATTTTTTTGTTTAAGTATAAAAATATGTTGACTTGAGGAAAAAAAAATTTAATTCCAGATAATTATTTACTAGGCGCAAGAAAATTTTAATTTTCTGAATCGTTAAAAAAAAATTTCTTGTATGAAGAACAATTTTCTTGGGTTACGTTAACTGTATTTTTGTGTAGGGAAACTCAAATTTGAAATACGCACTTAGGTATTCATAACGTACAAATAAAGAACGTTATGAGCTCAAGAAAAATCCTTTTATGGCCGAATAACTAGACTACATGAACACTGTTGAAATTGAAGCAGTTTTATAATTTTTATATTATAGAATAATTCCAACTATTGATATTGATTATAAATGCATTTTACAATTATCTGATGTTTTTGTGAATACTACACTGTAAAAGTGTCTACCACCCTCTACGTTTGACAATATATTTTGCTCCAACTGAGAATTTCTTGAGGGAAGGTACCGAGTCGTTTGAACTAACTCTATAGTATTTGATATAACTCAGTAATTTTTTTCATTAAAAAAAAAAATAGAAATTAGTTCGTCATTAATGCTGTCGATACAATAATGATTTTTGTTTTATATAAAATAATTAAAAATTTCACTCAAAGTAAATTGTAAGGTGATTGAAGGTATGAATTTTCAGTTAAGTCTAAATTTTATTAAAGCAAATGAATTTTAGTGTTAAAAGTAATACTTTTTAAGGTCCGTAAAAACTGCCCATGCAATTGATTCAATAAAAAATCGAGTTATTTCAAATTGCTGTATTGGATTGATCCAAAAAAACAGTAATCTGAATCAAATGAATATTGCCTTTGATTACCTCATTAATAATTCATTTAAAAACAATTTTTTTTTCTCAAATCAACATATTTTTATGCTAAAATCGAAACATTTTTCCGTGCTAAAAGTGTTCTTCTTTCTTAATAGAAGAGATATTTTTTTAAAGAAAGTTGTTACGTTCCCGTAATAATAATATTCCATTGATTAAATTAAATTAATTATTTTTCATAAATTAATTTAATTCGATGTAACGGAAATCGGTTAAGATAAGAGAGTCGCCGTGGCTCGCGGGTAGTCGAAACAGATGACGATGCATGAGACTCGGGCCACGACGATTCTCTCACAGGAAACCTGAGATGCAGCGTCAACATTTTGTCAACTCTGTTGGCTTGATTATATTTTTATAACGTTTAATCGTCAGTCCTTCGAGAGAGCTCATAGAGCTCGAACCTCTGCTCTCCAGCGTTAATGAATTACAATTAATCCTAAATTAATTCAACCTTATTGCGGGGTGCCAATTGGCACCTTAATATTTTCACCTACACTATGACCTATCCATAGCCCTATTAATACCCAGGGGCGAGCGCTTACTAGCAGTTCCACCCTGTCCTATAACCCTGAGCGCTCAACAGCAGTTCGGGTTTCCTTCAGGTTTTCTGCCGATTTTCCTACCATTCACCTGTTATGCTAAAAATAATTATATGGAGTTGAAACCGGCATTGAAAATATTTTTAAATCGCGAAAATTAAATCAAATTGATAATTAATCGAATAATCGACGACCACGACCCACCAGGGGTCTATAGACACTCTAACGAGGCCAAACCTGGATTAAATTCAATAATTAAAAATTATTTTTATTTTTAATTAATTTGTGACAATTTCCCAAATCGTAACAAAGTTTTTATTTAAATGTGAAAATTAATTTTCCCAGGTCAAAAAATTTCATCTGTTTTTTCATCTATCAAAATCATGTGTACGTCATCTATGTAATGATTCTATTTTTTAGATCACATTTCGGATCTAATTAAAAGTGTCTTATTTTTTTTTTTCGCAATATGATATTTTTTTTCCACCGATGAAATCAGTGGATACTCATATTCTTTTCAATTTAGTGGATTCTCATATTCACTTATCAATTCAGTGGATTCCCGTACTCAGTTATCAAATCAGTGAATTCTTATATTCACATATTTATATTGTGAATATTCACTAATTCTGCGTGGTATGATTGTAGCATTGACAAAAAAGTGAATATGCACTTGAAATCAGTGAAAAATCATTTATTCATGTTTAGAGAGTATGATGGCGACAAACAAGATATAATGAATCACGACCGATTTTTTTTTCTAATATTGAACAAGCGCCTTTTGAATCACCTAAAAAGTTTATTTTATAACCGAATTTAAATTGGTCAGTGAAACAAAAAATTTAATTTTATGTTGGTTCTCAAAAGCTAAATGATTATTTGTTGATTGTTACTTCAATTTTCCGAACACAGTTTACCTGTCGCATCAACTAAAAAAAACTAGGTGTGTTTGTAATTTTTTAACTTCCCGCTAAGAAAATCGATGATTTTGAAAAATTTCGGGAAGTTATTGTTTTCACCCCGATTTTCGAAAATCAAGTTTTCATCGGATGTCGACGTTTTGAGGTCCTAGGAAGCTATTCTGACTATTTTCAGAATGATGTCCGAGTGTCTGTATGTATGTATGTATGTGTGTATGTATGTATGTGTGTATGTATGTATGTATGTATGTATGTATGTATGTATGTATGTGTGTGCATGTGTATGTACGTGTATGTATGTATGTATGTGTGTGCGTGTATATATATATATGTGTGTGTGTATGTGTGTGTGTGTGTATGTGTGTGACCGGTTTATAACTTTTAAACTAATGAACTGATTTTAATGGTTTTTGCGGCAATCGGAAGAGCTTGTTGGCCATCAACTTTTCTGAAAATTTCAGATCATTTGATCAAGTAGACTTGAAAAGATTTGCGAATTACGAAAAAAAAAATTTTTTTTTTTTTAGTTTTTTATTGATTTCTCAGAAACGAGTCGAACGATCGACTCCAAAATCTAGTCAGCTCTAGAACTCAATAAAACACGTCGATTGCCGCTTTAGCTATCTCAATCGGTTAATTTGTTTGAGAGATATCGCGGGAGAAAGAAATGCTAAAAACGGTTTTTATCAAAAACAATGGCAAAGAAAAGCATTTTCGAGCTCGAAAACGCATCATTCATTCAACTTTTTAGAATTGAGAAATAATTCATTTATTGCAAGGATGCTTAAAAAAAAAACGGTAATACACCAATTTAATAAGTGGAAACCTAAACATGCAAACCTTCTCAATAAGACAATTTATAGATAAATTGAGAAAAATATAGATAGTCCGAACAGGGAATCGAACCCAGACCATGTCAGTATCGCGCCGAGTGCTCTACCAGTTGAGCTATCCGGCACTATACTATATTCCGTTCAATTTAATCTATAACTTATTGAGCCACACCGTCCATCGTACGGTAATACACCAATTTAATAAGTGGAAACCTAAACATGCAAACCTTTTTTGCTCAAGGAGCTCGAAAACTGCGGGAAGTTTTGAGGCTGGCCCGCAGGGTCAACTGACAGACCGATTTTTCTTTCTTGTAGTAGTATTAATTATAAAACAAAATTTACGATAATCTATTGTAAAAATTATGATTTAAATTTTATAGTCCAGCGTTACGATACTATATAATGAAAATTACGATAATTAAATCGTAAAAATCCGGGAATTTTTTTTCCGTGTAGAATTCGTAACTTTTAAATAAGAGTTATAATAAATAAAAGAATAGGCTCAACGCCATTTAATATTAAATAATATTATAAACAAATTAAATAAAAGAATAAGCTCAACGCCATTCAATAGTAAATGTTATATGAATTAATAAAATTTATAACAAATAATAATTAACTAGGCTCAACGTCATTCAATAATAAATTTTATATGAATCAATAAAATTTATAACAAATAATAATTAACTAGGCTCACTGCCATTCAATAATAAATTTTATACGAATTAATAAAATTTATAATAATTAATAATTAACGAGGCTCAATGCCATTCAATAAAAATTTATTGGTAATTAAAATTAAAACTTTAAAATAAAAATTTATAAGTAATAAATGAATAGACAGTTAGCCATTGCACAATAAATTATAAATAAATAAGTAAAAATCTAAAATTAACAAAATATAATAAATAAATTTAGACTATTATTATAAATAAAATATTGTACATGTGGGTGTATGTTTGGGTGCGCACACACATAGGCCTGCATCGGGGTGTGCCCTTTCCACTTTCCCAGGGTAAAAATCATAGGGAAAGGGAAAGGACCCAAAGGAACTGTGTTCTGATTGGACACAGTTTTCCCCCAAACAATAGACGAAATAGGACAAAGTAAAACACATAAAAAGGGCCGTAAAATCTAAAATAATTAGTCTCAGTCTCAGTCTAGTCCAGGACAGGAGTTCTGTTGAGACAGTGGAGTTCAAATCACAGTGTCTTCACATAAGTTTTTTTACACTAGTTCCACACTAGTTTTTGTACAAGTGTTCTCAGTCTTAAGTTTATATTACACTAGTTCCGCACTAGTTTTTGTACAAGTGTTCTCACACTTAAGTTTATTTTACACTAGTTCCGCACTAGTTTTTCTACAAGTGTTCTCACGCTTAAATTATTAATTATTTAAAAGCAATTAGTTTTCTCGTCTCATTTCGTGGTTGTTATAAATAATCTTAAAACATAAATAGAATGGTAATAACGCGAATAAGATATTAGAGTCAGTGGATGAACAAATTTAATTGATTAAGTTGCTCCGAATCCAGGTACTGTAATTTTTAAGTTTATTTTATGTCAAAATACCAAAACATTTCCAACACACGGAAATATCGCAAAAAGTTGTATTGTATTCAAAATTCAATAGTCCTCTCTAGTTATTGAAACAAATTTTATTGTAAATTAGAGTCGGCTGACTAGCCACCTAATACTTTTATAAAATAATATCAACTTTTATTGTATTCATATCATCAAAATTTTCAATTGTATAATATATAGTAATTCAATTTGTATATCTAACATCTTTCATTTCAAAACAAACCTTCCAGGTAATTACTCAGTGTGATCCCGGTCTATTGGTCGAAAGACTAGAGCTGAAAATAAAAATAATAATAATTGCCCATATCGGTACCCGCTACCTGGACATAACATAAATTAAAAAGGCCATTCGGCAGCCGAAATGGAAGGTAGATTTTTCAATTAATTGATATAAAAAAATAGTTTTATACATACATATCTTGTTAGTGTATAGTCATGATATGAAATTAGACTCGTTTTCTAGGAGTGAGGGTAAAAAAAGACAACGATTATTATTGATAGAGAACTTCAGATATTTGATTTGACATAACATTATATAGGTAATGTACGGAACTAACTTTCACATAAATGAAGTATTGAAAATTTAATTAGTATGAGATCATAATTGTAATCGCTGTTATCATGACAAGCCCAGTTAAAATAACAGTAATACTTTTATTTAAAATATAAAATAGTTGTGGAATTAACAGGTTATTTTGTTTACAACAAAATACACGCGACAAAATTGTATTATAATGGGAAATTCATAAGTTATGTGGAATGAAAACCATATTTTCAACATTTTTGATTTCATTAAAAAGTTCAAGGGTATCAAATTATTGGAAGAAATAGTCAAAACATAAAGCTTAAGGTCATTAATGCGAGATTATTAGTCAAGCTTTCAGATACTTTTTACGTAAATTGTCTATAGATATTAGTTTTGAAGTTATATGAGCTTTAGCAGTGATTAAAAACTGATTTCTACCAAAAATCATGAAAATTTCAAACAGCCATAATTTCAAAACTATTTAAGCGATTCAGTCCATCTTCGAACCTGATCAAGGTAATCGCCTGTAGAATAAGTGTAAGAAATTTCATTAAGATCTGATCAAGACTGTGAGTGCTATCGTAATGACAAGACCAGTGATAATCAGAGGGAGTAGAGGTACGTTTGATACACCATCAGTAATAAAAGAAATACTTTTAAAATATAAAATAGCAGTGAAATTGACAGGTTATTTTGTGCACAATGAAATACAACTGACGAAACTGGATTATAATGAGACAAGCATAAGTTATGTGGAATGAAAAGCATATTTTCAACATTTTTTGATTCCATTAAAATTTTCAAGGCTATCAAATTATTAAAAGAAATGGTCAAAACAGAAAGTTTAAGGTCATAAATAAAAACTGATTTTTTCGAAAAATCGTTGAAATTTCAGACAGCCATAACTTCTAAACTAATCGACCGAATCAGCCCATCTTCGAACTTAACCGTGGTAATCACACATAGAATAAGTGTAGGAAATTTCATTAAGATCGGATAAGAACTGAAGACGCAATCGTGTCCTCAAAAGTCGGTTATATCCCATATATATATATATATATATATATATATATATATATATATATATATATATATATATACACATACATATATAAATTTTTCAACGAATGGTATTTTTGAACTCTACTCAACTAATTATGATAGTTTATGATGAAATTCCTTGAAAAATCGAGCATGAGGACAAATACAAAAGTTAGATTTTTAAAAAAATCTACTTAAAACGCAGTGATAAAAAACTAAAAAAATCTGTCTATCGGTTGATCCTGCAGGCGAGCCCGAAAACTTCCCGCTGTTTTCGAGCTTCACGAGCTCGAAAACATTGTTTTGAATAAATTTTCAAGCTCTTCGAGCTCGAAAATACTATTGCATGCCATTGTTTTCGGAAAAATCCGTTTTTAGTATTTCTATCTCCCACGATATCTCGCGAACGAATTAACCGATTGAGATGGTTGAGGCGGTAATCGAAGCGTTTTATTGAATTCTTGTGCTGATTAGATTTTGGAATTGATCAATCGAGCCATTTCTGAAAAATTTGAAAGAAACTGAGAAAAAAAATTTTTTTTTTGTTTTTCTTCCATATCTTAGAGTCTATTTGATCGATCGATTTGAAATTTTCAGAAAAGTTGACAGTCACCAAACTCTTTTGATTACCACCTCAAACATTTTAATCGGTCAGTTCATTAAAGAGATATTAAGAGTTTACATCCATACACACACACACACACATACATACAGACACTCGGACATCCTTCTGAAAATAGTTAGAATAGCTTCCTAGGACCTCGAAACGTCGACATTTGATTAAAACTCGATTTTTGAAAATCGGGGTGAAACCAATAACTTCCCGAATTTTTGAAAATTAATAATTTTTTTAGCGGGAAGTTAAAAATCCATACTTTTTAGTAATTTAACGGGAAAATACACGAAAAGTTGAAGTAATAAAAAGTTAAAAATTGGAAATCTTGAGACATATTAATTTTTGCGATTTTGTTCTTAAGAAATGTTATGTAGAAAATTGAATTGTCTACAAGTTTGCCATTTAAAATTTTTCGATAAGTCTAGTTACTTATGAAATAATGTCGAAAAAACGAAAATTTCATGAAAAAATTAAGTTCAGTGACCCGTATTACCTCCTTGATATGAGTTATGGTTACGCTTCATTAATAAATTTTGTAGTGTCTAATCCTTAGAGAATTCCGACTTTAGGCGAGATGATACAATAAAATGCCGCGGAGTTATAGAAGTTTAGAAAATAAAAAACAAGTTTACGTATATTTTAAATGGGAAATCTTTACATGCTGTGGGGAAGTACTTCATATTAATATTAAGGGCTTAAATTTTCAGGAAATTTATTTTCGACATTTATAACGGTATTTTGAATTGGGAGCGAAGAAAAAAAAATATTCGCGAAAAAAAGACACCCTAATATATATATATATATATATATATATATATATATATATATATATATATATATATATATATATATATATATGTGTGTGTGTGTTTGTTTGTGTGGATATGTCCATGTAATTCTGGTGGAGACGAGAAGCTCAACTTAATGTTCTAATTAAACTATCTTTCTATAAAACATTTTTAATAACCCCCAACCTGTTAATAATAAGTGATTGATATCTACAAAAAAAAAAAATAATATTCATGACTAAAAGATTGAACCCGTCAAATATACGAACATAATTCAAAAATAAAAGATATTCTCGAGCCGTCGAAGGACGTATATTCTAAAATTAAAAAAATTTCTAGTGCGATTAAAATAAAAATGGATAGAAAAGGAAAATAATCGCAGGAGAAGCAAAGAAAACGAAGAGATCGAGAAAACACTCGGATGAATCGTATGAATTTATGGAGGCATAAATCGAAAAATGCTTCGCTTCCGAGGGTCCGATAATTTTAGGGTTGACCCATTCCTTGTTGCTTTAACTTTTTGCTTTTGCAAAAACATACCTCGTATTTTACATCGATATATATATATATATATATATATATATATATATATGTATGTATGTTTGTATATTTATATATATATATATATCTATCATACATATGTATATATATTAGGAAGCTTCGTTTGAAACGACTATTTTTTTTCTGGTCCATCGACGGAATAATGTTCTAAATATGCAAAAAAAAAAATTTACCAAACATGAGCTCTTAATTTTAATTTTAAGTACTCGCTAAATAAATTTGAAATTTCCCCATTTAGTTAACATGTAAAATTTGATTTTTTTTTCCAATTATCTATAGCTCCGCGGCATTGCAAGATATTAAGTCGCAATTAGGCGGATATAACAGAGGAATCCTTCCTCTTTAAAAGTGATTGTAGCTAATTTACGTTTTGTAACCAGCCTCACCGGTAAAAAATCTTAAAGCCAATTTTTTCTCAAATTTAATGATTTTCTTTAATTTACTCGCAAACCACTAACTTTATAACAAAATTGTACAGGACTTTCTCATAGAAAATTTGATTTCCTACAAAAAAGGTCAATTAAGCCATTACCGTAGAGCTAGTAGTTTCCGAGATAAATCTAATTAAACATCTCAAAATTTTAAAAATTACTGTTTCATCCGAGATTTCAGAACTTTTTATGAAATTATGGCCGTAGAAACATATCATGTATAAGAATCAAATATGAAAATACATATTGTACATGTATATACAATTATAAAAAGTATGAAACAATTATCTTTGTACTAAGAGAGGTAGTAAGTGAAAAAGCTTTCGATAGTCAAACAAAGAGATTTGGGTTAAGGTAAGAAAAGATGGAGGTAAGTGTAACAGGAGACAGTTTCGTATTACTAGAAATATTTTTGATGATATATTTACCAGTATATATTATATATTTCTTCGGCCATAATTTCATAAAAAAGTTCTGAAATCTCGGATGAAACAGTAATTTTTTTAATTTAAAAATGTTTAATTAGATTTATCTCGGAAACTACTAGCCCTATGGTAATGGATCAAATAACCTTTTTTGTAGGAAATCAAATTTTCTATAAGAAAATTCTCTACAATTTCGTTCTAAAGTTAGTGGTTTGCGAGTAAATTAAAGAAAACCATAAAATTTGAGAAAAAATTGGCTATAAGATTTTTTACCGGTGAGGCTGGTTACAAAACGTAAATTAGCTACAAGCACTTTTAAAGAGGAAGGATTCCTCTGTTATTTCCGCCCAGTTGCGACTTAATATCTTGCAATGCCTCGGAGCTATAGATAATTGAAAAAAAAATCGGTCTATCAGTTGACCCTGCAGGCCAGCCCCAAAACTTCCCGCTGTTTTCGAGCTCCTTGAGTTTGCATTAGAGCATTTACACATCCGTTGTTGTTTACAAAAACGATATCATCCGATCTCCATAAATGGACTTTTTCTAATTTTTAGAAAGCTATACCTGGAACTACGTACTTAGTCATTTGTTTTTGTCGAAAATAATGAGCTGGACCCAACGATTGCATCAGAAAACATATGACTTTCTCATTGAAACTAGAGTATATAAACTGCCGAAAATCTAACGAAGGCAGTCAATCGCTAATCATACCTAAACTCTGTCGGATCTCGAGTCAATCGCTAATCATACCTAAACTCTGTCGGATCTCGAGTCAATCGCAAATCAGACCTAAACTCTATCGGATCTCGAGTCAATCAGAAGTAATATCTGCCGGTCCTCGCTCCGAAGTTGTACAGATTAGATCTATCGGCCGAAGTCCGACTAGTACCGCGAATAAGAGAATAAATTCTTAATCGTTGTACACGTGACGTTCCACCGCCTAGGCAATCGGGCTCCTTGGCCAAATACCTAGATTTTAACTCGCAAAAATCGCGGTCGATTCGACTCGCTCAAATCAGAATCATCGGTCTCGTGACGGTCTATAGCCTAGGATTCCAGACTCCTAGATCGTAATCCTAAAATCAAATTCAAATATTCACGTTCGTATTTGGTAGAAAGGGGAGTGTATCCGCTTGACACCTCAGTAGCTCCGGGTCCGAATAGCGCTCTTAATTCCGCTGAGGTAAAATCACGAAGCCACAGTGCAGTGTTCCGGCGAATTAAATAAAAACAAATTTCGCGATCATAAATTCAAATTGGTGAATTGTGAGAGAGTGTGATCAGCGAAAATTGTAAACCACCTCAAGCTGAGTGGAAATTCTAATTATAAATATATATATATATTGTTAAACCACAACACATCAATGT
Source organism: Microplitis deprimator (assembly GCA_964016945.1). NCBI lineage: Eukaryota > Metazoa > Arthropoda > Insecta > Hymenoptera > Braconidae > Microplitis > Microplitis deprimator. The sequence continues at coordinate 9,307,493 of OZ024711.1, read as the reverse complement.
AAAATCATATTGTCATTTTTATATAAGAATATACAGATTCTTTTCTTTTTTTTTTTTTTAATATCTTTCTCTTATTTACACCTCTTACTCTAACATTCATAAATGGACGGGTACAGAAAGAGACAGACGTAAAAGAACAGGGACTTCTCGAGTACCCATATTCACCTACCTGCTTCCCTCTCGCCTTAATATCCCGGACCTACCCTAAAGCCACGCAGGTCAACGATCGGGATTGTCTATCGTACTTCCACTCGGTACGAAATAGACATATTTAGTACGTAGAAAACTTGCTAAATGCTCAACATTCTCACACTAGCCATGTGACGGTCCTATTAGGCTCCTTGGTTGAGTTATAGAATAAGTATTTTGGGTAATTTTCTACTAAATAATTAATTAATAATAACCCTTCGCCCGTCGCCTTCACTCTCTCCGATCGTGACATATGCCTTTGTTTTCGAGAAAGAACGTTTTTTACCATTTTTTTCTCCAACGATATCTGTCGAACGAATTGACCGATTGAGACGGTTGAGATGGCAATCGACGCGATTCATTGAGTTCTAGAGCTGATCAAGTTTTGAAATTAATTTATCGAGTTCTTGAGGAATTTCAAAAAAACCAAAAAAAAAATTTTTTTTTAATTCTTTCGTCAACGGTTTTTCTTGAACGACTGGACCGATTTTTATGGTTGGGATGGCATTCGACGCGGCTTATAAAGTTTCAGAGCTGATTAGATTTTGGAATCAATCCTTCGAACGAATTGAAAGTTATTCAAAAAAAACATTTTTGTAAAAAATTTATTTTTAAAATATCTCCAAACGTATACGACTGATTAAGCTTATATTAATTAACAAGCCGTGTCGAATGACACTTTGACGATCAAAATCGGTTTATCCGTTCAAAAGTTACAGAATATTTACGTACGTACGTACGTACGTACGTGCGTACATACATACATACATACACTCGGACATTATCTTGAATTTAGTCAAAATAGCTTTCTAAAACCTCAAAACGTCGGCATCTGTTGGAATTTCGATTTTCGCAAATCGGGGTGAAAACAATAACTTCCCGAAATTTTTGGAAATCTTCGATTTTATTAGCGGGAAGTTGGAAATCAAAATTTACATGTTAATTAAATGGGAAAATTTCAAATTCATTTAGCGAGTACTTAAAATTAAAATTAAGAGCTCATGTTTGGTGAGAATTTTTTTTTACATGTTTAGAACATTATTCCGTCGATGGACCAGAAAAAAAAAATAGTCGTTTCAAACGAAGCACCCTAATATATATATATATATATATATATATATATATATATATATATATATATATATATATATATATGCAGCGTTGCTACAATGAGAAGCGATTGATTAATTTCAGCAATCTACGTTGAACATCGGTTTTTCTGTTTTCCGTTTTTACCTCATTCGTTGAGACACAATAAGTTATACCGCTGGACTGCATACACGGGTTTAAGCGTTTATCTTTTGTATTCTTACTTTTACTGTGTTACATTCGTTCGTTAAATAAAAATATTTATTTAACATAATTAGTTGGTTCAAATGATTTATTTATTATACTTAATGATACTTTAATCACCAAATTGGTGACCCCGACGTGATTATCCTATCACGTATCTGACGTCTTCCGCATCCACATGTGGCAAGTACCGCTGTCTTTACAGGTCGAAGTGCACCACTCCCCAAAACGGAGACATGTACGCCCACTTGTGTGAAATCTCAGACTCAGACAATTCTCGCTCCTGGTTCGTTTATTCCTTCGCAGGTTGAGCTTTACTCCCAAGAAGGAAGTTGTCGGAACGGCCACGGATGCGAACATCAAAGATTTCAACGTTGTTTCCAAGAAGGGGAGCCTTGTGGTGGTTCAGTTTCACTCCGTGAGATGGCATTTATAACTCATATCTCTCGCGCAACCTCGTCCCTATGCCTGTTTCAATATATAACATTTTCCAACATGTAACTTCCAACACGGCGTCCTAGGTGGGGTATACAATAAACACTCCTAACTGAGGAGTCTCAGCTATCGTATACTTAGACGAAACGCCTCTCACCCCACAAATACATTTTTCCATCTCTCCTCTTCTCATTATCACTCACAACGTTTCACTCTTTGGTATTTGGCGACTCAGGCAGTAATTGTTTCAATCTAATCCTAGAGATGTCGTCGCCAAAGTATGAAGATGTATAGAATAAAACACCTGCATACCACGCCGTATCACCCGCAAGCGATTGGTCTCGTCGAACGTTTACATCGTCAACTCAAATCAGGACTTTTGTGTCATCAAGAGACACATACACACACACACACACACACACACACATACACACATACATACACCCATACAGACATCGCTCTGAAAATGTCTGAATAGCATCCTCGCACCTTCAAACGTCAACACATGATGAAAACCCGATTTTTGAAAATCGGGGTGAAACCAATAACTTCCCGAATTTTTTGAAAATCGTCGATTTTCTCAGCGGGAAGTTAAAAAAATTTTGGACTTGAGAACATTTAATGAATTTATAAGTTAAAAAATTTTCTAGGTCCAGAATAACTTTACAATTTTATTTTGGACTTAATAAATTCAATCGACTGACAAAAGTTTAAAAATTTATAATTCCGACAAATTATAGTCTTAAATTAAATTTTAGACTACAGAGGATAAAATCACATTTCTAAAATCACTTTAAAAACATAATTTTACTTTCCTAATGCTACCTTGAGGAGATGGAGATCAAAATCACAGTTCTAATGTGAGTGCCAAGCCTGTTAACAAAAGAATTGAGGGTATCTAGGCTAAAACCACATTTCAGATTTTGACTCTGGCTATATTCAAATACATAAAAACAAAAAAATTAATGCTTTTGCAGATTTATTTGAATGGTTTACAAATAAATTTTCATTAACCGATAAAATATTTTATTACAAAAAAATTCAATCATTTAAAACAGACTCGGCAATTGATTAATAGTTGATTAGTAATGTTAGAACTGAAGTATTAGTACGGTTGAATAGAGAAAATAAACGAATAAAAGGACTGTAGTGATAATTACTAGTGGTCATCAATCGAGCTCTTCTTGCGGTTGTAGATAATTTTAGGGGTGGCAGGAAATTGAGCCAATAGAGGATCGTGCTGCGAGACAGAGGCAATGATTGACAAGTTAGTTCCTACCTCTTGATCAATTACTGTAATTGCAATAGAGCCAATTTTAGCTTGGCTTTTATTCTTTTATCATTTATCCAAATATGTGTATATTGCAGCTTACAAAGCTCGCTTTTGAAAATTTTACCGAATGTACCATCACTGAATTATATATGGAAAATGTCAATTTTCACTTTTTGTTCAATATCAAAGCCATGCAATAGATAATAGAACACGACGTAAGTTCTAAATCTATACTGAAAAAACTATCTATGTATAGTTAAGATGTTTTCTTTAATACAAATAAATACGGTAGAGTTAATTATGGAGAATTACATTTCCGTTCATTATGAATAAACGATTTATTCATTTTAAATTATCGAATATTCTTGGTAAAACTTCACATATATTAATAGTTAAGATACCAGTATTTAAGCTTAGCATTAACTTATTAATTACTAATATCCTACACTGTTAGCGCAACTCTAGATATATTAATAGTTAAACAATTGATACTTGAATGAAGATGTAAAATTCTTAAATTGAATAATATAATACTTATATTAAATAAGTCTATATTTAAATGAATAATTCGAATAGTTTCACTGAACATATATTGGATGAAATGAAAAATAAAAAATCGTCAATTAACGGTAAAACTATTTGAGGAAAGTAAATGTATTTTAATCAATAATAAAACTGTTACATTTATTATAATTTATAATTTTTTATTATTATAAGTTTAATAAAATAATGTAAAAATCATTAATTAATACAAAATAGCAATAATAATGAATATAATATAAATAATGCAATTATATAGTAAAATTGACACTAACAATCATAGTTTTTTCATTTTTATTTAATCTCACATTAATATTTTATTCACTCTAATTCTCTTTTTGAAATCATTGGGTATACTTCTCGAGGAAGCTGGGCTTTTATTGGCCTCAATAAATTATTAAGATTCACTTTTAGTATTTTTTATTTAACTGAAAAGACTATGGTATATAATTATGAATGATTATCGCACTTATACTGATTAATAAAAATGGATGCTGATTTACGCGATCTTTTAGATGGATGGTCAATTTCTTTTTGCTTTGATTTTATTATTTTCCGCTAGCGCGTGTGAGCGCCCTTGGCATATCTTAATACTAAGTATGTTAACTTAATTATTAGGATATTATATTTCCGGAAAATTTAGGTAGCTTTAGTACTAGAAAACATTGGTTTCAATAAAATCGCAGTTCTAATTGAAAGTAACCAAAATATATAAACAATAATAATAGATATTTAATCAAATAAAATAAATTACTCAAGTATATAATCTATTTATAATAAATACTCTAAATTTTTGTCACTGTTTAAATTATGATTAAATGAGGCATTCCACGCCAAATCGGACGGTTTCAAAAATTGTTTTTTCCGATTTTCTTAATTTTTTGGTATTTTTTAGTACCTCTCAAAAGAGGCTTTCTGGTAAACTTTGAAATTTTTTAAATCAATGGTTCAAAAAATATCGAATTAAAAAAAAAAAAATAAACGCTCTTTTCATGGTTTTTTGACCATAACTTTTCGATTTTTGAAAATCGAAAAAATTTTTCTTTCACTATGAATTATTATCAGTACTGATTTTTAACACTGTACACTTGTTCTTCTTACACATTATAAATTGATTTCGATATTTTTTTGTTCTGAGTAGGGATTTAAAAGCAGTAAGTAAAAGTTAATGCTATTAATAAGCAGTTATGATAAATTTTTGTATTTATTGAGAATTAACTATTTCCGAGCAAAAGAAACATTAAATTTGCTATACAATACAGCTAAGACCATCACAGGAACTCAAAAATTTCATATAATTATTCGAAAAAGCGATGGAGCTATATTAACCAAGGAGTACTCTCGTTCGTAAAACAATCGTTCATGTAAAATTTTTAAAAGAACACGGAAAAAATTAAAAACGTTTGTAATACAGTTGCGTCACTTTTTCGAATAATTATATGAAATTTTTGAGTTCCTGTAATGGTTTTAGCTGTATTGTATAGCAAATCTAATGTTTCTTTTACTCGGAAATAGTTGCTTCTCAATAAATAAAAAAATTCATTATAACTGCTTATAAAGAGCATTAACTTTTACTTACTGCTTTTAAATCCCTACTCAAAACAAAATAATGTCGAAATCAATTCATAATATGTAAAAAAACAAGTGTGCAGTGTCGAAAATCGGTACTGATAATAATTCATAGTGAAAAAAAAAAATTTTTTAATTTTCAAAAATTGAAAAAAAAATAGTAATTATGAAAGGCCCACTACCCAAACGGGCTTAAAGTTGCAGAATGGATAGAAGTTTAAGATAGAAAATTTTCAAGAAAATCGAAGGATTCACACATTTTTAAAAACAAGATAGGAAACTTAAAATTCAAAAATCTCGACTAAAAACACTTCGAATATTCGTTTTGTATTTTTCACTGTAAAGACTATCTGAAAACAAACATAAAAAATAAAAAAACCATTGAATTTCGATCTATATAACGAAAGTTATGATCAAAAGACCATAAAAAAAAACGGTTTTTTTAGAAATTCGATATTTTTTGAACCATTCATAAAAAAAATCTCAAAATTTACCAGGAAGCCTCTTTTAAGAGATACTGAAAAATACCAAAAAATCAAGAAAATCGGAAAAAACTCTTGAAACCGTCCGATTTAACGTGGAATGCCCCATATACATTTATTATTAATGATATATTTTTAATACAAATATATTTTATAAGATCTTATTAAAAATCATCAACTCCATCAATATATTTAACATAAAGAATTTTTTTAACTTCCCACTAAGAAAATTGCAAATTTTCACAAATTCGGGAAGTTATTGGTTTCACCCCGATTTGTGAAAATTGAAATTCCAATATATGTCGACGTTTTGAGGTTCTAGGAAGCTATTCTGACTAAATTCAAGATGATGTCCGAGTGTATGTATGTATGTACGTACGTACGTACGCACGTATGTAAATATCTATAACTCTTGAACGGATGAACTGATTTTGATCGTCAAGGTGTCATTCGACGCGGTTTGTCAATATCTCGAAGCTGAAAAAAAATTAAGCTTGATCGGTAGGGCTCGTTCGGAGATATTCCAAAAATGAACTTTTTTCAAAAATGTTTTTTTCGGATAACTTTTTAAAGGCTTGATGGATTGATTCCAAAATCAACTGGGCTCTAGAGCTTTATCAACCGCGTCAAATGCCAACTCAACCATCAAAATCGGTTAATTCTTTCGAGAGATGCCGTTGTTGAAAAAATTAAAAAAAAAAATTTTTTTAGTATTTTTGAAATTTCTCAAAAACGATTCGATAAATAAATTTCAGAGTCTGATCAGTTGTAGAACTTAATAAAACGCGTCGATTGCCACCTTAACCATCTCAATCGCTTTATTAGTTCGAGAGATATCGTTTGAGAAAAAATGGTAAAAAACGTTTTTTTTCGAAAACAGGCATACAAAAGTATTTTCAAGCTCGAAGAGCTCGAAAATGTATCCACAACAATTTTTCGAGCTCAAGGAGCGATCGGTATAAAATTGTGGTGGTTATCAAAGTGACAACCGGCATAAAATTAGTTTTTATGATATTTTGTAAATTTTTAAAACCATTTATCTATTAGAAAAAGTGGTCAAATCGGTTAGCTGTAAAGTGATAATTAAAGGCAATCGAACGAGCTTTCAGATAGAACAAACGAAAATGAGCTATCTCTTTCCGTATAAAAGTTACATCCAGTTAAAGCGGCAAATAAATTTTGTTTTGAAAATTTTACAAAGTTCCAATTAACCATAACTTCTAAACTTATTCATCGAATCGTCTCATCTTCGAACTCATCCAAGGTAATCGTCCATAGAATAAGTATACTAAGTTTTATTAAGATCGGTGTAGAATTGTGGACGTTATCGTTGGAGAACGGCGCGTTATATTATATATATATATATATATATATATATATATATATATATATATATATATATATACATATATAAACTTTCGAGCCAAATGTATTTTCTGACTCAGCTCGTCGAGCTGATTTGAAATGTAGCAAAATTTTTCGAAAATTCTATCATGAGGACAAATACAATAGTTAGATTTCTATGAAATCTACTAATAAAAAATTGCGATTAGGTGCACCAAATTGCCTAAAGTTTCCATTTACTGTATCAGTGCAACAAAGATTATACCGTTCGCCCACTTGAGTACGGGAGAAAAAAAAATAAGAAACCCTGTTAGTAATTATATTTTTTTTTTAAATCTTAAGCAACTTCAATACTTCTGGAAAAAAAACTAATTATAAATTATAATAGTTTATATCGCGATTTATTTATAATAAAATAAAAATTAAAAAATAAAATTTTTCTTATGAGTCACCAGTGTAACAGTGCTAATTGGCGGTGTTATCCTATTGGTGTATATGCACCGTAAATTAACTCCAATCAGAGTATGAGGATGTGTGTTTAAGTGTTTAAGATCTTTAAAATAGAAAAAATAAAATAATAATATTTCGTTATAATTACGGAATTATTGTTAATTGAGATGAAAACGATTTCATTACCTATAAAATAAGCAATGTCACTTTAATTTAACTGAACGAATTGCATAAATTTTTTAACACATCAAATTAAATATTTAGGGACAGTATAAAAGTTATTTTTATTATAACTCTGATATTATTTATTAGATAGTAGCTGATTTAGAAATGATGAACTAATGACTGATAATTTAATTTTATTTATCTCGTTCATTTAGTTTGCGAAGAGACTTAAATCATAAAAATCTGTTTCCAATACTTCAAACAATAACACTACACAGTTGAAAATTTTGTGTTCTTGTGTATAAAAATTTAATGGTTGAAGATTTTGTGTTAATTATTTGACACCATCAAGTGTACAGTTAACTCCTTGAGCTCGAAAAATTGTTGTGAATACATTTTTGAGTTCTTCGAGCTCGAAATTACTTTTGTATGCCTTTGTTCTCGAAAAAAAACGTTTTTTACCATTTTTTCTCCAACGATATCTCTCGAACGAATTAAGCGTTTGAGACGGTTAAGGTCATAATCGACGCGTTTTATTGAGTTCTAAAGCTGATCTGATTATAACAGGGCTATGCTGTTACTCTGGTCGTCTTTTTTTTCAAGGGCACCACTGGAAGTATTAACGGCCTCCCAGAGCCGGATCTTAGATCATCAGGGTCGGTGTAATTTTGTTTAATTGTAAGATAAGGAAGAGGAAGGATAATTTATAAATAATTTTAATTTTAATTTGACAATTTTAACCTTTCATTTATTTAATAACCTTATAAACTTATGACCTTTTATTTTATAAACCTTATAAACCTTTTATTCTTATAAACCTTATAACTTTTATTTATTATGCCCGAAATATTTCACTTAAACCTACTCTAATTATTATCCGCAATATTTTCTTTATAAAAATTGGCCAACTACCTTTGGCATTTTACACACACTCACACACGCAATAAGCAAACTACCTTTGGCAATTATTTCCTTACTTTACAATTTTAAAATCGCTTAACCTTCGCGAGACCTTACATTACTATTTTAAAATCATTGATCTTCCTAATCTACTTTACTCACACACTCACTCGGTCCCCTGGACTTTATTTAACACACACTCTGAGTTTAATTTAATTTTTCCCGCTAATAAATAAATTAATTCATTTAGAGAGAAATGAATACTTATTAATTCATTTATTATTTAACTTTAATTTTCCTTAATTAGTCCTTTTTTTTTTCTCACTTTCACTACTACTAACTTTTCTCAATAATCCGTGAAATTGTCACTAACATTTTCACCCAAAATCCTCATACCCAAAGTTACCCGTTTTCCAACGTGACCTCTTTCCTTCTCAGGTACTTTTATCACAATGATTATTTTACCCTTTATTTCATTAATTTAATTTCCTTAATTAATTATTGTTTTATTTATTAATTTAACTTCATTTAATTTATTTTCGGTGACCTTCACCACGAAGCTTTTATAATTATTACCGAGACGATTAATTTTATTTTTAATTATTTCATTCGTTTTATTATTTACTAAATTATAATTACTTAACTAATTAATATTACTGACTAGTAATTCTGACTAGATTAACAACAGTTTCCGTTGCGTGAGTTCCACGATCCACCAGGAAACTTCTAGAATATTTTCGGCTACCTGCCTGGAAATATTTTACGGTGCAAAAGCTCCGGCTACCTGCCTGGAGTTACCCGACTAGAAATTTCAGTTAGGCTTGCCGAAAGACCAATTTGGGCCGAATGAGGCTTTCCGAAATACAGCAAGCCTGATTCGGAACTTATTCCGATATATTAAATCCGGACCTTATAGTATTTGCATGAGGAAAACCAAATCTCGGAATGCCAAAAACATGCCAAACTTGGTTGTTATTTGGAAAAGGTGTGGCATGGCGTTAGTTAGGAATACTTTTGGAATTCCTGACTGATATTTAACATGATGACCAAAGGCTTGCCGAATTCCGGGATGCTAAATTAGGTAATCAGTAGGAAAGTGAATGGCTAAGTGAACTTCGGCGTATCTTCGGAAACTAATACTGCTGCCTTATGGCGATTACCAAAGGCTTGCCGAAGTCCGGTATGCCAGATTAGGTAGTCAGTAGGAAAGTGAATGGCTAAGTGAACTTCGGCGTATCTTCGGAAACTGATACTGCTGCCTTATGGCGATTACCAAAGGCTTGCCGAAGTCCGGAATGCCAAATTAGTTAGTCAGTAGGAAAGTGAATGGCTAAGTGAACTTCGGCGTATCTTCGGAAACTGATACTACTGCCTTATAGTGATTACCAAAGGCTTGCCGAAGTTTGGTTTGCTAAATCAGGTAGTTAGTAGGAAAGTGAATGGCTAAGTTAACTTGGGCGTATCTTCGGAAATTGATACTACTGCCTTATGGTGGTTACCAAAGGCTTGCCGAAGTCTGGCATGCCAAATCAGCGCTCGACTAGAATTCCAGTGCGGCATACCAAAATACCAATTTGGGACGAATGAGGCTTTTCGAAATACAGCAAGCCTAATTTGAAACTTGTCCCATCCTTATGAGGAACACCGAAACTCGATATACCAAAACTTTTCCAAACTTGTTTGTCATTAGGAGTTTTCAGCAGGGCGTAAAAGTTCAGTGAATCTTTGGAATTCCTGACTAAAATCGGATTGGGATGACCAAAAGCTTACTAAAGTTAGGTATGCCAAATTTGGCTATTATTAGGAAAGTCTTCGTCATTGCCTAAGTTAGGTATATCTTTGGAATTCATGGCTGGTACCGAATAATATTTTAATACCATAACTAAACTTAGGAGCCACAATCGGTAGAGTAGCGTAGCAGTTAAAGCGTCGGTCTTTCGTGCGTAGAGTCCCGTGTTCGAATCTCACAACAGCGGTCGTTAATAACTTTAGTGTTTTTCCTTGAATTAAAAATTTCTAATTCGATTGGAAATTAAAGTAACATTAAATTAGAACATTTGATGATAAGCTGCTCTGCAAAAATAATTTTAAACGATAAAAAAAAAAAAATTTGTTTTTAATTTAGTAAAACAAAATTATATTATTACGGTCATACATGACCATATACTGCTAATTTCTATATATAATCATTTTTCACAGATAGATTACGGTTTTTCGGGGCGACTTCGGTTTCCGAATTTGTGTCGAATCCGGCTTTCCTAATTATGCAGAGGTCCGGAAGTGCGTTATTTTCGTGATGCGAGCCTTATGCGGTTGCCTCATTTGGCGCGAACTCGGAATTCGACATGCCTAATCCGGAGCTAATAAAAAACGAACTGAAATTCCTAGTCGGGTAATTGATTAATTATTTTATATATTTTAATGTCGGTTAATTTCAATTTTAATTTACGAATTAATTCATGTAATTTACAGAGAATTAATTTACGAATAATTAGACGCGACGATATAAGACGTATGATTATGTACTAAGTTAATTTTTCCGGCTTCTTGCCTGGAATAAATTTATAAAAATACCTTTACAACAATTTTCCGCTGATCTTTTCTCGTCGTGGTAATCGTCCAATATTTTCCTCGTCTCGTCCGGTTTCGTTCTAGTCTTGTCCTGGTTTCTCTCTCTATCAGGTCTCGTTCGTGTGTTTATGCTCCTTCTCTCTCCATTAAGAACCCACGTACTCTCCTTCAACCTGTTATTCAGACGCAATAAGATACCTGCCTGGTATCTTGTAATAAATTTGGAAATTTTATCGTTTGGTTCTACAATAATTAAACCAAGTCGCAATTGAATAAATTTACCTGATATTTTGCGGCGTCTGATAATGGCGTCTACTTAGGTGTTGAACTTCACTCTCCCTTTGGACTTCTGATCGGTCCGGTCGTTCCGGTGATAACTGTCGTTTTCCGTTCCGTCTTCCGTTTCTAATTACTTGCTCCCCGCACGACTTCGGGTGTCTTCGGTCTTCAGTCACTCCTACTTAATTCTCAATGGGGACTGACGGACGAGCATTTGAAATTTTCACTTCCGGACGACTAGTCGCTGGATGGTTATGTCACGTCATCGACAATGCGTTTGCTAGATATTATTTTGACTTAAATTGTACGCGGTAAATTCGAATTTACCCCGTTATATGATTTTAAAATTGATTTATCTAGTCGTTTTTGAGAAATTCCGAAAATAGTGAAAGAAAAAATTTTTTTTTTAATTCTTTCGACAACGGTTTCTCTTGAACGAATGAACCGATTTTGATGGTTGAGGTGGCATTCGACGCGGTTTATAAAGCTTCAGAGCCCAGTTGATTTCGGAATCAATCCATCGAGCCCGTAAAAAGTTATCCGAAAAAAACATTTTTTAAAAAATTTTATTTTTGGAATATCTCTGAACGAGCCCTAACGATCAAGTTCAATTTTATAACAGCTTCTAGATACTGACAAGTTGCGTAAAATGTCACCTTAAAGATTAAAATCGGTTCATCCGTTCAAAAGTTACAGATATTTACATACGTACGTACGTACATACATACATACCCTCGGACATCATCTTGAAATTAGTCAGAATAGCTTCCTAGAACCTTAAAACGTCAAGATGTTTTAGAAATTCGATTTTTGAAAATTGGACCGAAACCAATAACTTCCCGAGTTTTCGAAAATTTCCAATTTTCTTAGCGGGAAGTTAAGAAATTATTAAAATCAATTAATGTTTTTCAAAAATAGGATATTTGCGGTAACATGCTTTAACCTGTCAGATTTTCAGGTAAAGTTTCAGTATAATAACGAAACACTGTGGGCCTAATTATATACCTACTTACGACAAATATCATGATTTTAGTTTAAAAGGTATTTATACAAACTCTTTGTATGCATATACGTATATATTATGTAATTAGATAATTTTATGTAATTTTATAATTCAAATTTCTATTTTTACAATTTATAGAATTTCTATGATCAAATTTCAATAAATAACGTACGTTAAATCAATATTTTGAATGTGTACGTCAACTTTTTATTCTTCAACACTAATAAAATGTACATTTTACATATTTATTAAGATAAATTTAATACTAGACGTGTGTTAAATTAGCATCAAATTTAAGTCAAAATAATTAATTAATTGTGTCAATTTTTTAACAAAAGTTTGTGTTATCATTTGACACGTAGTAGCATGTTAAAACTACATAAAAAAATGGAGATTTAACATACTTTTTAAAATAAATTTAACACAACAAGTTTATTGAACTTATACAAAAAAATTGTTAAATTTACAAAATTTTTGTGTTATTCTAGTCAACACTAAACCTGTGTTAGTGTTTGACACAAGTATAATGTGTTAAATTAACACAAAAAATTGAGTGGACCGTTTGGGACATGTGATTTGTGTTAAATGTAACACAAATTTTTCAACTGTGTAACATATCATTGTGGATGAATATTCTTTAGATTTCTCCATATATTGGTAAATTTGTAGTATCATTAATTTTTGAAACAATAAAATTTTTTTTTTCTGTATTTGAAGTACTACTCAACTTCTGATATATTAAAAATAAAATTACTTTTTTTTACCCCACTTAACACCGCTACTGGTGTTATTTTAACACCGTTTTCGAGGTTTAATTTAACACTGATAATCTTAACACTGGGATAGTTTAAACTTGCACCAGTTTTTTTAGAGTGTAGATTTATGTACTAAGAACCCTAGGGCCATTTTTCTGTTAAAATGAAAAATTAAAGAAAAAAGAGTATGATAAATAATTTTTTTTTTTCATTAAATAAGTACTATGGAGATTAAATTATTTAATAAAAACATTGATTACTCCGATTACGTAAATTAATTTGAATGATTCATCGTGGTTGAATATAATGTAACTATTAAGTAATATACCTTGAAGTGTCGGCGTCTTCCTTAAGTAATGCGGATAGTGTTAATAGTTACAAGCTCGATATTGGGTAGTTTTGCAAAATGGAATTTAGTAAAGCATTATCGTGAGTGGTGCTGTAGAGATCACTGTAGTGTAGTTAGATAGTTTGCTTTATGGTGCATTCGAATGGAAATTACGTTAGTCCTATCATCTATACATTAAGAAAAGGATCAGTAGTTATTATATACATATATAACGCCGCCACCATTATTGTTATTGACGTCAAAATTTGTTGTTCAATACTACTGTATAATTAAACTAAAAAGATATGTACTTAATTTTTTACTTAAATTAAAGACTTCAATCCTGAATAAAATTTATAAACTTCAAATTTGAAATGGTTAAAATTTTTATCTTTATTGTTTATTTTATTACCGTTTTGTTAAATTATACTGTCAGAAGTTTGTAATTGCACACCTCGAACGTGAAACGGAGAGGTTGGGCTTTACTGTAATCGTGAAGTAAAAATTAAAAAAATTTTATTTTTCGTACAACTTGCAAACTACATGACCAATCCACTCTAAAATCCCATTAATTTCACACACACATACACACACATATACGCCCGCGCGCGTGCGGACGTTCATCCACCACTAGTCAGAGTAGCTTCTTAGGACCTCAAAACGTTGACATCTGATGAAAACTTGATTTTCGAAAATCGGACCCAAACCAATAACTTCCCTTTTTTTTGAAAATTCACAATTTTCATAGCGGGAAGTTGAAAAACAACGATTTACTTCATTTTTTTTTTTTGGCTACTGATTATTGCTTGAATTTTCGCAATAAAAGGTGTGATATTACTACTTTCGAACTTGAAGAGCTAAAAAATGTATTAACCAATAGCATTCTCGAGCTCTTGAGCTTGAAAACAGCGGAAATTTTTAGGGCTGGTCCGCAGGGTCAGGTGGTTTTCAGATTTTTTAAGTTGTGAAATAGGTATTAATATTATAGAAAAAAGTCCGATAAGAAAATTATATCGTGGATGTCCTTAGTCTGTGATTCATAAGTTATCTTTGAGCAAGATATCTCGAGAAATACTTTATGAAATGGCCTTATTTTGTTTTCACTATCTTCAGAATTATATAAAGTTGGTTCTTTTGGAGAATCACTTCTGTAGTCCTTTTCGTTCGTTTATATCAAATTATTATTTTTAAGACCAACTGTTTTATATGTAAAAAAAACTCACACTGCAGCTATTATTTTTGCTGTAGGGATTTGACCACTTTCAGTGAGATACCTGGTGGTGCAAACAGAAAGCAGCTATTTTTTTCGCGGAAAAAGATTTTTTCATGACACCAGCATCGAAACTTGAAGTTTCAGTATCTCTACAGCCCGTCGAAACAAGCTAATTTCAAGCCGATGCTGCAAACAACTGCTAGCGAATTCGTAATTCAAAAATACCTTCATACAGCGGGCAGAAACAATTGTGTTTCTTCCCTTGGGAAGAAACACAATTGTTTCTGCCCGGTTTTAGTTATATTTAATGTTCATTTGCAGCCTTATTACTCTCATTTGTTTACTTTTCACTTCAGTTTACTCATTTCATTTTTTAAGTGACAGTTTTAATTAACCAAATAAAATTATTCAAAAATAAGTGAAAATAATATTTTTGTCTTATTTACTATTTAATAAGTGACTCTAAATCAGATATTTATCATTCTCTAATAGTTCTCCGCATCATCGGCTTGAAAATAACTTGTTTCTCACTGGCTGCTGACACTAAATCTTGAAGTTCCGATGCAGGTAATCATGAAAAATATAGTGTGTGACTCAGGATAAAACACGATTTCAGACTGCGGGTGATGTCAGCCCTCGCCTGCAGCTCGGGCAGCCAACCTCACCCTAGTCTGAAATCGTCTTGTTTCATTCCTTGTCACACAATATACTATTAAACTGAGACAAAAACTATGGACGACATCTAGCAGAGCATTTCAATTCAATTACAAATTAAATTTAATTAGATTACTTTCCTTTTCTTTTATTTTCGTTTTTAGTTATTCGATTATTTTTCCCGGTAAGTAAATACTAGTTGTCAATATTGTACTATCAATAAATATATCTTTTTAATTAAATAGATGGAATTTTTTTAACTTCCCTGTAAAAGCAACAAAGATTTTCGAAAAATTCAGGAAGTTATTGCTTTCACCCCGATTTTCGAAAATCGAGTTTTCATCAGGCGTTGACGTTCGAAGGCTCTACAAAGCTATTCTAATTATTTTCCGAATGATGTCCAAGTGTGTGTGTGTGGGGGGGGGGGGAGATGTTAACGCTTTATAATTTTTTAACTAATCAACCGATTTGGGTGGTTCTTACGGCAATCAAAATAGCTTGTTAGCCATCAATACTCCTGTGAATTTCAGATCATTTGATCAAATAGACTCAGGAATAATTAAAAAATTCGAAACGAAAAAAATTTTCTTTTTAGTTTTTTACAAATTTTTCGAAAGCAACTTGATCAATCAATTCAAAAAACAAATCAGCTCTAGAACTCTATAAAACGTATCGATTGCCGCAAGAACTCAATCAAGTAATTTGTTTGACAGATATCGTTGAAGAAAGAAATGGTAAAAAACGGTGTTTTTCGAATCTCTTCGAAAAAATTAAATCGATCGATTTCAAATCAACCATCGAAATCGGATCATTTATTCAAGAGAGATCATTATCGAAAAAAATTCTAAAACTTGTTTTTTTCTAATAAGTTCAAAATCGCTGCACGAATTGATTCCAAATATCTTTTAGCATTGAAGACTAAAAAACTGCATCAAATGCTACTTCAACCTTCAAAATCGGTTGATTAGTTCGTAAGATATCGGTGATGAAAAATTTAAAAAATGACAATTTACGTCATTTTTTCCGGATAATACATAATATAATCATATTCTCTAGAACTTATACTGCCACTTTACTTTCATAGTATTTGATGATTGCTACATCAATTATTGCAATCAGTTCGTTAGTTTAAATAATATCATCATCAAAAATTTTGAAAAATCACTGATTTTGACATTTTTTTCCGTATACCATATATTCTAACTCGCTGGTTAAATTTAAATGTCACTCTCCGTTTTGATTATTTCTATAAATTTTTATCTAAAAGCATTGAATTTATCAAGCATAATCGTGAGAAAAATTTAAAAAAATGATCCTTATTGATTATTTTCAATCTCCCGAATTCTCAAGATCAATACGAAACTCAAAAAGCTCGAACATGTATTAATAATAATGTTTTCGAGCTTCTTGAACTCGAGAATTATACTTTGCATATATAGAAATAGATAAAATTATATATGAGCATTTATATAAAATTTTGCCGCTTATTACATATATTAGTCATATATGGATTATTGCATAATATATTCTATGATGATGTAGTACTTTTTCGATATAAGATTAAACATATAACATTTAATATACCAGTAAAATATATATTTTAATATTCGCAGATATATAACTTATATTATATTCGGGTTAATATATGATTCAATATATACTTGTAGTATCGGATAGAATGGTGTGGATACTAGGTAAGGATATTAGATGTTGTTATATCTTAACTTAAGGAATCGCAGATTGAAGATAATTATAATTATTTATTTAATACGTCGTCTTGACAAAGGTCCTCCTTACATCAACGCTGTTCTTAAACTGCCCCTTGTGACACTTACTCCCAAGTACATTTTGTTTCTACCTGGGCCTCACACTCCCTCTCTGTCATACTTACATGTACTCTTTACACAACTACAGTCATCCCATTCCGAAAGGAATCAACATTTACTCTTGACAAATTTTATTTTCTATCCTTAAAATTACTTTTACAACTACTCTCTAAACTTGAAATAGTTAAATTTTCACTGTTTTTCCCAGTGATCAACTAATTCACTGGAAAAAAAGTGAATTTGATGTATAAATAGTGAAAATTTTACTTTTACACAGTAGATTTAAAACATTACTTTTTAATAAGTCATTATCATTAGAATTATTTATTACTAATAACTACAGTGAATTTCACTATTTTCATAAGTGCATCATTTCACTGGGTAAATAAGTGTATATGCACTAATTCCAAGTGGTCGACTTTTAGCTGTGACCAATAGTGAATATACACTGTGAATTAGTGATACCTGTCCTAATCCATAAATTTATAACACCCAATCCGGTCGTCACACAAAAAATTAAAACTTAAATACGAAAATGTATAAATATTAAAAATAATTCTATAACTATTTCTAAAACCCCACATACTTTATATCATATTTCACACTATAGGATGAACAGTATATGTGAACATATATAATTTGATACATGTTTAGTTATATTTGTTTCCATATATTCCATCATACATAAAGAAATATGTTTAAATATAATTTAGCATTTATTTTAAGCTATATAATCGATACGAGTTTAAAAGTGCTAAAAATAGTCGGGAAATCGCTCTCTAAGCCTGAAATAGTGAATTATCACTAATTCACAGTGTATATTCACTATTTGTCACAGCTAAAAGTCGACCACTTGGAATTAGTGCATATACACTTATTTACCCAGTGAAATGATGCACTTATGAAAATAGTAAAATTCACTGTAGTTATTAGTAATAAATAGTTCTAATGATAATTACTTATTAAAAAGTAATGTTTTAAATCTACTGTGTAAAAGTAAAATTTTCACTATTTATACATCAAATCCACTTTTTTTCCAGTGAATTAGTTGATCACTGGGAAAAACAGTGAAAATTTAACTATTTCAAGTTTAGAGGCGAGTTACGAGATTGTATCAGAATATCCTCGATATACTAGAAATCGATTATTGAATTTATTTTAGAATCGGATGAATCCATTAGAAAAATCAGCAATACTATCATTTATCAAAAAATGTAGGATTAAACGTAGAAATTGTATAGCAATAATATATTACCATGAATACGTGATAGTATATATGTTGCGTGATATTGTGATACTTTATATATGTAATAAAACATACATAGTATTATATAGGAATAATATAGATCATCATGTACTTTACATTATATACTTTCACATATAAGAAATTATTATATTGTTACGTTATATTTTACAACATATATGGAAATATATATGGCAATAATACATTCGGAGTTATATCAAGTCAAATATATCATAACTATATTGAGTAAACATATATAATTACCCATGAAAAATGAATCGTAC
Source organism: Microplitis deprimator (assembly GCA_964016945.1). NCBI lineage: Eukaryota > Metazoa > Arthropoda > Insecta > Hymenoptera > Braconidae > Microplitis > Microplitis deprimator. The sequence goes on along the minus strand of OZ024711.1, from coordinate 9,288,697 downwards.
ATGGCCATATATGAATGCTCCATATATGGACATGGATGGAAATTGGCCAGACATGGCCATATGTGATCAGATACGCCCACATATGATCATACATGGCCATGTATGTAAATTGGCCAGGTATGGCCATGTATGACCATTAGGGTGGTCGTTAAAAATTAAATTTTCTCAGGCGCCCCATACAAAGCTTCTTTTTAGTAAAAAAATACGTGGCGAATTTGGTTTTTTCATTTTAAGTAAAAAGAACACATGCCGCAGGACGATCAAAGTTCATTTTTCGATACAATCGCAGTTTTTTTTTAAATATCTCATGAAATATGAAGATTAAAGGGAAAAATCATAGGCACAATTTTGTAAAAAATCAAATTCTTAACAAAAAAGGTAATCTTCATTTTTTTTTATAAAATGTGTATTTATGAAGATATTTTGAAAAAACTTTTTTTAGATCTGACGAACTGAGCGTTTTAAGGATTGCAAATTTTGAAAATAACATTTTTCTAATTATATAGAAACTACAACAAGCATTAGTGATTGATATGTTACGAGTTACGAAGTTGTCTATATTTAACCTTTCGTTACTTGCGCTATGAGCGTGACGCTGCCTTTTTGACAAAAAATGCAATAAAAGTTACTGTATGGGTATTTGTGACTTTATACTTAACCGATTCTTTCGTTGAAATCTATATTTGTGTTAAATATGTCTATAATTAAAAAATATACATTTTAAATACAAAAAAAGTATATTTATGTATAACAAGAATGTGAAAAAGCGGCACAGTGCTCATTGTGCGAGTTAAATCGACGATTCAATTTTTGTAACCACGTTGCCAAATGTACTGTTGTTACTGTAAGAAACGATTCATTATAGTATTATGATTTGGCAACGTCGCATTTCATTTAGCATGGGCGGCACAGCCCTGATTCAGAAATCTTATTTGGAATGATTCAAACACGATCCAAAACAATTCAAAGTTGGCAAAATTGACTATATATAGGTATACATTCTAACATGGGTTGAATTAATCCAAATTAGATTTCTGAATCAGGGAGTACTCGCCACGCGATGAAAACCGTCGGGCGAGTCGACGCGATTAACGAAAGGTTAAGAAAAAACGTTATTTTTAACATTCGTAATCCTTTAAATGCTCAATTGATAAGGCCATATATGACTTGATATGACTATGTATAGAAATTTTAACTGAATTAAAAAAAAAAAATTTTATTTTATTTTTTTTTTTTAATCATTTTGGCGACGCAGAGATTATCAGATATGCGAATAATTGAATTCCTAATCGAATTGGAAATTTTTAATTCAGAGAAAAAACCCTAGATTTATTAATGACCGCACCCGCTTAAGTAGGATTCGAACCCAGGGCTTTCCGTACGAGAGAACTGTGCTTTGACGACTAGGCTATGCAACCGACAGTGACAACGAAGTTTAGTTGTGCTACGTAAGATTAAAAGAATGTATTCATTTTTGAAAAAGCAAAATATAATCATCAATATGCTGTTAGTGATCTCAAAAAAAATTCCTATTTTTTTTTTGCACTACAACGTCTTGTTTATAATTAATTATAATAATCAGCTCAAATTTTTTACATAAAAAATCTGTATGTTTATATATGACCATATATGCCCATATATGGGCATTAGGGTGCTTCATTTTAGAGCCAGATTTTTTTTTTAAGTGCATGTAGAAAATACCATAGTTCAACACAAAAAAAAAATTTTCGCGCAAGAAAAAAAATTCTGTCGATTACAGACCTAGATCACTGAAAAATTTGGTTTTACCATTTAAATAACACGGGAAATGTTTTTTTTAGCTTTAGGTATTTTTAACCTCATTGACAAATCAATAGATCAAATAAACTAATACATAGTCTTGTAGGAAATTGAACGCTCTACAAAAAAGGTCTCTTATCATTTTTCGATAAATCCATCTATTCAAAAGTTATTAGAGCTCGAAATAAAGTTGGAGATCTTTTTACTTTTCCGGTGAAACTATCAGACATCACAAAATTTGGAAAATCATTTTTGTTGACAATTTTATTCTCTACAAATTATTGTCAGTAAAGTTTTTTCAAATTCCGCATTGTTTTCTAGTTATTTCCATTTCAATGTCGAGCTCTGGAAATCGATCAGAACCACTTTTTTAAGAGCTTGAAATTAAAATGAAAATAACTAGAAAACAATGCGGAATTTAGAAAAAATTTACTGATAATAATTTGTAGAGAGTAAAATTGTCAACAAAAAAAACCCTATAACCATTTTATGATAAGTCTGATAGTTTCACTGGAAAAGTTAAACGATCTCCAACTTTGCTTCGAACTCTAATAACTTTTAAACAGATGGATTTATCGAAAAATGATAAGATACGTTTTTTGTAGTGTTTAATTTCCTACAAGAATATGTATTAGTTTATTTGATCTATTAACTTGTTAACGAGGTTAAAAATACTTAAAGCTAAAAAAAAAAAATTTTCCCGTGTTATTTAAATCGGAAAATCAAATTTTTCAATGAGCTAGGTCTGTAATCGACATGGAATTTTTTTTCTTGCGCGAAATTTTTTTTTTGTGTTGAACTATGGTTTTTTCCACATGCACTTGAAAAAAAAAAAATGTTGCTCCGAAATGAAGCACCCTAATGGGCATATATAATATATAAGATAGTATAAAAACAGACAGTGCACTATCAAACATGATAAATTGCGCTATCAAAAATGCCAAATTTTACTCAAAAGTAGCTCAGCTGATACCTTTTTCGTGAAATTTCGAAGATATCGAGAGACATTTAACAATTTATATTTTGACTTTAAATTTCAGCAATTCGATTTCCCATTTATATAACATGAGAAAATTTTTTTTTTCGGTTTCAACTTGATTTTTTGGTGTTAAACAATTTTTTTTGGGAAGAAGCAGTGTAAAGTTTTTGTAGGGAATGAGATTTGCTACAAAAAAAGTTTATGAGAGCGAAGTAGGTACGACCAATAATACTCGGGTTACAGTAGAGCTTGAAAGGTTGGCCTTAATTATAATTGGCATATAATTGCCTAAAATTCAGAATTCATTAGTTTTACGCAACAAATTTATACAAAATTTTTGTATATAGTTCATACATGCCCATGTATGAACTATGTACGGCCATATCTGGCCGTATATAATTCATTAATTATTGGCATATATGGTCATAAATAGTCATACATAACTATGTATGGCCTTACATGATTCATATATGGCCACGCATAACTTTATTAAAAATTTTGTATGCCCATATATGATCTATATATAATCCATATATTCCCATGTATGAACTATATACGGCCATACATGGCCATATATGTTTCATTTTTCACGGGTAAACATATAGTTGAAATTATATTCAATATAGTTTAACAGAATCCCATTTAAAAACAATATAGCAATGGCAACTCTCTGGGATAGTGCTGAGTACTTTCTGTGAAAGAAAAATTTCAGACAGTACTGTGTGCTATCTAGACTGCATCCACTACTGTCCGGGATAGTACTCAACACTACAACTATGTATGGCCATACATGCTCATATATGGACTATGTTTGGCCATATACGTTTAATTTATCACGGGTATACATGGTCAAATATAGTCATATGTTTATATGTATGACTATATATGCCCATACATGGACTATAAACGGCCATATGTGGTCATATATGTATAATTAATCACGGGCATACATGGTCATACATAGTTATACAAAATCATGTATGACTTTTCATGGCCTTATATGATTCCTACATGACCATGCATGGCCATATATGTTTCATTTTTCACGGGTAGACATATATAATTTTGCCGTTATATATAATCACATATTCACCATATACTCGTCAATATATGTTCGGCCATATATAGTCTTTTCATGCGGGCTGGCCCGCAAGGTTAACCGGTTTCCAAATTTTTTTAGTTCAAAAAGAAATACGCGGTTCAATAATGAATAAAAGTAAACTGACTATTTAAAATATTATATGAGCGTTTGAGATGTGCACTTTTGGATTTTCCAAATACTTAAAATTTTTTTTTTTTTTGCAATAAACATTTTAGATCATTTTTAAAAAATGTTTGATGCTTTGATAAAATGGGGATCGAGTGTCAATGAAAAATGCATTATAATAGAATGTGCCAGTGATGCTGAGTTTGAAATATGTAAAGAATGTGAGAAACTAATTTTGTTGTACGATTTTTGCTAATAAACTCAGAATAAACGTACCACCATAATTTATCAAAGGAAATATTGCTTTGAGTTATTGATCAAATTTACAGAAGAATTTAATAAAGCTAATACTAATGTTTTTATTAAACAAAAAAATAACAATTATGAGGTAGTTATAAATAATGAAAAAAAATTTCATTACTGTATTATTTTCAAGCAATCAAATAGTTTGAATTAAATAAAATGCATTTTCAAGTTATTAAACTATTGAAAGTTTTTAATTTATCAGTAGCCAAAATTCCAAGAGCTCGAGAAATGTCAACTATGTAGCGTTGCTTCCATACTTGATAAACAATGAAATAAGATAAAGATTGCAAGGAATTAATAATTTTTGAACAGGTCTCTCGTGAAAGAGACTGATGGGTATTAATTGTGACTGACGAATATTAACTAAAGTTGATTAAATTTCCAGCAGTGCTTTGTAGTCATTTATGAATAAATAGTTATATCGTTAACATATACGGGAATGGAGGGTAAAACGGGGCCGGGAAGGCAAAACGGACCACCCCAAAAATTTGGTAAATACTGTATTTTCACAAAACTGTTTTTAACTGTTATTTACGACTCTTACAATCATTTCTGTTCAATTTTGAGTGTCCCAAAATTTTTTTAATTTCCTGCTAAGAAAATCCAAAATTTTAAAAAAATTTGGGATGTTATCATTTTTACCCTGATTTTCTAAAATCGTATTTTCATCAGATGTTAACGTAGTGAGATCATAGGAAGCTATTCTGACTATTTTCAGAATGATGCCCCACTGTGTGTGTGTGTGTGCGCGTGTAAGCTCTCTATAACTTCTTAACCAAAAAACCGATTCGAATGGTTTCAGTGACAATCGAAAGGGCTTGACAGCCATAAACTTTCTAAACATAAGAAAAACAAAAAAAATTTTTGTTTTTTCAAAATTTCTAAGAAAACACTCGATTGATTGATCACAAATTTTAATCAGTTCTAAAACTCAATAAAACGCGTCGATTGTCGCATGAGCGGTCTAAATTGGAAGATTCTTTCAAAAAATCTCAACCGAGAAACAAGTGGTATAAAACGGTTTCTTGCAAATATCTTAAAGACAACTGCAAGACAATTCATTCCAAAATTTATTCAGCTCTAGAATTCCATAAAACGCATGAACTGCCGCAAGATCCGTCTTAATCAGTTGATTCGTTCAAAAATTATCGTTGTTAACAGAAATGATAAAAAAGATTTTTTTTGAATATCTTCATGAACACTGAACCGATCAATTTCAAAGTCATATCATGCTTAGAATTTGATGGAGCACATCGACTACTGTATTAAACATCAAAATCGGCTCATTCGTTCGGACAATATCGATGCTGAAAATTTCAAAAATAACAATTTATCTATATTTCCATAGATACTTTATAATATAATATACTAAACATTTCAATAATTAAACCAGATTTCCATCTTTACGGCCTTTTAAATTAGTGTCTAATTTATTGTAATCGGTTCGTTAGTTAAGACAATATTGTCAATAAAGCAATTAAAGAGTACTGATCTCTAAATTTTTTTCGGATATTTCATATTTCGAGATTGTGATTTAATTCAAAACACCGTTCACTTGCTTACTTACATTTAGTTCTGTTCCAATATACGCGTTTACTTAAGAATAATCGTACTCAAAAATTCAAAGTCGAATTTTTTTCATTTATGTTTAATTTATTGAATTTTTATAATTCAAGGCAAGGCATAACTTTCCTTGAGCTCAAGGAGCTCAAAAAAAAAACAATGTTCCGTTACATTCTAGGGTATTATCCCAGATTGATTAACAATATAAATAAATTTATATTATTAATTTTAATGTTCAGGTCTGATATCATTAGGGTGTCTATCGACACCAGGCGTGTCCGTCGTCGATTATTAGTGATTAAGGATTTCTTTAATATTTGAGTAGGGTTATATAATAAATGGTATACCAAATTTAATAAATTTAGGTTTGTTGTAATTAATAAAATTAAGGGTTGGGTCAGTTAGTCACCGGACCGAGGTCCGGTGACTTAGATGTTCGTCGGCTGACTGCCTGTTTTGCCTCCGCAGATCCGGTACAAAAAAATTTATAAAATTATAAATCGTCCAACGTCCCATCTCAGGTTACCCTAGAGAACGTCGTCAAGGCCCGGATCTCATGTCTCGTCATGAGTTTACACTACGGGCCACGACAGTGTTTGTGGAAATCGCTTATCTGCTTTAGTTACTCTGTTGAACAATTTTTCTTCATTAGAGTGACAAAAGTTTTATTATATATTACCAAAAAAAAAGTTCTAAAATTTTTAGTTAAATATAATTGAAGCCAGAACGTAACAGCTCCCAAAATTATTTTGGAACTTGAAGAGAAATTTATAAATAAAAAAAAATTTTGTTGAATGTTTTTTTCGTTGTTTAAAGTTTAGTAGGAATTTTGAAGAAAAACCTAGCATTTGTGGTGAAATTTGATATTTAGAAAATTTTTGAATATAATTTCATCTTTAATAAAACAACAATTTTTATTCTATAATACTTTAGGGAATGAATTCGTCATGCCAGAGAAAACATTTTTTTTTGTATAAAAAATTTTGATATATTGTCAGAAATTTGTTTAATCTCAGAGATGGGAGGGGGGGGGGGGGGCATCATGCACTGAAACGAAAAAAAGGTTTAATTACTTTAAAATAATATTAAATTTGTTTGAAATACATGAAAACGATTTGTACCGGGTGCTTGAAAGCTACATCAATAATTACTCGCTTAGCTGTGCCTTCGTTCCCAGTCTACTGTATAGAAAGCTGTTAAAAATCACATTGCTTGTGGTTATGTGAAAGTTTTTTTTTGTAATGGCATTACATTTACAAAAACTTTTAATGCTTTAAAATTGTGTAATCATTCAAAATAAGTGTGATATGACGATAATGCGAACATAGAGTTCACGCATATTGTTTTTCAGGCGAGGCATAAAATACTTTACGTGAGGATAGGAGGTATCAAAAGCCTCATTAATTGGATGTAAATTGAATTTATTTAATGAATGTTATAAATGTTTCTTTGGTAAATAAATCGTATTTAGTTTAGATAAACCAATTCAAACTAGTGGACAAACGTATTTACAAAGTAATCACAAAAAAGGCTTTCAATAGAAATTGAATCAACGAATATTTGCTTATATATGTTAATAGCATTTACAATCAAGTTTATTTTGTGACCCTTACAAATAAAAATTCGTAACTTTGAATATTTTTAAATTAATTAATTTATTTATGATATAATGGATAAATAATCTTCATAATGGTACTTTTTGAAATTGTAAGTAACAATCTATATATGGATGAATAAATTTAAAAAGTAAATTTTTTTTTGCATTGAGATTTATTTTAATAAAAATGATAGAAAAAATGTTGTTATTCAACGTTTTATATAAAAGTTTTCTTTTTTTTTTTTTAATCTTTTTCGGTATTTGTCCGTTTGAGAGTTAGAGCATTCGTCGATGAGATATGGTAGCGAATATTAAAATCCTTGGATAGAAGTAGCGAAATAGTTTGGAGCCTTCTCACTCTCATATTCACATACATGAACCAATACTCGGTGATCTTGGTTCAATAGACGTGGACCTAATGCAAACATAAATTTGAATAAGCTGAAAAACTTTTCTACATGGGCTTATAAATTTATCTTTTACCAAATACGTATGATCTACAGTATACTACAAACTGTAATAATTGAAAGGAGCTAGGCACCTAAAAAATCACTTCATTTGTTAAAATTACTCAATGGAAATAATATTTTATGAGAAGTCTAAATTTTGTGATAAGAATGAGCGGAGAAGTATTTTTAAAGTGCTTAATAGTTGAATATATTTGTACCTATTATTTTAATTATTTTTTAACACGAGCAAATAGTAGTTATATATTTTGAAATTTTATTAAATAATTGATACTTAGCTGTTCAATAGATCAAAAGTGTTGCAATTATGTAACAAAAAAACTTTTTTTAAAATCTCATTGTTTTCTGTAGTCTTAATTTTAAAATTTATGAGATATGATACTCTGTTATGTACATTAATATACAGGTGCTAAGTTTAATTCTAAAAAAAAATCATTAACTAATTAAAAAATAATTTTTATTCGATTCTTCAAAATTATTGAAATTCTATTTATTTCTTATGCCATATTTATAAGTTTAATTTATTTACAAGTAATTAAAAATACTATACAGTATTTAATTTAGAGTTAAGGTAAGGACCCAATTATGGGACGCTAAAGATAATGAAATCGAATTAATTAATATTTTAACCAAAAAGAGTATTTAAATTGACCAAAGTTGAATTGAATAGAACAAATTTGACATTTTTTAAAAAAGAAATGATCAATACACTAGAAAATCGATAGTGAATCCAGAAGAAATGTGGATTTTATGTCAATCCGAATTCTCTCCGTCACTCAAAGTTTTAAAAAGAAATCACTACGCTTAAGGAATGAATAAGGATCTTTTTTTAACAATTTCGGAGTGATGCGGATTTTATTCCAATCCGCATTCACTCCGGTCGGAAGTTTTCATACTTAAGTAAATTTATATTTTATAGAAATAACTGTTTGTGAGAAGCATAATTAATTTAATAAATAATTAGTTCAGATATTAATAACTAAACATAAAATATTAGGGTTTGAATTTATAAAATATTTTATGTAACTCAAGCCGAAGAATACGCTGCTACCCTGGTAGACTATATGTCGGCAAATTACCGTAGATTACTGTACTGGGTAATATACCATAATCTTACTGCAATTTACTGCAATCCTATCATAGTATGTATTTTACTGTAGAACAACGATAAAATACGATGACTACTTATGCATAACAAAGTTCTTGTTTTTGATTGAAAGTAATATCTTTATTGTTAATTACAATAGAAATACAGTAAAGCCTATCATTTACCGTACACTACCGTATGACGGTAATATACAGTGGTGACACGTGTTAATATCCCCGGACAAAATATCCCTCTGACAAAATATCACAATAGTTCGAAATTTCTATAAAAAATCATGATAATAAATGAGTTTTAATTTAAATATATTATTGTTAGTATTTGAAATTTAAAATTTGAAGAATCGTATTGGAGTATTATCTATTGTTTCATTTATAACTATCCTCCGGAATATTCTATTTAATCAGGGATGTTAGATTTTAGAAAATCATGAGAAAATTGCGCACAAAATCATGAGAAAAATCATGCCTAAAACCATGAGGAAATCGTGCACACGAAATCTGTGAAAAACGAGCACAGCATAATAGTGAACTTATGTGTTAGTCTATTTTCAAATAAACATATACAAAATCCATGATAAAGGAGCAAAGCATGATAACAAGCTAATTAATTTTCACTAATAATGATCTCAATTCATTGAAAATTCCTTATTTATATGCTTTGATAGGCAAAAAGAAAGCGGTTGACCTCACAGGCCATCCTTGAAATTTCCCGTCTTGGAACCAAAACGCAGTGGACCGAATCTATGAATAAAACTATTTTTTTTTATATTTCGTTACAGAGATACATCGTTCCTGGGATATTTTGTCGGGAATATTTTGTCCGGGGATATTAACGCGCATAACCATATACACTGAATGATTTACGTTATTAATTTTAACCCGGAAAAAAAAATTATACATAATTAGATATTATCATATAAAATTATATATAATTGAATACAATACAAATAACAAAATTAATTATTTATTGATGTCTTTAATTTTCTTAAGCCCTGGTGGATCCAAATTACGATAATATACTGCATTTTGCTATAATTTACAAATTTGCCGCAATTCACAGTATTTTACTGTGTTATATAGTGATTTACTGGAAAATATAGAAATTTACCGTAATTTACGGCATTTTTACCGTAAGCACAATCCAACTTGTCGTTTCTCTAAGGATTCTGGACTAGGAGATGATAATTTTTTATATTAATTTCTGGTAAATAATAACAGTAAAAAAGTAATGAAATGAGTTTTTGAAACATTATTTATCTAGGCTGTTAACTATTTTAAATTTAATAGTGATACTTTTATTATACGCTGCTTTAATTATAACTCAGTACTCGGATTACTTGAAAAGTAAAAAAAAAAAATTCATAGTAATTATTTTATTTAATTACAAAGAAAATAGAATAATTATAATAGCGCAATTTCTTAATTCACTATTTCATTTTATTTCTCGTTTAATTGTCATCTGCAGGTACGTTTTAAAATAAATAATCGATTGTCAGTTTATATTATCGTTCTTTGTGAAATATTGAAAATAAATAAGTGATATTTTGATACATAGCCTGCATATGTATACACGTGTATAATTATAATAACGTGTAAATGTTCAAATAAACTCGATAGTGCAAACAATGAAAATATTTGAGTTACAGAATGAGAAGAGAACAAAGAGTGATTAATAGTAACAAAAGGTATCCATTAATGAATCGCCGATCGGTATTTAACTTGTAAGATGTTAATGAATATTTTGGTGCTGAAAATAAGTAATTCACGAATTATTGAACTAAACGCGTGAAAATAATAATGGTATGCGGCTGCGCATTGTTCTTAATGTACTGATCTTTCGACTACTCAGTCGGAAAATCGCTAAGGAATGAAGGTTAGTAAATGAGAGAATAAGAATTAAAGAGAAATATAAAAGATAGAAGTTTAGGTAAATTAAATCAACTATAATGCTTTTAAGGCCAACAACAAATTTTAATTTACGATACTCAGTGTTCTAAAAAATTCAAAGATAACTTTAATACTTTAATGTATTCAATTAATAACTTTCAAACTTTGATTAAAGTGATTTAAGGCTTTTTTTTTTTTTTTATGAAAAGGATATAAAAATTAGCTATAATTTTTCGGCGAATATATCATATTGTTAATGAAAAAAATTTACATCTTGTAGCCAGAGTGGAGAATTTATTTTTAAAAATAAATTAAGTTTGTTCGATAAATTAAAAATTTTTCACTTCCCGCTAAGAAAATTATAAATTTTTACAAATTCGGGAAGTTATTGTTTTCACCCCGATTTTCAAAAATCGAGTTTTCAACAGATGACGACGTTTTGAGTTCCTAGGAAGCTATTCTGACTGTTTTCAGAATGATGTCCGAGTATGTGTATGTATGTGTTTGTGTGTATATGTATGTATGTATGTAAACTCTTTGTAACTTTTTAACTAATTCATTGATTTGGATGTTTAAGGTGGCAATCGAATGAGCTTGTTGGCCATCAACTTTCCTGAAAATTTTAGATCATTTGATCATGTAGACTCGAAAATATTAGCGAATTACGAAAAAAATAAATTTTTTTTTTTTAGTTTTTTAGTGATTTCTCAAAGACGACTTAAACGATCGACTTCAAAATCTAATCAGCTCTAAAATTTGATAAAACGCGTTAATTGCCGCCTTAGCTATCTCAATCGGTTGATTTGTTCGAAAGATATAGTGGGAGAAAGAAATGATGATAAACGCTTTTTTTTTTCAAATATCTTCAAAATGGCTGAACCGATCAATTTCAAATTTTAATCAGCTCTAGAATTAAATGAAACGCGCCAATTGCTACCTGAAACGTCAAAATCGGTTAATTAGTTCAAAAGATATCGGCGTTGAAAAGTTAAAAAAATTACATTTTATGTTATTTTTTCCGGATAAATCATAATATAATGTACTAAAATGTGTCTGAAATCAAACCAACTCTTCCTCTTTATGGTTTCTGTCGATCATCATATGATGTCATTTAACTTGTTCTTTAGTTTAAATCATATTAGCAACAAAAAAAATTGAAAAATTACAGTTTTTAAGATTTCTCTCAGATATTTTATATATTATTGCTCTGACATGAGTAAAAACTTATTTAAATCATGATTTTGATTACTGACATTGATTTCTGCCTCAAAACGCTTATTTTATTGAGCATAATCGGGATTTAAATTTTTGAAACCGCTTTTTCATTAATGATTTTCGATTCTTAAATTTACCAAGTTTAGCATGAAACGTAACTTGTTAGAGCTCGAAAAGATTATAAAAAAACAACTGCATGTAATAGCATTTTCGAGCTCGAATATATTTTCCCGCTAATGTTTTCGAGCTCCTTGAGCTCGAAAACAGCGAGAAGTTTTGGGGCTGGCCCGCAGGGCCAACCGACGCCTAGATTTTTTTTTTTAAATATGAAGTTAAAAAAGACCATTTAGCATCCGAAATGAAAGTAGATTTCTCATTTTTTTTTAATTTTAAAGTTCTAAAATAAAATTTAAGTATAAGTTAATTTTTTATTGACAGTTTAGATGAATTTTGAGGCCGAGAACCGCCAAAGGTAAAATTATGGAATTTTTACCATACCACAGAAATCAATCATGTAACTTCAAATCTTTTTAAAAATGCGAAAAATTATCCTCAAACATAAAATAAAAGAAGGGAAATATAGCTTATTCCCTCAGCTTTGCCGTTCTTTAGACATAAGAAAAATACAAGTTTTCGTTAAAAATATGTAAAAGAAAAAAACCCTAAAATAAATATTTTTGATTAATTTGAAGTTTTAATTGCTACTATTTGCCAAATCCTAAACCGAAGAATAAGTATACAAAATTTTATAATCATCCATCGAAAACTTTCAAAGGCATAATAATGACATTTTTACCATAGCACAGGAGTCAATCACGTAACTTTGATCCCATATGAAAATTGGGAAAATTATCGTAAAACAAACTAAAAAAATCTGAAAACCGCCTGACCCTGCGGGCCAGCCCCAAAACTTCCCGCTGTTTCCGAGCTCAGGGAAAATTGTAATTTTTGTCCGACGATATCTTTGGAACGAATGAACCGATTTGAACGTTCTTGGTGGCAATCGAAAGGGCTTAACAAGACTTAAAATTGATTACATTTTGAGGTGAATCGGGCAACCGGTTTATAAGTTATACGCAAAAAACAAAAAAACAAATTTTTTTTAGTTTATTCTTCGTATAACTCGTAAATTACAGGACCGATCTACTCCAAAATATAATCAATTCTAAGTTTTGGTGAGACCTTTCGATTGCCACCAAGTACGTTCAAATCGGTTGATTCGTTCCAAAGATATCGTTGGACAAAAAAAGTTTACACACACACACACACACACACACACACACACGCGCGCGGACGGACGGACGGACGGACGGACATCCACCTGGGAATAGTCAGAATAGCTTCCTAGGACCTCAAAACGTCGACATCTGATGAAAACTCGATTTTCGAAAATTGAATCGAAACCAATAACTTCCCTTTTTATGAAAATTTGCAATTTTCTTAGCGGGAAGTGAAAAAAAAGAAAAATAAAGCTTATTGTATTAGTTATTAAGTTTTTTTTTACATAGTAAGAATATATATGTCCGTTAAAAAGTTGTTCACGAAAAAAATTGCATTTTTCGTTATTTTTGAGATTTCAAATAACTACCATTTCTAAACTAGTATACCGTTCAGTAATTACGTAAGGAATAAAATAAAATAAAGGAAGAAAAGTAACAAAATACCGGAAATATGACGGTGGAGAGACACTGAGGACCCAAAAGGCCCGCGGTCTAATCTCCTCAGCCCGCCAGCCAAATAAACATCTGAGTATAACATTGGGAATCTCTCGATGACGACAAATCTCGAAACTCATCATTACACTTCCCAGATAAATTATTAAAATAAAATGAATGATGCGGTAGATCGTGGAGCGACAAACCTCACGGCAATCGGCACCCAGAGCACTCCCCCCACGGATGGTGCTCGAGGTCGCTTATTGCGTCTCTCGGTGGTGGTCTGTTGGGTGGCACTAGTGAACGGTATTTCTCCGTTCGGTTCAAACACGGTTGACCCCGGGCCGACTCGCACTCGCGATGCTGCTCTGCGCCGTTGTCCTCCCCATCGGTAGCCGATCAGCTACCTCCATCGGCTCTCCGGAAGCTTGCTGTTCTGCTGCGAAGTGTGCCGCAGCTCGACGACGTCGTTCTCGGCGCTTCAGCACAAGTGGTACTCGCGTACTTCTCGGCTCTACGGAGTTCTCCAGAGGCGTGATCGGGCTCAAGGGTGGAGGTCACCGTTCTGGCCCGGTCACACTTCGTGTCCGATACACAAGAGGGGAATTTCCGGTAGTCTTACCGTGGCTTTCGACCGAATTGTCCACCTCCATAGGCGCATCGCGGGACGTTAGTGGATGGTTCAGCGCTTCAGGCCATACGGTTTGGGTGCTAACACTTATCAGCACGATGTTGCTTATTTGTCCACGGGTCACGTAGACGGCGTGACGCACAGTAGACCTTTCCAGGACACACCCATGCTCTCCCTGGTGTCCAATGTTTACGGCGGTCACCATGATTGACTGGAGGAGGTCTGGGTGGTACTGCTCCAGTTACTCCAAATACGGTAAATGGGGCCGGACGGGGTACCATACGGGGTGGTCCTCCTCTGGTAGGATGTAGATCCCCGGTAGAGTGGGTGGATGCTCCGTGAGGTCTATGAGCTCCTCCGGTATTGCAGGTCTCAAGTCTTCGATGGTAATGACCGAGATCTCGTCATGCCGCGCCCTCCTCGTCGGCAGCCAGCATCACATGTGCCAACTCCTCCTGCAATTCTACGAGACTTTTGACCATCTTCCTGAAACAAGGAATGGATTATTATGTGGAAGCAGCTAGGTGAGCAAAGCTATCACCGGAATTAACAATTGAACCATTTCCCCTTCTACAGTTTACGTGATATTATAATGCGATACTAGATATCTCGGGAACTATTACTCGGGAGTGTAGTACGGTTTGAGGTTCTGGACAGAGATCTTTCCGAGACCCCGTCCGTCCAAGCTCTCTAACTCTAACGCTAACGGTAGCGAAATCCGGTATAAACAGTCGGTACCAAGAAGCCAGAGCAAGAAATCTTCTCACTTGTTTGAGGTTTTTTGGTACCGGGAACTCACGAACTGCAGAGGTCTTCTCTGGGTCCACCTAAACTCCTTCGCTATTTACTAAGAAGCCCAAGTATCAGACTTCATCCCGACAAAAGACAATCTTTTCTCGGTTGATGGTCAGTCCAGCCATCTTTATCTTTTCTTACATCTTCTCCAGCCAATACAGGTACTCTTTGAAGGTTTCAGTGACAATAATAATATCATCCAGGTACACTAAGACATGAGGATACGTTTCAGGGCCAATAAGACTATCCAGCAACCGTTGAAAAGTCACCGGAGCGTTGGTAAGTCCGTATGGCATCCTGATATGGTAAATGCGGTTAACTCTCGAATAACTTCTGCTAGCAGTATCTAAAAATACGCTTGGCTGAGGTCGAGGGTAGTTAGATAGTTTGACCGCCTCAATTGATTTAATATGGCGGTCATGATCGGAATCCGGTAAGTATCTCGCTTAGCCTTTGAGTTAACTTTCTTAAAGTTGATACAAAAACGGTACGTGCCATTAGGTTTCTTGACCATAACAACTGGATTGCACCAGTTGCTGTTCAAAGGCTCGATAATTCCATTCTCCAGCATGTAGTCTACTTCTTTCCACATTATCTCGAGGATGGTTAGCGACACTTAGTAGTGTCGGTGCTTAATCGGCTTACACGTACCGACATCGATAGAATGCTCGGTTAAGGTTCTAATCCTGGGCTTATCAGTGCTGCTAGGTACGTGGGAGTTCAGAAAAATTTTTAGTCAAGCTGTCTCGTCCTCGGTCATCGTCTGAAGATCATTACACACCATCACCTCACAGGGACGTTTCCCCGGGATAAATGTATGTATTGTAGTGGGATGATTTCGAAACCACCAAGTGTTGAACGAAAAATCAAACGTGATTTTGGCTGCTCAAAGAAAATGTAAGCCCAAGATACATGGTTGGGTCAAAGACGGCATCCAGTAGAAGCGGTGGCTAATCTGGCGGTTTTCGATACCCACACATACATCGGCGGCACTACAAACTCTCACTTCCTCTCCAGTGGCTACTCGAACACGCCTAGATGGGGTTGGTACACTGGAGATTCCAAGGTCTGTAAAGAGAGCGATATACTCAGGGCCTATAAATGTTTTACTGGCTCCTGAATCGACAAGTGCTGGAATCTGGACTCCCTGAATATCCAGATTAATATAAAAGACAGGGGGTGTTTCCAGTGAGCCACCCAGACCGAGGATAGTCTCTGACGAGATTATCGGACTCGATATCACGGCAGGAGGGATACTTTCCAACAACTCGGTAGTCATAAATGTTGCTGTCGGGTCAACACTTACCGCTGGTCGTTTCCCGAGTTACAGTATGCACACTGGGCTCGTGTAACTACCCGGACACGATAGCGATAGCTGAAGAGTCGTCGCCGCCCCGTGCACATACAATGCCGGTGACCACTCTTGTTGCAATTCCAACAGCTCAGGTCAGCCACGCGTCGAGTCTCTCCCACTAGAGCATTCGGGGCTGATCTGGAAGCTGGCGTCGGTATAGATCGAAGGGGCTCGGGGAGAGTTCCCTTCTGGCCTTCAGACATCCCTGGGGGACCGCCTGGGATCCTCCGCGGGTTCGATACATTCCGAGGAGTGGTGGACGACTGTGGTGACTCAAAAGTCTCACACTACCTGTTCCCACTCTGATCGTGCCGGGTTGGTTTGGACAAAGAGACCACAATACACGTGATAAAATCGCTCACAGGTTCATTTTCGTCCTGTGTTCGATTTTAATTTCCAGTCGCAATAGGATCTGGTAGTTTGGGTCTGCGAAACGCTGATGAAGAGCAAGTTTCGTCGCCACCTAGGTTGCGAAATATTCCACATGGGCCCGATACGAAATGAGGGCAGGCCCAGTGAATGCAAACGGAAGTGCTCGGAGGAGATCCCCATCCCGAATGGGAAGCAGTCTCCATCCTTCCTCAACACGTGTAATGAAATTATCGAATCCCTCACCTTTGGTCCCTCCAAATGTGAGGTTCCACCTTTTCAGGGTGGTCAGGACCTCGGAAGCCGATAGGTACCTTTCTCGATATGCGGCGGGCTCATCATTAGAGTCTAGCCAGTAATTCTCTTCGCGGGGCCTTACCGGTCTCCTCGCACGTCCGCCGCCACCATAGTGTTGCGGAGGCAGAGGTAGGTGCTGCTTGCTCGCATCTTCAGGCTTCGGTACCTCACCACGTCCCGGTAAACCACCCTGACCCTGAAAATCAGCCCTCCTCTGGTTGTCTTCACGCTTCAGGGGTCTTGGATGTTCCTGGCCACCTCCTGGTAGCAGTGGGTCATCTTGAGCCCTATCCCGGGGCAGTCGGTCACTGACATAGCTCGGGGCCTGAGAATCATGGACAGGCCAAGAGCTGGTGGAACTCAGCGCCCCGATGCGAATGCCCGGTGCGTCACCTCGTCCCCGAGCTCCGTCGCTACTCAAATGGCTCATAGTCTCGACTTTTAACTACATACCGGTTTATTAAATATTTAATAATTTATTTAAATAATATTCGACAATAATAATAAATCGAATAATAAAAGAAATTAAAATTCCCAAAAATATCACAAGGGAAAACGATAAAATAAACTCGATACGAGCAACGACAATCGTATGTAATGGCGGTCAGACTCGTGGGTGCGGTCAGACTCAACCGATTACTCAAACAGAATAAAATGTAGATAAATTTGTTTGATAATTTCACAACCCCACAAAATCAATTGAATTAATCAATGTACCCTACACAATAACTAAGCACGAATAATAACACCGGCACACAAAAAAAATTAAGTAGAATGTGCATTTGACCGGACCTACCTACGGGTGCGTATTTTGGTCCGCTGAATCCGAATTCGAGGTCAGTTTGACCCCTACACCCTCAAAATTTCGAGAAAACTTCGAAAAACCATAAAAATGATGAAAATCGGCAGTTTTAATGATAAAAAAAATTTTTTGTAACTAAACTAAGCGTGATTTTCATGTATTTTGATTCGCTGAATATGAATCGAAACTTTATTAAGACCACGAGCCGTTTTAAATGTAAAAAAATCACACAAACCCTCCAAAATTTCGAAAAAAGTAATTTTTTTGGTTTTCTTACTCTCGTTTTTGACTTCTGAAGACTTAATTGCTTGTGCCTGTAACCAGGGCACCTCCACGTGGTGACGGTGGGCAACAGAACCATCTGGCAGAGTCCCTGGGTTAACGGCGTGTGTGCCGTCATGGCAGGTACAAGTGATAAGTACTTTACGATGCAGGGAGTCAGAGCCCCAGTATCGGCGTTTGGTCAGGGTGAGAAAGCAGGCTCGGAGGCGTCGTCATCAAGCGACTGCAGCTCTTTAGAAGTGGGAAACTTGGCTACTGGAGAGTATACTATTACCAGAAGTAATTCTCATCTGTGTAATAGAAGTCCTGATTCATTTTGTTACATTTGTGGAGAATACAATTTGGAAAGGAATCGAAGATCGTTATCTGATAAGATCAAACAAATTTATGAAGAATGTTTTGGTCTCCAAATTACTAATTTGGATTCAGCATGGGTTCCACATACGATTTGTAGTCGATGTAACATGATGTTAATCCAGTGGGAAAAAAACAAGAAACAGGACAACTTGAAATTCACAATACCAATGATATGGTCTTCACCAACTGGTTTACAGAATTGTTATTTCTGTATGACAGATACTTCCGGGTTCACCTGGAATACAAAAAAGAAAATTGTATACGCCAATGTTTCATCAGCTATTAAGCCACAAAAAATAGAAGTTGGCAAAGAAGTTAATACGGTTGAAGAAATAGATGTAGAAGAAGACGATACGCTAGTTGAAGAAAGTTCGGAAGAAGAACATTCAGAAGATGAAGAGTACTTACCTGGCGGAAAAACAAAAGACCCTGAAACGTTTAGCCGAGAAGAACTTAATGATCTGGTTCGAGACTTGGCTTTACCGAAAGATGGAGCTGAATTACTTGCGTCAAGGTTGAAAGAAAAACATTTGTTGGCTAAAGGTGTATCAGTGAGATTCTATCGAAATAGGGAAAAAAAATTCCGGAAATTTTTTATGAACGACGATCAAAATTCGGTGGTATACTGTTCAGATGTTAAAGCTTTAGTTGATGAATTGAAACCGAACACGTATAAGGACGATGAGTGGAGACTTTTTATCGATTCATCGAAACGAAGTCTTAAAGCTGTTTTGCTTCATATTGGGAATGAATTTGCGCCGATTCTAATAGCTCATTCGACAAAACTGAAAGAAACTTATGAAAATTTATAGATTATATTCGGAAAAATAAAATATTCAGAGCATAACTGGAAAATTTGTGGAGATCTCAAAATCGCAACACTTCTTTTAGGTCAGCAATCGGGATTCACCAAATATCCTTGCTATTTATGTTTGTTTGATAGCAGAGACCGCAAAAATCACTATGTCAAAAAAGATTGGCCATCAAGATCTGCATTGAATCCAGGTTCCCATAACGTTATACGACCACCCTTAATTCAGCCTTCCAAATATTTGCTGCCACCACTACATATCAAGTTAGGACTCATAAAACAGTACGTGAAAGAAAGCTCTGAATAAAGATGGTGATTGTTTTGCATACTTGACAGAAAAGTTCCCTGCAATAAGTGATGCGAAATTGAAAAAGGGAATTTTTGATGGACCCCAAATACGATCTTTATTTCAGGATGCAAATTTTGAAGAAACAATAAACGACACAGAAAAAGCAGCTTGGGTAAGCTTCAAAAATGTTTCACAAAACTTTTTGGGAAATAACAGAAGTGAGGATTACAGCACTTTAGTTGACGCATTGCTGGAAAACTACAAAAATTTGGGTTGTTTAATGATTCTTAAATTACACTTTTTAGATTCTCATCTTGACCACTTCTCTGACAATTGTGGAGACTATAGTGAAAAACAGGAAGAACGTTTTCACCAAGACATCAGTGAAATGGAAAGTAGATACCAAGGAAATTGGAGTGTTAACATGATGGCAGATTTTTGTTGGATGTTAAAAAGAGAAGTACCCGAAGAAAATCGTAAACGAAAGAGGAATCCACTACGAAGATCATTTGAGGATAAAAGATAGCGATACAAACAAAGAAAAGTTTAGGATTCGTAAAAATCATTTCTTTCTATCTTTTTATGTCTTGTGTATTTCACAGATTTCTAGTTATTAGATATATCTACGTTATAGAGTATTTATTTTAGGCATTAAATCATGTTCAATCAATTTTTTTTCTGTTATGAATGGTAATTTTTACAATTTTTTTAAATTTTTCCAGCTTTAGAGGGTGAATAGACTAAAAAAATTAAGATGCGAATTGAAGACATGAAAAGATATAAAATTTTATCTGAATTGGACCAGAAAAAGTTTTTTTATCATGAAAACTATATTTTTTTGGAATTTTGGAGGGTTTGTGTGATTTTTTTACATTTAAAATTGCTCTTGGTCTCAATAAAGTTTCGATTCATATTCAGCGGATCGAAATACATAAAAATCACGCTTAGTTTAGTTCCAAAAAATTTTTTTATCATTAAAACTGCCGATTTTCATCATTTTTACGGTTATTCGAAGTTTTCTCGAAATTTTGGGGGTGTAGGGGTCAAACTGACCTGGAATTCGGATTCAGCGGACCAAAATACGTATCCGTAGGTAGGTCCGGTCAAATGCACATTCTACTTAATTTTTTTTGTGTGCCGGTGTGATCAGTAGGAACTTACGATTAACAGGTCTTCTCAGAACAATAACGAACTCGATATCCGCAAGATAATAAGATGTATAATCAATTACTCCCGGGAAAAAATAATTTTGCCTAATTATATACACTCATGCCATAAATTAAAGGAACAGAAAAATTTTAGAAATTTTTTAGTGATTTTTGAAAGGCTGTAACTTTGTGAAAAATAATCGTATCGAAAAACAAAAAAAAGCATTTTGTAGCTTGAAATCTCTAGTTTCAACTCTTTCTCATCAATTTTTTTTTAGACCTTCAGCCATTGCGCAAACATAGGAAATACCGCAAGAAAAAATTTTTCTAAATTTTTCCTTTTCTTTGAGAGAGTCCACGGGCTGCGAAAAAAATCGTTCAGCTAAACCAATGGATAGGTCGGATAGCAAATTTAATCAGCTTTAATTTCCATTTCTTTGGAGATTTGTACGATAACTTGTCGCTGAGATATCAGCCTTCAAACGGAAAATGATCCTTTTGGGTTTGATCGTCGATATTTCAGGTACTAATAAGCGCACAGTAAATTTGAGGGTGGCGTTGAAAACTTAAATAAATTCCCTACAAGATTCTTTTATCAATTTTTAGGAAAAAAAAATTTTTTTATCCTCAACATCCCTATGAAGTGAGTACAAAAAAGTGACTTTTTTTGGCTAAACAGTAAATCAACCGCTACTTTGTAAATATTGTTAAAAAAAATAATGTTGCCAGGGAATTTTTTAGCTTAATGTACCCCCAATAAACCTGTAAATTTTTAAATTGATCCATCGAGCCGTTTTTCGGGGTGGATTGATCAAAATTTTCCAAAACAATTAAAGGAATAAGTTTTGTTCCTTTAATTTTGTTATGACTATCGAAATGAAAACAATTATCGTTTTTTCATTGTTTTTGTCAATTTGGTACTTATTAGCGGTTGAAATTAAGAAAAAAAAAAAAATTTTTTTTTTAATTTTTTTTTTTTTTAATTTTTTTTTTTTAATTTTTTTTTTTTTTAATTTTTTTTTTTTTTAATTTTGTTTTTTTTTTTGTGTTTTAAAATGTTTCAAACATCTCAGGAAATAATGCTCACTGAATTTTGACATGATTCGGCATAGGCCGAAAAAAATAAAGATTAGTTTTGAAAAAAACTGTTTTTTTTTTTTTTTTTAGAGTACAAATAAACTTCGCTGAGAGTATCAATAATTAATCGCATAAATTTTCGTAGGTTGAGTACATGAATACCGGTTAGGGGTATCAACTTTAATTTAATGCAATTAATTTGGGATAAGGAAAATTGTGGTACGCCTATGCCGAATCATGTCAAAATTCAGTGAGCATTATTTCCTGAGATGTTTGAAACATTTTAAAACACAAAAAAAAAAACAAAATTAAAAAAAAAAAAAATTAAAAAAAAAAAAATTTTAAAAAAAAAATTAAAAAAAAAATTTTTTTTTTTTTCTTAATTTCAACCGCTAATGAGTACCAAATTGACAAAAACAATGAAAAAACGATAATTGTTTTCATTTCGATAGTCATAACAAAATTAAAGGAACAAAACTTATTCCTTTAATTGTTTTGGAAAATTTTGATCAATCCACCCCGAAAAACGGCTCGATGGATCAATTTGAAAATTTACAGGGTTATTGGGGGTACATTAAGCTAATAAATTCCCTGGCAACATTATTTTTTTTAACAATATTTACAAAGTAGCGGTTGATTTACTGTTTAGCCAAAAAAAGTCACTTTTTTGTACTCACTTCATAGGGATGTTAAGGAAAAAAAAAATTTTTTTTCCTAAAAATCGATGAAAGGGTCTTGTAGGGAATTCATTCAAGTTTTTAACGCCACCCTCAAATTTACTGTGCGCTCATTAGTACCTGAAATATCGACGATCAAACCCAAAAGGATCATTTTCCGTTTGAAGGCTGATATCTCAGCGACAAGTTATCGTACGAATCTCCAAAAGAATGGAAATTAAAGCTGATTAAATTTGCTATCCGACGATGCATTGGTTTAGCTGAACGATTTTTTTCGCAGCCCGTGGACTCTCTCAAAGAAAAGGAAAAATTTAGAAAATTTTTTTCTCGCGGTATTTCTCATGTTTGCGCAATGGCTGGAGGTCTAAAAAAAAATTGATGAAAATGAGTTGAAACTAGAGATTTCAAGCTACAAAATGCTTTTTTTTTGTTTTTCGATACGATTATTTTTCACAAAGTTGCAGCCTTTCAAAAATCACTAAAAAATTTCTAAAATTTTTCTGTTCCTTTAATTTATGGCATGAGTGTATAATTATGTATGATTATACATAATCATATCTACCTCTATATATAGTCATGTATGACGTTATATGTAATCTGATCTAATCAGATCTGACTGATATAAACCCATTTATAATCAGGTATAGGTATATACATAATTAGATCTGATCAGTCATGACTGATATAAACTTATATGTTGTTATATATGTCTATGTAGGGTTAGATCTAATCAGACTT
Source organism: Microplitis deprimator (assembly GCA_964016945.1). Taxonomy (NCBI): domain Eukaryota; kingdom Metazoa; phylum Arthropoda; class Insecta; order Hymenoptera; family Braconidae; genus Microplitis; species Microplitis deprimator. The sequence continues at coordinate 9,265,308 of OZ024711.1, read as the reverse complement.
TATTGATATGAAACCTATAATTATTTACCTTCGCAGATTTAAATCACGGTGGAAACATCGTGGAAGTGTTAACACCGTGGTTACACGGTGGGTTTGTTTCATTTTACGACCGTGTATACACAGTGTATCCACCGTGATTCCACGATGGCTTTACCACCACGTATACACGGTGTTTCCACCGTGATTACGCGGTGTATCCACCGTGATTCCATGGTGGCTTTGTGCCATTTCACCATCGTGGTTCCACGGTGTATCCACCGCGTAATTACAGTGGTAAAATGGAACAAATCCAATATATATATATATATATATATATATATATATATATATATATATATATATTACATAATGTGACAATTTCAATATTAATTTTATTAATTTTTTATTTTGTCAACTATCAATGGAACTTAAATCCCCAATACTGAGAATATGTTCAAAGGTTTCGGCAGCAATTTAAAAAAATAGATCGATATCGATTTATATATGGATATTTATAAGTTTATAGATAAATAGATTTGATTATATGTATCTAACGAATTCTATTGTAATTTATGTACAAAACCAAATTCATCATTAAGTGCATTATTTACGTAGAATGTATTAATTTAATTATTTGAGTAAAGTAAAGCCGTAAACTTTTATTAATTATAATTATGTAACAGACTAGAGGATCAGACTACAATCCAACGATAACCAGAGTTAAGGAGCATTGGCGTAGGAGGTTAATTGGACGGGTGACCAATGTAATTCTGTGACCATGTAATTTTATTTTTTTTTATTTAAATTTAATTGACATTTGTTTTGATGAAGACAATAAATCCTAATTAAATAACTTAATTAATAATTTACAAATATTCTAAATAAGATTCTATGTATGATTATATATAATCATATATGATTATATAATCAGATCTGGCCAATTTTTGGATCTGATCATATATAAGTGAATATATATAATTAGGCAAAATTATTTTTTCCCGGGCTGATAATATTATAATGGAACAATTCGATTGCAATGTAACAATTAGCTCGTAATAGAACAATGAGATGCGGTAGAAAATTAACTTTGGAATTAGGAACTTCGTCCGGTAGCTCTGAAAAACTTTTAACACTGTAGCGTGTCTCGGGCCAGTTCCAAAGTCTAGTCGTCGGGAATGGTGGGGCGAGCCAATAGGAGCAGGCCTAGAAGGGCCACCTGACTCGCTACTAACCGTACCGATAGTCACCTCGCACCTCGGAGCAGTCCTGCGCTCTTCCGGCTGTTGCCAACGGAAGACAGAACTACCCGAGTATGCAGTCGAACAACGAAATTCTTTTATCATGACGTCACGATTCACCGAAAAATTTTTAAGGGAATTAAAAAAGGGGATACGGGGGTTGGTTGTCCCACGGGTTGGTTGTCACAGCGGCCATTTGTGGCAATCGGTTCATCGATTGGCGGCATAGAATCGCGAAGGTAACACCTCCCTTTCGACGCCAACTTTTTGACACCGATCAATGTTCGTATTTCGTTCGTTAAGTTGTCTATTATGACCTCTGTGACAACCAACACCAGTCTCCCCTATTATTTTGGTATAAATCCACCGGTCACCATATATTGTGACTTATACTTCAGAAAAAAAAAAAAAAAAACACTGAGATCAGTAAAATCAGCTGGGTGAAATATGGTATTCTCAAATTTTCGATAAAAATAATTTCAAATCGTAGTTTTTTACTTTTATAGTTATTTTAAACAATTTAAGGTAACCAGAAATAGTTTTCATAATAATTTTATTTTATTCGGAAGTTTTTTGATGGTTTTTTCCTGGTAAAAATATTTGGCCGAATATCGGCTGAAAAGGCTAAATTTGAGCTAAAATTTACCGACAATTGAATCGAACTATTTTCAGTCATAGTATTTTTTTTTTTTTTAATAAAATTATGGGACATGTGGCCAGGACATAGGTGGTCATAAACGGGTATATACAACCTTTAGGGTGACAATATTTTTTGGACTTTTTCCAAAGATCTTAGCTCACATGAAAATATGCTAACTCAAAGTATTTAAAGAATCTTGTCCAATTTTCAATTCGATCAAAATTTTTTTAGCGGTTGCTGACGAATTTCGAATATCTGCACAAACGAATAATTTTTTAAGTGAAACTTCTTTACGGAGGCTAAAATTGAACGATTTGAGGCGGAAAAGGGGAGGTAGCGCCAGAGGAGAAAGATTGAGTGAAAGTTTAGAATAGGCGAGAAGGGGAATTGCTTGTATAACAAGCCTTATATATTTTAAAGGATGGGGGGAGTTGAGAACAGTCGAGTAGAATGGATGAGTGTAGTGTGCATGCATCGTAATTTAACCACGTTATTCATATATAAATATATATATATATATATATATATATATATATATATATATATTAGGGTGGTCCTTATTCAGGTGATGTTCGAATTTTTTTTCACGATAGTCCTAAATCGGTTCTAAATCTATAAAAAAAAATTCATGCCAAATTTTAGCTCTTAATTTTAATATTAACTTGCCCCCCCCCCCCCCCGATAGCCAGTTTTAAATGGAAAGAACACGGGAAAAGTTCTGTTAATAATTTAAAATTTTTGTTCATCATGAAATAATGAACAGATTATGTCGGCCAATAATAATTCTTATAGCAAATTTAACGCTCTACAAAAAAGGTCTCTTATGATTTTTCACTATCTTGACTGGTTCAAAAGTTATTTGAGGTCAAAATCAAAGTTCTAGTCAATTTTATGGTTTTTGAAACTTGCAAGGTGATCGTGACCCCAAAATAATAATTACACTAATTTTCTTTTATTCTTGACCTGCCGTATGTCTTAACTGTCTCCTAAATTTGGAGATACATAAAATATTTACGATAAGTTGTTAAAAGATTTTATTTCAATTGGTAACAATATTGATAAAATCTAGTTTCAAATTTAAATTTTAGGATTAAAACATTTTAGAAACTGATTATGCTGCCATCCATGAGATTTTATTTTAACTTTTCGCATCAAAATTAATTATAAAATGTCCATAACCTATATTTATTATCTCAACTCTATCAAAATCATATACAAACGTTTACTAATGCTAATGCTTTCTCGTTATTTAATTTAATCTATAAATTTTATCCATTTGATTTCGAAGAGATCAGAAAAATATGGAGCTTTCCCGTTTACGTCAAAACATTTTTTTAATTGGCGATGTTAGCGTTCAAATAGTGGGTAATAAATTACCATCGAAATTGCAAGCTTTGAAAGTGTTTTTTTTTTATACATGTATTTTAAATGCTTCTATCCCAGAAAGTATTGCTGCAGTCATTGATGAAATTATTGTGTTTTGGAAAAAAGCTCGAATCCCTGTTCAAGATGTGCAAAGATTCCGAGATAAACTGAAAACATTGTACGATGAGTGGCGCATACTTGTCAAACACGAAAATCGGAGTGACGTGGTTGTAAAAAAACAAAATGAATTTGTATGTTCATTGAGAAAATTATTTGACATTGCACCGTCAAATGTATTTGATGTTATCGATGAAAGTTCTAAAGAATTCTTGATTAATCAAAGATCAGATGAACGCATTAGTTTTATTGCAAATACTAAAACGAGATATGATGACGATGATAATGATAATGAATTGAACAAAAAAATCCAGTTTGAAAAACAAAAAAAAAAGAGTGAAGAAGAAAAAGCATTATTGATTAAATTATAAGAAACAAATAATCAATTAATTTTTTATTCTTTATTAACGTAAAGATTCTTTTCGTCATATTAATATCCTTATTCGTTTTAGACAAAAATGTTGAATTTTTATCTAGCCCAGGAAGTGCTCTATCTACATCGAGTTGAGAAGAAATATACTTTTCAAGTACTACCAGATTATCAGAATCAAAAAAAAACGAGAGGAAGTTATGATATTCTCAGCAAAAGAGTTGTAGCTACTTTAGATCGGTGTAAAGTTAGTGACAGAGATGCAGTATTTATAATAACAGCTATCTGCCAGTCACTTATTGATATGAACCTACTAGATGTGGATTTCAACTCTTTGATTATCAATCGATCATCCATTCGAAGACATCGACAAACTCTGCGTGAGTCAAAATCAATAGAATTAAAAAAACACTTCCAAGACTTAAAGTTTGTAATGGGTCCACTTGCTCAATTAATTAAGTTGTGGCCTTAATTAAACAAGGGTCCACACATATGTGAAACTTAAGGTGTTTCACAACCTTTTGCTCAGCTACTCAGCCTCAGAACAGTTTCCCCGTACTAGGCCACGCAGTACTAAATTTTGAAAAGAGAAATTATTATCTACTTATACTTATAGGGAAATATAAATAGGAAAATTTATTAAGTGATTAAGTTGAATTTAATATAGAACTATGGCATTTATTGAAGTCGCCTTACAAAAAATAAGATGAACATGAACAAATGTCTAAAGATGGCTGATGAATTTGTGACTCGACTATTTAATATTACTTTAACAAGACTGACTCGACTGACATGAAATTTTGTCACTGATTTTACTAACATAAATTTTGGTAACTGACTTTACTGACATAAATTTTTAACTGATTTGTACAATAAATTAAGCCGACAATAACCAATCACTTCAACTATACAACTCCTTCCGACGATCCTCCTCTTCTCTTCAGTCCAATAACCTCCTTATCCTCCAGTCCTTAAATTCTCGAACAGTCCAATAACCAATTCTCCCAAATTCCAACTCCGCAACAAATTACAATATAAATTTAGGTTCCAATAATTAAATAAAAAAATAAGCTTCCCCAAACCGAGGGCTTATAAGCTCTTGGTTAATTTAATGGCGTATTTCAATGTACTCAGTGTAGTAGTAGTAGTAGTAGTAGTAGTTGTTGTTGTTGTAAGTAGCGTGGTCAGGAAAAACGTCCGCACACGGTGACCGCCAATAGCCGAGAGACCGATCGCTTCCAACCTCGGAGCCCTCATTCCCTCACTTGCAGGCTAGCCAACTTCTAAAAAATATCAACTGCCCGGAACTCGACAGCAGTGACCTTAGTGATGAGTAGAAGATTCGTTTATCGGCCGTTGCTGTAGGAGGAGGTCGCTGTAGCCTTTGGCGTGAGTCAATTTTACATTTGTAAGTTTACAATAAATTTCTACCCCGTTACAAGTTATCATCTATCGTTGTACACTGGGACGGAAAATTATTACCAAATTTGTTGAATACCGAAACTGTTCATCGATTACCAGTAATAATCACTTCGGAGGACAAAGAAATTATGTTAGGTGTACCAACGAGTGAATATGGGACTGGAATGGCACAAGCTACTATTGTTTACGAAACATTACTTGATTGGGGATTTGACACATCTGTTAAAGCGATATGCTGTGATACCACTCCTTCAAATTTAGGCATTCGAAATGGTGCTGCTGCATTGTGGGAGAAACTGTAAGAGAGGGATTTATTATATCTTCCGTGTAGGCATCACATTTTCGAAATTGTCCTAAGATATGTATTCGAAGCTGTTTTTCCGAATACTGTTGGCCCTAATGTTCCACTCTTTATTTGATTTCAAAAGCAATGGGAAGCTTTAAATAAATTGAATTACAAAACAGGATTAGATGATCCGAAAAATGAGAACGTGTTAACAATAGAAAAAATCAGGTCTATAAAAACATTTGCCACTGACGTTCTGACAACAAAGCTGCCTCGTGATGATTACAAAGAGTTTTTGGAGCTTACTCTAGTCTTCGTTGGTGTTATCCCAAAAAAATTTAGTTTTTGTAAGCCAGGAGCTTGCCATCATGCACGATGGATGGCAAAAGCTATTTACGTACTAAAAATGTACCTGTTTCGTGAACAATTATCTTTGAAAAAAGATGAAGAAAATAAACTTCGACAAATATGTGTTTTTGTGACAACTGTTTATGTTAAGGCTTGGTTTACATCATCTAATAGTGTGAAAGCTCCGTACCATGATCTACAATTTATAAAAGAGCTAAACAACTTTAAAATGATTAATAGTAATCTTGCTACTGCAGCAATTAATAGATTTATGAATCATTTATGGTACTTATCGCCAGAGTTAGCGATCATGGCAATTTTTGATGAAAATGTTCCACTAGAAACAAAATTAAAAATTGTGGCTAAGGTGCATACAAGAAGAGAAAAAATTCTAATCGATGCTATTCCGGAAGACGACCAGGATTATACAAATGAAAAATTTAGCGTAAAACGCTTTCAAAGTACGAGTATAAACGATTTATTGCATAACGATATCGACTTTTTTGTAACCGCAGAATCGATCAAATTTTTTGAAAGTTTTGAGTTACAAACAGAATTTTTACAAATTAATCCTTCTGAATGGGCTGATAATGAAAGTTATAAAATTGCATTACGATTCGTCGAAAAACTATCGGTTGTGAATGACTGTGCTGAGTGAGGAGTTAAACTAGTGCAAGATTTTTGTAAACATTATTCTAAGGATGAAAAACAAATGCAATATGTATTATAATTGGTTAAGGATCATCGTCAAATGTTACCTAACGCGCTGTAATTTTAATAATCACTTTTTTCAACTAAATATTACTTTTCTTTCAGAACATACGTCAAGGTCAGAGAAGTCGTCTGAAATATGAATAATAACCCTTTTTTTATTTTTGGATTATTAATTGACGGTAAAAATGGAAAAAACCATAAAATTGACTAGAACTTTGATTTAGACCTCAAATAACTTTTGAACTAGTCAAGATAGCGAAAAATCATAAGAGACATTTTTTGCAGAGCGTTAAATTTGCTATAAGAATTATCATTGGTTGACATGATCTGTTCATTATTTCATGATGAACAAAAATTTCAAATTATTAACAGAACTTTTCCCGTGTTATTTCCATTTAAAACTTATCGGCTATCGGGGGGGCCGGGTTAATATTAAAATTAAGAGCTAAAATTTGGCATGAATTTTTTTGTATAGAGTTAGAACCGATTTAGGACTATCGTGAAAAGAATTCG